>LPNX010956237.1:1075259-1152190 GCA_001517045.1 Pseudotsuga menziesii | reverse complement strand
GAATGACCTCAAAGAAAATTTCATCCAAACCTTCAACTTTATCCTTGAAGATCAACAATTAGTCGAGCCAGCACAACAAATTAAACAGTTCATTCAACCGACTAAAACATTCCCTGACAAAGACCCTCGACAGGTCAAGCACTGTAATAGTCTCCACATAGGATCAAAAGTCGAGTCGACCCGATTACAATTGGAGAATTAACACACCGAAGGTAAAAGCTTCAGATGGAAATCCAACCATGCTGAAACAACAAAACCGATCCACTCTGTGCTTAGGGTCACGACTACCGAAAAATCTGACCTCGACCGAATGACTGCAGCCGACTTCCCTGCTACATTTTCACAGTTCCAGGAAGGAAGTCGACCGATCAATGAAGCTAAATCCCCAGAATGGTTAGATGCCAAATTAAAAACCAAAGAGGTCGACATTTCAAATGACGACTGCCCAAAATTAGCTAAGATTGGTGATTATTGGAATGAGCAACAAACTGCCGAAATAGTGAACTTACTTAGGGAAAGGGTTAGTTCAAGAAATGGGAGAAATGAAAATCGACACTAAACCTGATGTTCGACCTGTCAAGAAAAGCCCTTATAAACTAGCTCATAAGTATAAGGAAATAGTTAAAAAGGAGATAGACAACATGTTAGCCGCAGGTATCATCTACCCCATCGACCAGTCGGAATGGGCAAGCCCCATGGTCGTCCAACCTAAGAAACACGACCCGGATAGACTGAGAATCTGTGTTGACTTTAGGGAACTTAATAAAGTCACACTGACAGATCCCTTTCCCACACCTTATGCTGATGAAATATTGAATGAAGTGGCAGGCCATGAATGCTACTCATTCACAGATGGATTTTCAGGATACAATCAAGTGCCTATAGCAAAGGAGACAACAGAACCTCTTCCTAGACCCACTCAGCTAAGGATTAGCTTACGGGATGTAAGCTCGTTGACTGACTTAGAGGTCAGCCACTTACTCAACACCCTAGCAAAAGAGTCGAAGAGGAGGACGACCAGACTAAGGAAACAACTCAAGGATAAGGAGACAGAAGAAGTCGAGTTCCTCGACAAATGCAGGTCTCTTGCTCAATCCATTGTTCCAGGCCCTGTCGAAGTAGCCACAGATCGACCTTTGGAGAGGGCATATCAGATATTGGAAGGGATGGTATCGACCATCCAGACACACCTCCAAGAGACCAAAGCAGAACAGCAGGAAGAAACTGCCCGACTGTTGTTGGCCCAACACACTGCATTTTCAGAGGCATACAAGGTCTTACAGGACCATATGGAGGAATCTATTGTCACTGAGGAAGTACTCAGAGATTGGCCGACACACTATGGACAGGTGTACCAGCAGACAATACAAACCAGACAAGGCATCCAAGCTCTAGAAGCTCGGAAGTCTACAGAAGCTGAAATAAGGCAGACCGTCGAAGAGCAGATTGTCATGGAAACCAACAAGCTGCAGAAATTAGAACGTGAGGCCCATCAGTGGGTTCAACAGGCTCTACCTAACCTGGGAAAGTTGAAAACCTCTGTCCCCACATAAAGAGACTCCTCCAGGCTGCAGACGAGCAAAATCAAATCTTGGGCCCGACCATGGAAAACATAGCAGAAAAATCTATGTCTGAAAAGATGTCGATCCTGTCAAGTCTCACTACCTTGACCATCGATATCGAGAAGGCATTACAGAGATGGACTGACTTTCAGCATCAATTGGCCATCACAGCTCCAGCCATCGTCGAAGTATGCGTTCAGCGACGGCCGACAATCCGCCTACATAGTCCTCAACAGGAGCAAGTCTGAAGAGTTCGACAGGATTTCAATTTTGGTGCCTCCCTCTTTCTTCGGGACGAAGAAATGTTTTGTTTGTGGGGGATATGTAGAAGGAGCAAGTCGACATAAGTCGACTTGAACGAAGACCGACTTAGTCGATCAGCCGACTAAGTCGAGAGACCGACTACGTCAATCGGCTGAGTAAACACAGTAGTTAGTCTGTTAACTAATAGTCGTGTCGGTTCGGTGAACCGACAAGTAGTTATGATTGTAACTGTTTGTAACCTGTATATATTAGGTTGTTGAGCCACACAAGAACGAAGTTCAGTTCTTGGCTTTGTATGATCTATTGAGTATAATATAATCTATTTATCCTATCTGTTCTTGTCTCTTGTATCTGTGTATATTCTGTATATTTTTGTATGTATTATTGGTAACCTTATGTGATCTGTGAGATTACAACACACTCCCAGTGGCTCCTAAATTATAGGGATTGATCTAGGAGGCTCCTAAACTGATGCATGCAAGTGCAATCAATGGTAGTTGGCCTCAATTAGTGTTCCCCACATTTTTAGTAACTAGTACATGTGCCCCAATTAGGCCAAGTGGACCCAATGGTGCTAGTGACTAAAAATAGACTGAAAGGACTCCCGATTTAGACATAATTGACCAAATTGGACAAGGGAGGATAATAATCCTAACACACGGTGGCCCACTTGAAAAAAAGGTATAATATTTAGTTTATTTACATTTTGTTCTAGTGTAGCCCTTGTATATATTTGTTTCGTTTTACTAATCTTGTTTGTTGTCTTAAGTTTTTTCATGAAATCTACCTTACAGTCTCATTGACGTAAGGATGGTGCTTTTGCATGTAACAAGGGATAAATACCTATTACAATGCTCATCAAGATCATGTGATTTATTATTCCAATCAGAATCTTTCTGGTCCCCCTTTACGTTATTCACATGAAGAGAATATGGCTCTCGTCGTCGTCTTTTCTATCTAGAAGTTGTGCCATTACATTCTTTTGATTCACACCCAAGTCATGGCCGATTCCAACCCCATGAGATATCTCTTGAGTCGCTTCCTTGTTCAAGGTCATGTGGTGAAGTGGATTGTCGTTCTCCAAGAGTGCGACATAGAATTCATTTCCCCTAAAAGCACCAAAGATCTAGCATTATCCACCTTAATGATAGACCTCCATTTGTCGTCTGCATCATCACCTATTACAGTTAACCTTTTGGATGAATTTCTATTTTTCATATCCACAGAAGAACCCTAGTATAGGGGCATCGTCCTATACCTACACACTCAGAAATTCATGGATCATTTAAGTCGGGAAGATCTGTTGATGTATTTGTAACTTTGGAATGTATTCATCTATGTATCTTATGTCTTGTAACCCGATGTTTATTCCTGGATGTATCTATTATAAAATTGAGTCATGTTATCATGCCCCGATGTTTTGATCGGGAGGATCTATTATGTAAACAAGTCATGTCAAGTCATAGTGGGTAACCCTCTAATTGTCTAAGGGTTAAAGTCCCCGCAGTTTTGTGGCACTAGGGTTATTAGACTCTCCTAGTAGAGGTCGGCCCTAGTAGGGTTTTAGTCATGCCAGGATTAGTATAAATAAAGAACAGGAGTCTCTATTTATTACACAACTCATCCACACTCAAGTGTAGCACATAGTTGAGGAAGGAGAAAACACTGGGGCTAGATAAGAAGAAGATTACTGCTATCGGGATATCACTTACTGCTTTGGGCTTTTCTATTTTGGTGCTGATTCTATCTCTGAGGAAGTTGCGGGGTTTTCTCCTTTATGGTTTCCCTGAGGAAAAACACTGTGTTCATTGTATCTTGTGTTTGATTGTTGTTCTTTTTATTCTCTGAGTTAAAGATCCTAATAATGCTATATTAATGCCGAAAAACTAACACGGTATCAGAGCTGACCTGAGAAGAAGACACTGTGCAGCTGCGGGAACTAGGGATTCCTAGTTTATGGATCTTCCTCCACAGATTTTCAGAAAAAGTAAGGTGGAATAAATATCCTCCTTAGGGAGCATCTTTCTGTCAAAGCAGAATCCAATTCTGAGGTTTTTCAGTTTTGGACCTGTCACTGCTGCTGGAAATTAGGGCTTTTCATAGAAGAGGAATTTTTCAGTGAGCCCAGTCCTAGATTGATCTCCTCCCCAAAATCAAAGTTAGGGACAAATTTCAAATCAATTGGGTAGACAGAACTCTGGAAAAGAAAAACCCTAATTTGCTCCTGAACCAGTACTGCAGGATTTCAGCTCAAGTTTCAGATCCGACATCTTGAACCTGGTAAGATCTAAAATATTTTGTATTTCCATTTGAGGCTATGAGTTAAGATGTCTCATCATACCAAGCTTGATGAAAATCTTGAGGGAGCTGATAACTTCCGAGCCTGGAAGTATAGGATCTCCCTGGTCCTGGAAGAAAATGAGTTAGACTCCTACATCCATGAGGAGGTTCCAGTTCCAGAGGGAGATGAGGCAAAATCCTTACATAAGAAGAAGATGGTTATGGCAAAGAGGATCATTGCTGATTCTATCAAGGATCACCTTATCCCACAAGTGTCCTCTCTCAAGACACCTAAAGCTATGTTTGATTCCCTAACCAAATTGTTTGAAGGGAAGAACATAAACCGGAAGATGACTCTGAGAAATCAACTAAAGAATGTGAAGATCCAGAATGCAGAGACCATCCAGTATTACTTCACAAGGGTTTCTCATATCAAGGAACAATTGGAAGCAGTAGATGAAGAAGTGGAGAATGCAGAAATTGTGATGACCACCTTGAATGGTCTCCCTAGGACATGGGACTCTTTCATTCAAGGGATCTGTGGAAGTTTGTCAAGTTCAGAAGACTGTGGGAAGAATGTTCTTAAGAAGAATCTTGAATAGAATATCGAGAAGAGAATATGGGAAGTGAAGATCAAGCTCTCACAGTACCATCCAATAAATCCAGATCTAGCCATCACAGAAGTAAGTACTCTCATCGCAGGAATAACTCTAGAAATCCTAGAGATAAGTCTAAGTTCATTTGCTATACATGTGATGAAAAAGGACACTTTGCTAGAGATTGTCCTAAGAACAAAAGTAGTACTCACAAGAATAAGGGAAGAAAAAGAAGAAATCATGCTCATGCTGCAGAGGATGATGAACCATCCAAGAAGAGATCTAGATATGAAAGTGAAGATTCTTCAAGCGAGGATGAATATGTTTTGATCTCCGCTCTCACGGGAAACATTACTCATGGAAGTGATGATTGGCTTATTGATAGTGGGGCCTCCAAACATATGACTGGATTCAAGGAATCCTTTGTGAAGCTCTCAGAACATGAATCACCTCACAATGTGAAGCTAGGAGATGACTACCAATATCCAATAAAAGGTAGTAGGGAATCTTCCTATAAACTAGACTCTGGTAAGTCTCTAACAATGAAGGAAGTATTGTTTGTGCCAGGACTCAAGAAGATTCACCTTCTCTCCATATCAGCATTGGATGCAAAAGGAATGAGGGTTGCATTCATAGATGGTCAAGTCATCATGTGGCCAAGAGGAAAGACTATCAATGATGCGGTAGTGATTGGTGAACAAGAAGGAGGTTTGTACAACTTGAAGGGCCATCCAGAACAAGCCCTGGTCCATGACATAGTAGAGCCAAGTGAACTTTGGCATAGAAGGCTTGCACATGTGCATTACAGAGCACTACCTCTTTCAAGCAAAGTTGTCGAAGGTCTTCCATAAATACAAGCAAAACATGATGGGGTCTGCAAAGGATGTGTGAAAGGAAAGAACACAAAGAAGACATTTCCCAAGTAGTGAAAGAAAAGCAAAAGGAATCTTGGAAATCATCCACTCTGATGTATGTGGTCCTATGTCATCAAACTCACTAAGCGGGTATGCATATTATGTTTCTTTTATTGATGTTTTTTCTAGGAAGACTTGGGTTTACTTCATGAAGAATAAAGACGAAGTATTCAGCAAATTCAAGGAATTCAAATCCTTGATTGAGAATCACACTGAAAACAAGATCAAGACCTTTCGATCAGATAATGGAAAAGAATTCACTTCAAATGAATTCAAAGAGCTATGTAAAGAATCAGGGATTAAGAGGGAGTTGTCCACTCCTTATAATCCACAATAGAATGGGATTGTGGAATGGAAGAATAGAATTATCATGGAAGCTGCTAAAGCAATGCTTCATGATCAAGATCTTCCTATGCATCTTTGGGTAGAAGCTGCTAGAATAGTGGTGTATGTACAGAACCGTACTCCACATAGAGTACTCGAGAAAAAGACTCCTGAAGAAGTCTTCTTCGGCAAGAAACCAGAAGTCAGCCATCTTAGAATATTCAACTGTCCTGTATACATACACATTCCAAAATAGAAGATAACAAAATTAGATCCTTCAGGAAAGAAGAGTATATTTGTGGTATACTCTGAAAGCTCGAAGGCCTACAGAATCTATTTCCCAGGATACAAGAAGATTGACATGAGCAGGGATGTGAAATTTGATGAAGACACGGCTTACAACAAATCTAGAAAGAGACCTGCTAAAGAACCTGAAGAAGCAGAAGCACCCAGAATTCATGACACAACCATGAACAAAGAAATTCAAGAAGAAGATCAAGAATTCAAAGAACCATAAAGACCTGTAGATCCACCTCTGGAGAAGAATCCTCACAAGAGGAAACCTGCTTGGGTACGAGAACTTATCGAAGGTGCGGAAAGATATGGGGCTCCAGAAGAGAATCACAAAGAAAGAAAGAGACCCAGATCATGTTTCGGGTATGTAGCTTTACTATGTGATTTCATTGATAAAGAACCTTCCAGTTATGAAAAAGCGACAGAACAGAAAGAATGGAAGGATGCTATGATCGAAGAGTATCAGTCGATCATGAAGAATGATGTTTGGGATGTTGTCCCAAGACCAAAAGAGAAGTTAGTTGTAACTTCCAAATGGATCTACAAGATCAAGCATGCTGCAGACGGTAGCATTGAAAAGTATAAGGCAAGATTTGTGGCTTGGGGTTTCTCTCAGAAAGAAGGAATAGATTATGAAGAAACCTTTGCACCTGTAGGTAGATACACTTCCATTAGATCAGTACTTGCTCTTGCTGTAGTGATGAAATGGAAGATACACCAGATGGATGTCAAGACTGCTTTCTTAAATGGTGTAGTGGAAGAGGAAGTGTATGTGGAGCAGCCACTCAGTTTTGAGACACATGACAGGGAGTCTCATGTGTGCAGATTGAAGAAAGCCCTGTATGGTTTGAAACAGGAACCCAGGACCTGGTACGGCAGAATTGATAGCTTTCTATCTAGTTTGGGCTTTACCAAGAGTAAAGTAGATTCCAACCTTTACTACAAGGTTAAGGATGGCAACCCAGTGATGCTTCTACTATATGTAGATGATCTATTTGTGACAGGTATGGATGGGTTGATTGCTGATACGAAGAGAAAGCCTTCTGCTGAGTTTGAGATGAAGGAATTGGGTATGATGCATTATTTTCTAGGTATGGAGGTGTGGCAAAGCTTAGATGGAATCTTCCTTGGACAAGGGAAGTATGCAGTAGAGATCCTAAAGATATTTGGGATGATGAACTGCAAGACTATGGCCACACCTATGGCATCAAACCTGAAGCTATTGAGTGATGCTTCATCAGAGTCGGTTGATGCTACAATGTATTGTCAGATGATTGGGTCTTTGATGTACCTGATGAACATGAGACTAGACATTTGCTTTGTTGTGAACACCTTGAGCCAGTTCTTGACAGATCCGAGAAATGTTCACTTGATTGCTGCAAAGCATATTCTGAGTTACCTAAGGGGTACAGTTGATTATGGGCTCAAGTACAATGTGAATCAGAAGATTAACCTGGAGGGTTATGTTGATTTAGATTGAGCAGGAAGTGCCATTGATAAGAAGATCACTTCAGGATGTTGCTTCAGTATGGGATCAGGTGTGATCTCTTGGTTTAGCAGGAAGCAATCCTGTGTGGCACTAAGTACAGCTAAAGCAGAGTATGTCACAGCTTGTTCAGCTAGTTGTGAGGTAGTATGGTTGTCGAAGCTACTGGATGATATATTTGATCTCCAGCTGGATGCCACTTGTATACATTGTGACAACCAGAGTTGTGTAAAGTTTTCAGAGAATCCAGTGTTCCATGACAAGTCTAAGCATATCAAGATCAAGTATCACTATATCAGGGATATGGTGGAGAAGGGAGAAGTGAAGCTCCAGTATGTTGCGAAGAAGGAACAGATAGCTGATGTATTGATGAAGCCATTGGCTAGGCTGAAGTTCAAGTACTTCAGGGAGAATCTTGGTGTTCTCTAGATTGAGGTTTCCTCCAAGAGAAAGTGATGAGACCCATAGCCATTCTGACATGGTGAGAGGATTGGTTCCTTCCATGGTCAGATGTAAGGGCTGAGCCATTCTATCATGGTGAGAGGATTGGTTCGTTCCATGTTAGATATGAGTGCTGGCCATTCTATCGAGTAGGATAGATGTAAGGGAAAATTCCATTCTGGGAATGGAGGCACCTAGTCAGTTACTAGGAAAACTCAGTCTAGGACTAAGAATCCATTCTGATGTGATAGAGGGATGTGTTACCACTTGATCAGATATAAGGGCTGAATCATTCTGTGATGGCTAAAGGATTAGGTTCCTACCATGTCAGATGTGAGTGTTGGCCATTCTGTCGAGTAGGACAGATGTAAGGGAAACTACCATTCTGGGAATGGAGGCACCTAGTCAGTTACCAGGTAGCTCAGTCTGGGACTGGGGGCCATTTTGATGTGATGATAGGATTAGTTCCTTCATGATCAGATGTGAGTGCACGCCCTTTCTGATGCGATGCTTCGTCATGGTCATAATGTAAGTGCAGATCCTTTCCGACAAGATGAGGTTGGATATAAGTGCTGAGCCATTCTAGCGCGATGTGTTTACACATGGTCAGATGTGAGTGCTGTGCCTTTCCAACAAGATGGGGTTGGATGTGAGTGCAGAGCCTTTTCGATGAGATGTGCTTGCACATGATCGAATAAAGTGTTGAGCCTTTCTGACAAGATGAGGTCAGATGTGAGTGCTGGGCGTGCCTTTCAGACAAGATGTGGTCAGATGTAAGAGCTGGGCAGGCCATTATAACTTAAGTGTCAGATATTATGACTTAAGTGTCAGATATAAGTGCTGATGAAGACCTACATGAAAGGTAGGCCTACAAGATTGACTCTGTAGAACTTCCTGTGATGAGAATAATCGAGATAGCACAATTATGAGATAGCAGATGATGATCCAGACTTGATGATGATCCAGATCAAGTGATCTAGATGAGATGATCCAGACTTGATGATGATCCAGATCAAGTGATGATCCAGTTGTGATGATGATCCAAACTCGATGATCCAGATGAGATGATCTAGACTTGATGATGATATAGATCGAGTGATGATCTAGAAGAGATGAGCTAGTAGTCATGATGATGTAGATCCCGTGATGAAGAGAAAGAAGATGACTTGAAGACTCAAGGATGAAGAAGACTTGAAGAAAAATAATATGACTTGAAGACTCAAAGAAGAAGAAGACTCAAAGAAAGAGAAGACTTGAAGGTGACGAGATGATCCAGTTGATGCAAAGAAGAAGACCAGTGCTGAAAATTGTGTCGAAAGAATACCTTCTTAGTTAAGAGGGAGTGTTGATGTATATGTAACTTCGGAATGTATTCATCTATGTATCTTATGTCTTGTAACCCGATGTTTATTTCGGGATGTATATATTATGTAATTGAGTCATGTTGCCATGCCTTGATGTTCCAATCAAGAGGATCTATTATGTAAACAATTCATTTCAAGTCATAGTGGGTAACCCTCCAATTGTCTAAGGGTTAAAGTCCCCACAGTTTCAGGGCACTAGGGTTATTAGACTCTCCTAGTAGAGTTTGGCCCTAGTAGGGTTTTAGTCATGCCAGGATTAGTATAAATAGAGAATAGGAGTCTCTATTTATTACACAACTCATCCACACTCAAGTGTAGCGCATAGTTGAAAAAGGAGAAGACACTGGGGCTAGACAAGAAGAAGATTACTGCTATCGGGATATCACTTACTGTTTTGGGCTTTTCTATTTTGGTGTTGATTCTATCTCTGAGGAAGTTGTGGGGTTTTCTCCTTTATGGTTTCCCTAAGGAAAAACACTGTGTTCATTGTCTCTTGTGTTTGATTGCTGTGCTTGTTAATCTCTCAGTTAAAGATCCTAATAATGCTAGATTAATGTTGAAAAACTAATAAGATCATTGTCGCATTCGACACCAAGATCCTTGCTATCTCCTCATATGGGATGTCTTGTACTGTCGGGGCATCAATACCGTATTGCATCATTGCCTCAACCATGATGAGGCTAAAAACATTCCTTAATCAAGATTCTCCATGCTAGTTATTTTTGGCCTACCCTCTTTTCCAATTACATCCACGCAGTTAAATATTGTCGCAGTTGTCAACTCTTTGCTCCAAAAGCAAGGAATCCTCTCATGACATTGCATCCTGTGGTCACATTCGGTCCCTTCTATAAGTTTTCAATTGACTTCATGACATGTAATCCTACTTTGGTTGGCGACCACAACTACATCATCGTAGCCGTCGATTATTTCACTAAATGGGTCGATGCCCTGTCTACATTCAATTATAAGGTTGATACGACAGCGTGTTTCTTTTTCAATCTTGTTATCACATGTTTCAGTGTCCCCCAATAGATAGTATCCAACCACAGTCATCATTTTGAAGGCGTGGTTTGGACCGAGCTTTCAACCATGTTGAAGTTCAACCACTAGTACTCGTCTGCATACTACCCTCAGGGAAATGGTCAAGTTGAGGCTGTCAATAAGATTCTCAAAACCATGCTACAGTGGATGGTGGGAAACCATAAATCCAACTAGCACCACATTCTCGTTTCCACCCTCTGGGCTTATCGGACATCAACTAAGACCACCACTAATTTTACCCCATTCCACTTAGTCCATGGTGTAGAGTTGGTACTTCCCATTGAGTTTCAGATTCCATCTCTCTGCCTTGCCATAGAGCTCCTCTCTGATACCTCACCACTTGAACAATTCCTTATTATTCTCAAATAGACCAATGAGGACCTCTGTTCCCCTCTCCAAATGATTGAAGCAGCAAATACTAGGTTGAAGCCACATTTTGACTCCCATATCCACCCTCGCACCTTTTGTGAAGTTGACCTGGTCCTCTTCTATGATCAATCCAATGATAAGTTGGGAAAAGGGAATTTTGAATCTATGTGGTATGACCCATATGTTTTCCATCAATGCCTCGGCAAGGGGTCATGCATCCTTGCTGAATCGGGAAACCACATCTTGAAGAATCCCTGTAATGGGCTCTACCTCAAGAGGTTCTATGCCTGATGTCTCCCACAATGAGTCAATTGTGTTATATTTTTTTTTTTTTTTTTTACACTGTTCTTGTCATGATTCTTATAGTTTTCTTCCTTGGTTTCTCCAGATGGATCTCACCCCACATCGCTATGTTGGTTTCACTAACGGAGAAAGTAGATGGCCCCCTTTACATGAGTTGATCCATATCGATGGAATGTGTGTTGGAATTGCTACTAACAACCAGGATGAGTACGATGGTGTCATTGGTCTCTTGGCCACCACCCTACACTTGGTTATTTGTCACCTTGATATCTTCTTAGGCTACTTGTCTCCCAGTTGAATAACTGCTAACTGCTAACTGCTACCGGGTACGTGATCCGGGTAGTGATTCTTGCGCACTAGACATTTTGTTAGAAATTTTGAATCCATTACATTCACACATGTTCCTAGAAGTCTCAATAGTGTAGCATACCAAATGGCTAATGATTTTATAGAGTGGCACATCAATCATCGCATATAGGAAATAAAACTACATCATGCATCATCATATAGTCATGCATACATATGTCATATACACCATATAGGCATCATCATCATAAAAGACTCATACACATAAATATAAATTGCATACACACACACACATATATATTTTTGTATGATATCATGTCATAATGTTCAATACAAAAATGAGAAGCCCCATAATCTTTCTCGGCTGAGCATAAATATCATACAAAAATTCCTAGTGCACCACCACACTATGGGCAACCCCACTAGCTACTAATAAGAATCGGAGGCTCCTCCTGGTACTTGGAATATGAATCCTCCTTTGTGTCCTCCTCACTATATTCCTCCTCATCCTCCATCGACACGTCACCCTCTGCCGCTGCTTGAACATACTCGGCAAGGATGACAATCATCTTCATAAAGGGGATCCACTCTGGAGGAGCGTTGTAACATGCGTCAATTAGGTCATCATCTACGTACCTCCAAATGTCATCTATGACCCCCTCTAACAAACACTCTATGTCACGACAAAGTGATCTATCCCCTCCACCCTTCCCCTTCATCGCTCATAGCCTGTTGGTGGGCGTGGTCTGATGTCTACACATACACATAGTACATCATCAGTATTTTTCACATACATAAACTGGATAACACTAAGCTAGTAGACCATATACAAATGAAACCACATAAAGAATCATGTATACATACCATCAGGGCCCTAGGCCTATCTTAAAGGTCGAGGCATCTCTAGATCTCCTCGATAATCCATCCCCGCATACGGGTAGTCCTCAATGAGGACTGGCATCTGCCTCCACTGTGTAAGTAGCTCTCGAGTAAATAAATGGCCCACTAAGTCGCCACCCTCCCAGATCATCATCTTTCTCCATTGCCTCATGCGCAGCTCGTGAGGCCCTCCCTCCCGCATTGCCAAGTACGATCATAGAGTCGGCAATCGCTCAAAAAATAATGGGCACAAAAATGAGGCGAAACTGAAATCCCCTCTCGTTGTCCTGGCATGGTTCAACAAACATCAAACCACTGACAAGTACATCTGGGCTCGCCCATAGTAGGTTCCTCCCAACACATGCTCCACAATTTGGATCTTCCCCCCCTGAGATCTTGTGCGGTCTTGATGACCCCAAGATCTGCAGCACCATCATTGCCACAGCATGAGTCATAAGACTCTCAAGGTCACACACTAGTATGTATGACTTGTGCATAATATAAGAGGCATAGAATTTCCTCTCGCACAGGTCATCTACCGACACCTTGTGTGTAAGCTTCATCGTAGTGTCGTCGATCACACCGAGCATTAGAGGCCAGATAGAAAGTAAATGTGGGGGAGCGTGATCTCAATTTGCTCTACCTAGATGATAAAGTACTCTGCATTTGTGTCCCAGAAAATCACCAAAGTCTCCAATAGCAGTTTCATGGTACGCATGAGTGGCACTTGGAAGTACCTCAATAGCCCACTCCAGATGAGCGTGTCCACCACCGCTCCATCCCCTAATGCCTCCTCCCTCAAGGTACCAATATCTCGCTCTCACCACAATGACTGGGGCTTCCTGCACATATGCACAATTCCTTTTAGGTCCATTTTTACACACAAAACCTTATCCTATGCTAAGTCTCACCTATTCAGCCTTTTTGAGCGACCCAAGTCATTCTTAAACCCTGAACATATGCGACCCAGTTGCTCTTTCCTACTGGGAAGATGGGACCCAAGTCATTCCTGTCTCTTCGGTAGGTGCGACTAGATCGTGCTTGTATGGCCCATAAGAGAGACCTAGGTCACATATTTTCACTTGAACAGCATGAGCTGACCCTACAAGCCCTTCCATATTTCCATAATCCCTAGGATGAGCAAAAGGAAAGATAAAACTAGTGAAAAAGTCGGGTTTGACAAGATCTCTTACCTACAAATCACAGATCTGAAAATCGTCGATCAAAATGAAAGAAATTAGCAAATGAGATATGGGGTCCTCCACTCCAACTCAGCATTGAACAGTAACAATGACACATTCCATGTGGTCCCCCCTGTTTATAGGCCTCCATTGGGTCTTGTTTTCTTTTGTGCACCACAGACTCATCTGGTGTTTGTTTGAGACGTCGTTCACACCATCGGGTTTGGTTTTTCGCCCTCTATCTTTTGATGAGACCCTTGTCTCGTGCTGTCACTATGATTTTTCTAGGCCATTTCCTAGAATTCACCCCAATTTGTGTTCCACCACGTGAATCTCCCTTTGTATGTACTCTCATGTTCACGAGCCATCCGCTCCATCCATACTGCACAACTGGCCATATATTACACCATCCATCATCCTACAAGGGGTCCCCCATTAGTGTTCTGCATTTATGACTATTATCCACGTTCACAACATAACCTCTTTCTGTATATCAAACACTTTCCCCTAGCTTGATTGAACATTACGGAGTTTATGTTAAGCTCTTTTCTGACTCCTCAAAGAATGAAAATATTGTCGAGCACGCTTGCTTCCTTTCATGCTCATTAAAGTATCTGAAAAGACATATATGTAGCTTCATTTATCTCCTTTTTCGGTCTATGTAGACTATCATAAGCAAAGGACCCCCTTGGCACACTCAAGCCAGGAACATTTCCCTTTGCATATATTTATGCTTTCTCGAACATTGGGACTGTCCTCTATGAAAAAGGTCATTATGGGTTCTCTTTAATCTCTTTTCCATCCTTCTCATCAAGAAAATATCACCGAGCAATCTTGGTTTTGTTCACGCTAATAAAATTATTTGAATGATCATCCAATCAATATAGTTTTAACCTTTTCTGGACTGATTGGACTATCAACGATAAAGAAGTATTCCTTCCCCAAAGGTTTGGAGAGCTCGCCTTTTTATACTTTTATCCTTTTTCGAGCTCAGGAGACTACATAAAAAAAGAGAAACCATTGGATTCTTCTTCCTTCTTTCAGACTCTCTAAAAATGAAAATACAACCGAGCATTTACTTTCTCGGGCTCGCTAAAAATCCACAGGATCGTGTCATATTGAGCTTACTTCTATCCCTTCTTCATGCTCCTTAAACTATGAAGAAGGCCCAAACGGTGTCTTTAGGCACCACCCCATATATCATAGTTCAATGGCTTTCCCCCATTGGGTTTCCTTTGTTCAGAGTATTCTGCCATGAGTCTTCCTTGGATCCGCTGGATATCATAGTCTAGTTACCTCCCTCAGTATTTCCCATCTGTAGTTACATTCCTAGTATTATGGCTATGATTCCTCTCCCATGAACCAGTCTCATTTTCCACCAGGTCAGCCTTGCCATCATACTCTGAAAAAAAGAAAGTTTGAATCCCCTGTACTCCCCCTGCCCCTATTCCCCCATTCAGTGTGTTAGTCCCCATATTGGTCCACATCTTTCATTATCCCCCCTCGCGCTTCTAGTCAAGGACACATCATTCATTTCCTTGGTTAGTTGTAGGTCTCCCTCTGTCGATGACAACACATCTATTCCATAGGATAGACCCAGAGGTCCATGTATCCTAGTTTCATCCACCTCATTAATGAGTTCCTTGGACCACTTGAGAGGAGTCATTAGTGCCTCTCGGGATGGTTGTGTCTCACGTTCTCGACTTAAAATACATCATCGCATAATTGAGATTCTTACAGGGCATTGGTCCCTTCATTATTTGGTTGAAGACCCCGGTTGTCACCTGACTCTATCACATTGGTGAGTCTACTATGGGACCCAGACAGTTTCATCTCCCTTGTGATTTTTGGGATGCGTTGGCAATAGTGTTTGGAAGCTCCCAGTATTTCATTTCCATGTATCTCCAATACTTGATGCTCCATATTGTACCACAGAGATTCTAATTCTCGGTCATTTAGTCCATGTACATGTACGCTTCTATATCCAAGAGAGCATCAGTTGTGATGATATTTCATTCCATGAGGATTCCATTGTTCCTATGTATTAGTTCTTCATATCAGCATTGTATTCAGCCTCCTATTGAGGCCACCATTATGTATCATCATTTGTATATTTTATTGATCGGCTCCCATGTTTTTGAGACTTGATCCAATTATTTATTCTTTTGACATTGTTACGAGCATGGGTATGCCCACCTCATCCATATACATGTCACACATTCTTTGTATCTCACCCATTGATTGGAACCATTAATACGAAAAACAAAAATCCGAAATGGTTCAAACGAGGAAGCTCCACTTCTCTGCATGTCTCTGCAGGTCTCTTCACTATCCTTATGATCCTATTATTTCCATTAGCCATATGATGAGCTCCTTCCCTCACACATTAGGGGGAAATCTATTAACACAAAAAATTGTTCACTTATATCTGCATGGCCTAAACTTCATACATACATCATATTTCCAACGTATTTCCCTTACTTTTGACCTTCACAATTGTATTTCCAATAAAAAATGTCCAAAACATGGTTATTTACTATGGTTTACATTCATTCTCTTCCAAAAATGTTTAAAAAACCCTCAAAATGTCAAAGCCCCCCAAAAATGGTCAAAAACCCTAAAAAAGAGATAAGATAAAAAAAACCATAGAAAAATACCATGGGTTTACCTTGGCTCAAAAATCCCTAAAACTTTACGATAAATACATTATGAAGGTCTCTCCAAAAACTGTTTTCATAACCTTTTTCAATTTTGAGTATGCTGGGACACCTTTATCTCTCAGGTATTCACACACACTTTTTCCACCACCCCATTTCATACCATTCCCACTTAGTTCATTGAGACACCCTCCGTACCCACTTGGAGAACCATCTTGTGGAAAGGCAAATCACTTCCAAGACGGCCACGGTGGCCCACTTTCAAAAAAAAGGTATAATATTTAGTTTATTTATATTTTGTTCTAGTGTAACCCTCGTATATATTTGTTTCGTTTTACTAATCTTGTTTGTTGTCTTAATTTTTTTCATGAACTCTACCTTATAGTCTCATTGACGTAAGGCTGATGCTTTTGAATGTAACAAGGGAGAAATCCTTGTTACAATGTAAACCAAGATTTTCATTGTAAATGAACACATCAATTATCATCCTTAAAGAATATAAGGATGGTATGAGAAGGAGAGAAATCCTCGTATTTCTGAGGCTTTAGCAGTTTTAGTCAATATGTCAAAAGTTAAATAAAAAAGAGGGGATACAAACGTTTGCTTCCAATGGATTATACAACTTGAGACCAAACATCTCATTTGGACCAAAAGGAACCTGAAAACTTTGAATCTCATACAGGAATTCATCCAAACTTACTCACACTAGAGAGAGCAAGGAGATCAAGATAAAAAGAGATTATATTAATGTCCAATATGGAAGACCAAAACTCAATAGAACAAATAATTATAGAGTATGAAACAAAGAGTGAAGGAAGTGGAACATAGAGAGATATATATCTTACTCTTGAACTTGCCAAAATTACACTCTAAATAGGCCTTGTTTGCATATAGAAACTTTAGTAAATTGTAAAATTTCATTGTCAAAATTGTAATTTCCATTTTCATATTGATCTTGTAGTTGTTGTCTACAAGGTCACTAAATTAATCATTGTTTTAGTGATTTTTAGTTGTCACATACCATCTAGTCATATTTTTTAACCCATGACTAAATTAGTATTTTAATTTAGTCATTTTTAGTTGTATTGCTTAAATTTAGTAGTATTTAGCTTAAAAACATTATTGTGACTACTTTTTTTAGTCACGTAGTCATTTATTTTCCGAATTCTAATCATGACATACAGATGGTATTAAATCTCCTTGAAGAAAATAAGTTATATGATAACAAATCTAAATGCAGTTTTGGGAAAAAAGAGATAAACATTTTGGGCCACATTGTTTCTGTAGAAGGCATTAAGGTAAACCTGAAGAAAAATGTGACAATTACTGAGTGGATCGACCCCAAAACAATCACATCATTAAGAAGATTCATAGGTTTGAGAGTTACTACAAAAGATTTGTTCAAAACTATGCATAGATTGTGGCACCACCAACAACACTATTAAAAAAGGAAGCCTTTAAATGGGATAAATAAGCTCAAGCATGTTTTGAAAATATGAATTCCTTAATAACATGATCCAGTTATGTCTTAGCATCCCTAGATTTCACAAAAACAGGTATCCTTTAATGCAACCATCAATAACAGGTATAGGAGTCTGTTGGGTAAAATATTGTCTTGAATAATTCACCTAATATTTAATTATCAACTGAGGTTGGTAGGATTAGAGTTGTTACAAAATATATGTGAAGATAGAAGGATTCCTAGGGTGTCGTGGTAATACTTTCAACAAACAAAAGATCGAAATATCTTTCAAAATGAAAAACTGAGTCAAACTCCTAAGAATTCAACTATCAAGATAATTGAACAGAGTACTAGACCAGAGTGGTATCAAATTATACTACTCTACTCTATAAACCTAAAGATATAAACAATGTTATAATAATTGACTATTCTATTTAAGGAGATTTATTTTACTGTTGAACAACTTCAAAGAATGATTGTACAAAGAAGGATTTACAACAACTAGTTATGCTTTCTTAAAAACTATACATGTAACTAACAAATGTACATAATAGTTTAAACTAACTATCTAGTTCCATTCTCCTTGATTATTTTGAGGATAGGGGTTCACCGTGAGTGGAACAGGAGTAGGAGAAGTGTCAAATTAACTTTCAAATGAGGTGAAGAAACTAAAGGGAATCAAATATAACTTAATCTCTACAAAATATGCAGACTAAGAAACATGATGATTTATAAACAAATAAATCCTACTTGCAAAAGATAAAATAACATTACAAGAAGGTAGACATAACTTATAAACAAGCAAAAAAATTATAAAGGTGATTTAAATTCTATCCTATAGATTCCTTTGAAAACTATATGATGGAGAGAACAAATCGTATTTCTATGAACAATTTATAAGATACTAATCTATTAATGTATTTAAGCTTAAACTTCACATGCAAAGGAATAATTTAAATCAAACCAAAGACATAATTACAAGGGAACACAGTAAACATAATTTCAAACATCAAATGAGGAGGAAGAAGAAATAAGAATAAAGCTTAAGAAAACGGGCTTAAAACAAGTTCAAAGCACTAAGATCTGAATGGAAGACTGGATAACAGACTGAAATAGAGGTATGTATGAAAGATAGAACAGGTTGTCCGAATGACAGTCTGTCTGGGAAAAAAATACTAAAACTTCAAGAAACAATTAATCTAAATGATCTTTGAGGACAGATGACCCATGCATATGATACTAAAATGTAAAGAGAAGAAATTGAACCTACTTAATGATTAAATTCAATCTATGAAATAACTTAAATTCAATTCATGATTCAAAACAAACTGCAATATAACTTAACTGAATTCATACAAAATCAATAGGGGCAGAATTGAATCTACTGTAATTGACTCAAAATAATATATTCTACTAACACAAACCAAGCAATATACTGAAAAGACTTGAAAACGAATTTGAAAACTAAACTTATGCACACCTGATTGCTTAGCCCATGAAGGAAATTACATTAATAGCATAATATAAAATTTTAAGCTACAGGAAATAAATAACATAAACAATTTCAATGACTAAGTTGCAGAAACAAATTATAGATAAAATTATACTAATTACAGAAAAGGAAGAATGAAAATACACGGAAAGAAAAAGATATGGTTGACAGGGGGGCATCCCAACAACCAGAGTGCTAACTAGCTCACATTGCTTAAGGCAAGATCATACACAGAATAGCAGAACTTCCATTCAAGTAAAAATGTTACAAAGTTTCTATAACTGACTAGTTATGTGTATCAATTAAAAACTATATATCTCTCTCTAACTCTTTCTCGCATAACAGCATCTGTATATATATTGTTTGACAAAGGGCGAGAAATTCAACCCTTTCAGTGGTCAACTGCTCTTAAGATCAATCAACAATTATGACAAGTAACTAAACAAATGCAAATCCTTAACGTCTTCCTCTATCTTCAAAAATATGGTTCTTCTCTGGCGTGTGAGGTGGCATACAAACTTTACTTAATCGTCTTGATGTCAAGATGTCATGCAGAGGCATCATACGACCGATCTTCTAGAAGGGGGTTCATGCTATCACTCTGGAACGTGGACAACAAATAGTTTATTGACTGTTTCAAGCTTTAATCACTTAGGAATCTATTAACAACAGCGCACAGTTGGCTTGGCGGTTCGAACGATAAGCTGGACAATGTGATGGATATGATCTCTACACATCTAGGATGGATGCAATACCTGCTCGTTGGTTCGCTAAATACCATGATTCTGCAATGACAATTTCACACATTAGTATATCATTACATATCATCAAATTTAACCAACAAAATCATGAAATAATAGAAATAAAACATAACTTGATAAATCCAAAATATGATGATACTTGGTGCTAAATAACAAACTGTATGATGGAAAATATGCCAGAAGGTGACAAAACATGTGTTCAATATGTAAATTATTAGCCAAAAAATTATAACAAAATGAGGGTCAACAGAGTCCTACTCATGCAAGATAATCACCCCATTGCTTTTGAAAGTCAAATGTTAAAGCCAAATGAGCAAATAAAATTTACATATATGACAAAGAAATGTTGGAAATAATGCATTCCTGAGTCAAGTGGAAGCAGTACTTGTTGGGAGATAAATTTTTCGCCAAACATATAACAATATTTTGAAGTATTTCCTAACCTAGGAGAATATTTCATCATAACAACAAAAATGGGTGAGACAAATCTAGGTTTTTTACTTTGAGTGTTGACATTCTTTATAAAAAGGAAAGGAAAATTCGGCTGCAAATGACTTATCAAGAAAACATGAAAATGATTCCAAGCTATGTGTCGTTTCCATAATCATTCCCAAATGGATATCAGAGGTCCAAAGTGAGCGTGTCAAAAACCCAGAAATAATGAAGCTAATAGAGGAAGTTGAAAGCAATAAGGAAGGAAATTCTAAATTTACGTGGGAGAATGGAATCCTATGGGGAAAACAAAGTATATATTTTCCCAACTCTTCTAAATTCAAAACTTAGATTTTAAAAGAAAATCACAATTCTACGATGGTAGGCCATGTTGGATTTTTCAAAACATACTATAGTATATGGAAATCCTTCTTTTGAAAAAGTATGAAGGCTGCTATTCAAAAATATGTGGCAGAATGTGATACATGTCACTGACAAAAGTTTGAAATGATTTCTCCTTCAGACCTTCTTCAAACTTATTCATATCCTAGTTTAGAAATGGTTTGAAATATTTGTGGACTTTATCACAGGTCATCCTATCACTAAGTGGAAATATATCATATTTGTATCCGTAGATCAATTAGCCAATATTCCAACTTAATTGGAATTTCATAAAAATTGAAATATACACAAGTCGTTGATAGCTATGTAAAAAATATATTTAAGCTCTATGGGTTCCCCAAACTTATTGTCAACAATAGGGACCCCAAGTTTATTAGCAACTCCTAGAAGTAATTGTTCCACCAAGTTGGGACTTCTTTAACTATGATTACTTTATACCATTCCCAGATAGATGGAAATACATAAGTGGTTAATAAATGTTTTGAAGGGAACGTAAGGAATTTTGTGAATGATCTCCAGACACAATGGCTCAATTGGCTACATCTTGTAGAATGGTGGTACTATAGTACATATCATACCTTGACAAAAATGACCCCTTTTGAGGCCTTATATGATTATCCACCTCTCTCAACTAAAGAATATGTTGTAAACAATTTCAAGGTTACTATAGTGAAATATTATCTAGCTACTTCCGATGAAGTCTTGTGTATTTTGAAAAAATAATCTCGAATAAGAAAGGAATCGTATGAAGTAGAAATTCTATTTGAATAGAATCGGTTGTGAATTTGAGCTAGGAAATTAGGTGTTTATTTGTCTCCAACCATACAAACAAACCTCACTCAAAAATTCCAAAAATAATAAAATTGCACCCAAGCCTTATGGTCCTTATCAAATTCAAAAGCAAGTGGGACAAGGGGCATATCCTCTAGATATACCAAACAAATGGAAACTACATGATGGTTTCATGTTTCATGCTTAAAGAAAAATTTGGGTCCAACAACTCACATACAAATAGATTTACCCATGTTAGATGATGAAGGGAATTTGGTTAAGCTAGAACTCGGATGTATTTTAGAAATCAAAACCAGAATGCTCCATTCCATAACAGTCAACGAGTACATTGTCAAGTGGAGAAATTTATGAGAAGATGAAGCTACTTGGGAGAATGAACATTTTATATTGTGGAATTTTTCTTTACCAATACTTCAAGGATGAAGTGTTTTAGGGAGGGCTGACTTGTAACATAACTGAGTCATTAAATGTTATTTTTAAGCTAAAGGGTTATCCATCCATTGGATGAAGGGATGTGTCTCATGCATTCACGTGTATTTCTATTGATACCAATTATTGTAAATTCATAATTTTTTTCTATTTAGGGAAATCGACAACTGGGATGGGGCTGGTACTCACATGAAACGGGGTCCAGGGGTCCAATCTTGCCTACTACCACTATAACCCTAGGTGCATCCACATAGCCCGCAAGCATGGAGCACAAGTTAAGATGGGTTGATTTTAACTCATGACCTCCATTACAACCATTTCCTTTGTATCAAGAAAATCGTCGGTTGAGCTATACCCCTATGGGCCTTGTAACTTCATCATTTAATATTAATAAAAAGTATATATTTATTTGGAAGTGCCTTCTAATTTACATGGGCCATTTATTTGAATTATTATTTGAATTTATATTCCTTTATTAGATATTCAACCTAGCCTAACCTATTTTGAACCACATACTTCACCCATTTATGCACCTTGACACCAATGTATTTAAGAAAGTTTGATCCATTCCATTGTAGATATTTTCCTAATCTATTATTGTAGGAAGTTATTATTAAGGAATAAATTCACTGTTCTTGAAGATGCATATTCGTATCCTTTCTCTTCCTTATTATTTTCTTTATTTTTCTCTATATATTGTATGGAAAAGGGAAGAGAGGTTCAATTTTATTATTATTCTTTGAGCTGGTGATATTCATCATCTAATTTGCTTCTTATTCTTATGTGGAGTAATTATGGTGGTGCATTATGTTTGTTGTGTCATGACTAGTATGATCCCATTTAACAAAGTTCATTTGTACCTTGGAGTGTTGTTGTCCAAACCTGTTAAAACTTTGTTCATCCTATAACTTTTGATACTAAAGGCAGAAGTTTCTTGGTGACAATCACAATTTATTTCATATATGAAACTTATATTTTCTTAGGATTTCATGTGTATTTTTTTTTTTTTATCTTGATGGGGTTTGAGTGAATAGGCCTCAAATTATCTTCTGTCAAATTCACTTTTTTGTTCCTCTTTTCTTTGACTCCATAAAAGTCATTGGTTTACTGAATTTAAGTTCTTGATTTCACACTTGAAACAAATTTTCACTTCCAATATTCAATACCTTGCATCTTATGCATAATTTGGAAAGAATCTAGGTCCTTTCTTCCGATATGTTTTGGACATTACAACAAGATAAACTTGTAGTAATTTTAAATTTGTTGCAAAAACAAAGAGAAAATTTATGTTTTATTTATCAATTATCATTGCATATGGACCGTGCATATTGAGGTGAGTGGTTTATAATTGTATTTTTATATCTCATTTGATGGCTCCATTTGATAGGAACTAACTAGAAATGTATGAGGTAGAGTTTCTGGTAAGGAAATTTTACTTCTACTTTAATTAGAGTTCTTTTTTCTTTCATTTTTTCTTCAAACATTCTTTTGGTTAAACTTGTTTGGTTGTTGTCTTTTTGAATATTCTCTAGCCATATGCACCTCTTGATTTTACTCCCATTATGGGATATCCACATGTACCTCTCAATAAGTATTAGAAACATATTTTACACCTTGATGGGAGGGTGCAACAGCTACTAGCACACCTAGATAAATTTGTTATTTTCTTGAAAATTTGGATATTGTGAATGAAGATGTTCAGATGAGATTTTTTGTCCATATTTTGGAATATGAAGCATGACATTGGTATGGGGATTTTCCCACTACACATATAGCTAATTTCTCCACCTTTGAGTATGCTTTTAGAGATGAATGGGGTAGTAATGAGTACTGCTTTTTTGTTGATTTCTCTCATCTCATGAAAATGGATTTTGAAATAGTTCTCTTAACATTAAGTTGGGATTGATCCATTACTCAAACTAGATGAAGGTTGTCCGTTAGATTTGTATTTTTGTGCTTTTAAGTATTTTTGGGTTCGTTTTGAGGAAATTAGCAAGATTATACCTAAAGAATATTTATAAAAAGATTGTATTATTATTGAGAGCTTAGAAATTTATTTTAATGATAATCATGTTCAAATTTACAATTTATATGAAGATGAGTTTCTACATATAGGGGATTCATAGTGCATAGAAGAGGAATAGTGTGATGAAGTTTTTGATGTCTAGGTGGATCATTTGGATAAAAAGCATGATGATAGAGCAACCTTGCCTTTTGATCCTATGGAAGCAAGTGTATGTGATGTTGTTCTTAGTATACCTTCTCTCATTCCTTTGGTCATTGAGTACTAAGAGGAATCAAAATATGTAGTTTATAGTGTTATAGAGGACCATAAATATAAGGAAGATATACATTTTTCTTCAAGTAGTATATTTGATTCGAAACTAGAAAACCTTCATGGAATTTATGAGCCTAATAATTATGATGATGTTTTGTGGATGATGTGGGTTCTATCAACTATTTATCAGGGAATGATGATTTATTTGGTGATGAAAAAATTGTAGTGCTTGATATAATTATATCCCAAAATATTTGTGTTGCAATTGAAGTAACGCTACATCATGACATAGTGTTAAAGAAATGTAACTGTAGAAGATATTCTATTTTGTATTATTATTATTATCATTAATCCTTTCAGAGATGTTGTTCCTCCTATTAGGGATTTCATTTATGTAATTGTTCATGTAAAGTCTTCAAGTAAAACCTTCGTTGTAAGTTGGGTCAATAGCACCCACATAAAGTATTATTAAAATGTTATTTTGAGTCTCCCAAGGAAATTCGACCCTGGTTGTGAGGGAAATTCAACCCTATTGGGTTATTAGTCTTCTCAAGTGATAAATATAAATAGGTGAGGTGCCACCCTCATTTGGACACACCTATCACTCAAGAAAGTTCACAGGAGAGATAAGGACCAATCCATCTAAGGAAGAGGAAGCAGTCTAGTGTTATTTTTTTGGTCTTACTGTTGTTCAAGATTAAGCACAATTGTAACCTAGGGTCTGGGGTTACCAACTTACTACTAACCTTGCATAAAATCAGCTTTACTAGAGAATAGAAAGGAAAAGGAAGAAAGTCTTGACTTACCCGATTACCGACGGTTGATCCAAGCTTGATCTTCTCCCGCTCCTCTTCTCTCCAAAGCTTCCAGGGATGCACCTCTTTCACCTATAAAGAGCAAAATCTCCAAGTAATATCTCATGCATGTAAATATAAGAGGTTAGATAAACAATATATCAAATATATAATCGAATGCATTCATTAACCACAATACATGAAATAGACTCAACACAATGTTGGAAGAAGAATTATCTTTATTAACAATCGGTGAATGAGATACCAGTACAACCCAGCTTCTGAGACAAGGACTCATCTGCAACCAAAGGACTCTGAGTTCTGCTGCTCCAAGACTTCTGAAGATATACCACCAACATAACTTTTCTCTCCAATCTTGATTGATTAATACCCTCCCCAAGGCCTCTATTTATGCTTTGGGAAATAGAGTGATTTCGAAGGTTGGGGTGGTTGAAACAGTTGTGATAGTTAATGATTAGGGCCCAAATAATCTCAATTAATCATGTTTTATATTTTTGAAGGTCGAACTAAGGTGTACATGACTATTGATATAGGCAACCCATGTATGACACGTGAGTTGCTCAAAGGAAACCCGTGTATGTTGATGTACCCGGGTTGCAATGCAGGTAGTCACGTGTAGTACGCGAGTTGCAATGGAGATAACCGTGTACACAACTCAACATTTAGAAAAATTATATAGCAAGCTGGTTTAAGGGTAAATGCATTGCAAGTCATGCCCATCTATAGTGTTTTGGCAAACTTCAATCCTAATATGTCCTTTTGTGTACCAACATAAATAATTTTGGCACTCATATGGAGAAGTGCCATTTGGGTTGATAACAGATGCCCCCTAATGTGTGAGGTTGGAGGGAAATGATGGCCGAAATACATTATAATCACTTTCTTGGAGAACTCGGAGGTCCAATCGAGCAGAGGAAGTACCTAAAAAAAATACATAGTAATGTCATATACAAAGTCATATCTGAGGATGCCATGTTCAATATATTGGAAGACTGGCTCCTTTACAATATTTGAGTACATCATATGATACGGGTTCAAAACCACATATATTACAAAGGTGGATTGAAGCCACAATATACAATAATGATGAATCTTCAAGGATCTGGAAACTATGTAAGTGGACATAACATAATCTTGCACAACTTAGGCCGTAGATATGAACCTAAGGTCTTCGTAAAAAATACAAAAGAACCAGTACAATCCAGGCCATGTGAATAGATGTTGTTAAAGTTGAACATGGATATGATTCAATAGATTGTCAGCCAATAGGTGATAATCGACAACTGAAGAAAATGAATTCACCAATAATGAAAGTGAATCCTAAGTTACTGTTGTCAAAAACTCTAGGTCTTCGTCATCAGGAAGTGTTGATGAGAAACCATACTATGATGAGGAAGGAAATAGATCCTCTAATGGATCACAAGAGTGACTAGGAACTGGATAAAGGAAGGGATACACAAGTAATAACAGATAGGAAAATGATGGAATCAGGATACATATCAAATGAAGGGCTAAATCCTTGAACAATGAGCATGACACAGAGTTGACCCAAGGTAGCTTGTAACTTTGCAGATAATACAACTAGACAAGTATCTGTCATGTAGGAGACATGATCAGATTCCCCAGGTATAACGGACAAGAGGAGGAGTAAGAAACTCAAAGTGATAGCTAAACTGAAAGTAAACACTAAGACATGAGTATCAGAAAAAACAGAGAATGCTATGTTCAAGGAAGACATGCTACCACCAACTGAGAATCAAAAGAAAAATTATTCCTTATATTTCATGTTAAATTTTAACAAGTCCAAGAAATTAAACTCAAGTCTCTCTTCAATTTTTGACAATATTGAAGAGAAGAGGGAATAATGCTTGATAGTGTAACTAATTCATGGATTTTATGAGCCCGAACTAGTACATGCTCACTTGATTTCTTCATGTTTAGAGAGTTTGAAAACTCTGAAGAAGACTCCAGGGGGGGTCCTTTTTCACCCAATTTAGTCTCTTGAGGCCGAAAAAGTATAAAACATACCACAGAAGAACTCTCTTAACTTCCGTAGAAGAAAAGGTGAACCTTTTTCGTACGTAGTCAAGGAGGTCCGAAAAAGGTTAAATTACCACCTACCCAAAGCTCCTTCAAGAGCATCATATAGCTTGAGTTTTATGAGTGTGAAGGAAATCAAGATCACTCGGAAATATCCATTTGAGTACGAGGAATGGGGCTTACAACAATAAACTCGATTTTTTGTTCTTGGTGTTTAATGAGCATGACAAAGACATAAAGTACACTTGGAATCTTTTTCATGTTTAGGTCCAGAGCATGAAAAAGAGAAAATTGATCTCATACCGAGTGTTCCTTTTTCGTAAATTTAGGCCCTCAGGTCCGGAAAAGTGATAAACCTATACCTGAGAATAATCTTCTCAATTCCATAGAAAAGAGAGTGATCCTTTCTCATATTATTCCACATGGTCCGAGAAAGAGATAACCTACCACCAATGTGGATGGCCATTCACATATTCTTAACTAAATTGAATGGACAAGTTTACTCGGCAGTCAAGTCTATTTTGAGGAGTTAGACCTGGGCCTAAAGAAACTCCATAAGGGTGGGGAGTCTTATAAAAGGATAGCTTGTAAAAAGAGACCAAAATGAGGCTCAATTTGGCGTGAAAAATAGCTAAGGAGACTCCCCTGAACCTATGAAAAATGCAGCATGAGTATAAAAAGACAATAAGTGGGTTCTAATCGAGGAAACTCATGTGAGGAAAGTCCTATCCACGGAAGAACAATGGCATAAACGAGGTACTTAATGGTTAAAATACCATAGTCCGTGGTCAAAGTGGTGATTCTAGGAATAAGATGGATTAGGTGTGAATGCAAAAAATGCATGTGAATGACCGAAATCCTATCCTATATGAGCAAAAAACAACTTTAAACGACCTTAGACCTATCACATTGAAGAAAAAGACATGGTATTAGTTTGATTTCTATATAAAAAATATGAGCTATAGGTAAAAACCCACTTTTAAAATAATATTTCTATAAATAGTTCAAAATAGAAATAAAAAACTCACCATTTGACTTTTTACCCAAAATAGACAAGTTTTACCTCTGCCTGTGATTGCTCGTTGCGGATAACTCGGTGGACAATTCTCAAAACCGCAAGTGCCGGGTAAAACTCCACTCCATGATCTTTCATTTGATCCAAGAAAATTTCAATTTTTGGCTAAAATTTGATGTTTTCCACCGTCCTCAAAGCAGGTGTTATCTCTATGGTTAATTCTCATTTTTTATCCTAGGGTTTTATATTTTTTTATTTTTTGCATAAGGTTCTTATTTGAGTTCATAAACCTAGTTTTACCTTATTCTTTTCCTTGTATCCTTGTGTATCATGATTTTTATTATGATTTCTTTTTTAAAGCTCAAATCATTTATCTTTTAAAGTTATGGGTTTGTATTAGAGCAAGGGATTTTATGAAAATTAAGTATAAACTTTCTTATATAAACTGGCAGCATATATTAGAAGGAAAGTATTGCAGCGCTGCTAGTTGGTCTGATTCATGATATTGATTTAAAGCTTAATAATGGAGTGAAATTACATGGATATATTGAACACTGTATGGCAAATATTGTACACATGGCAAGGATGGTACTATGATTTAATGCATTATCATTATTGTTTGAAGGCATATCTAAATAATGTATGAACCTATTGATCATGGCACGCTCTGTGCTTTCACAGGTGTTTTGTATGAGTTCAAGTCATTTGAAATTATTAAACATGATCAAAATATTCTACCAATGTTGACAATGACATGTTAATATTACATTAAACCTGTTTAATGTTGCTTTATCGAATTACACTAGGTCTGCATGGTTTGTATTATGTGAAATTTGCAGAATGTCGAAGCTAGCAATGGATGAAAATTCATATACTATGGTGAAAAGGAGGCCAGGGGGTTTAATATGTAGACTTGAACCATATAATACATAGTGGATAATGCAATTTCTGAGATCAACTCAGTTAATGAGAAACACTAGTTGGTTTCCCTTTTGTGAAAAGTTGCAGGGTTATAATATAGAGGTGACTCAAGCTTTCATTAAAAATTACAGAAATGGAGTGGTTGAGTTCAAGAATTTGAGGGTTACAGTGGATGAAGAATCTATTGCAGAAGAAATAGGGGTTCCAGCACAAGGAGAGAAGTGGTTCAAGTAGTAATATTTTCAGGGAAATTATGGCGAGTTCTTATTGCTAGGGTTTGAGAAACTGGATTGGAAAAACGGTATTCATGTATGTAAAATCAAACCCAATTGGCAAATTCCATTGGAAATGGTTCAAAATTACATCACCTGTGAAGGTCACTATGATAGAATCCTCAAGTGTCATTTGAGATTATTAATGCATCTTAATTGGAGTTTAAAACTTAATCTTCCATTTTATTTGTTAAAATTTTGCAAAATATGGTCACATGGGTTCAAACCCATCCAGAACACACTGCTCGTTCTATATATCACCAGGGTTTGATCAAGTTGATGTTGATTTCACAATTGAGTAAAGAAGGACGTAGTTGGGAGAGTTTTTTGTATGAATTAGGGTTTGAAGAGAAGGTCAAAGAAAAAGGAAAAAAGGAAGCAGAGGATTTGAATCAGCAAACGGAAAAACATGAAGAACAGACTGAACATATTGCATAAGAAGGAAAGGATTTCATAGAAGAGCCAAAGAAAATGAATAACTTGTTTCTAGAAACTTCAGTTACAGATGAAACATTAAGTAAACAGTTAAAAGAAGATCATAAAAACCCTGATACGTTAAGCATGGTTATAAAAAATATAAATTCAAAGAAAGAAGAACAAATTCATGTTTTAAATCCAGAAGGCATTAGTTTAAATCCCAGGACTAGGCTAAGGAGCAGGATGGAGGTAGAAATGGAACTAATACATAATTCTAGGGTCATAAATAAAGATTATGGAAATATTGTGATTGTAAATGACTCCTTCAGTGAGGAAACTATACATGTATCCAAGGAGAAGTACTGTCTAGAAAATGAAAACTTCATTGATCTTCAGGGTATTTCAGGATGCATACCTGAAATGTTTTGCACGAGTAAACAAGTATATTATGAAAATTGTTCAATCTCAAAATCTATACAGGAAGTTGAAGTTCTTATGGGTGAAAAGGAGGTTGAGATAGCTCTAGATTCAAATCAAATTAAAAATTCTTCACAGACATATAAGGAATAGACCAAGTTTTTGCAAAATATCAATGAAAAACTGATGACTACAAATAAAACGCTATGGGAAGACTTGGAGGAAAAAGAAACTGATTATCAAAAGTTGCTTTTAATATCCAAATATATATTGAAGGATAAGAGAGCTATCCAAAAGAAATATGAGCACATGAAGATCGAGAGAAAAGAAGCACAGAATCAAATGGAGAATAAGGATGTTGAATATGCCAGGTTGCAGAAGAGATCCCAGGTTTTAAGTGATCTGACTGTTTTAGCAAAAGCTTCTAAGAGTATTTAGATGATAAATACCTAGGATGATAGTTATTTTTGAAAGTAATTATAGTTTGACAGATGTCCATTGTTATTATTTTTTTATTACACATGTATTAAATCCAATTTTGAAGATCTGGAACTTTTCTATTTTTGAAGAGTTCGATCCATGAAAATAGGATCTGATGATTGTTTCAAAAACTCAAAAGTTTTTGTATATAATAGCCAGCAGTTAGATGTGGTAGGTGGTGGTGATCATAGATGGGAATCTAGTTTTGAATATGAACAGTAAGGCATAAATAATCTTTACATCTTTAATACAGAACTTACTTTGATATGATTATGATCATGAGCTTGTTTTGTTTTCCTGTATGAATTGTATTTTTATTATGATTTTATCCTATGTATGGTCATCTTAAAATCCATTACAAGATTCTTATGATAAATTACAGTTACCATTTAATACTTAGTGACAGAACCAAGTTCATTTCGTAAATTCTTGCTCATAATCCCTTCTGTTATTGAATTTTGTATTTTACTTTATGTCATGCAGTTCTGTGATGGTTATTTGATTTACCATATCTTTGATTACATACCAGCTCTTTTTTTTATTTGATTTAATTATATTGAATTATCATTAATATTTCTCTGAGCGTGAACCCTAGTATTCTAGGTTCAACTTTAGGGATAACATCTTCTGGCGTCGTTGCCGAAAACGGAGAAACGAAAGCACATCTTCCCTTGGTATTCGACATATTTATGCTTTGGATTTTGGAGGGTTAACAAGAATAGTGAGACCTATTATAGACTACATCAGTCACCTACAGAAAGTTACAGTGGCTTCAAAAAGGATAGGAACTCAAGGAAATCCCTCATCACCTTTAAATATAGGAGTCTCGGATCCTGAATAGATATTAAAAGAAGCTAGGTGAAGATTAAGTTCTACCTCATTAGAAAAATTTAAACATCCTTCAGCCTTGGAAATTCCTGAATCTTCATTTTTTCTTGTTCCTTATTTTGATCCACATTTTGAGAAAGGAAAAGAAGAATTAGATCTGTTATTTACCCCTTCTCAAATAGACAATTTCCAAGTCTTTACAAATCCTTTGTTATCTGAGGAGGTTAAACTTGATGCATTGCAGACAGGGGCTTCTTCTTTTCTTTCAAACCACATACCTTTTGTAAAGACTATCCCAGTGAATCAGCCAAATCCTAGTAATTTCCCTCCTTCATCACAAAATTCAAGCACCAACCAATCTAATTCAAGTTCAAATATTTCCATCCCTAGAATGGCTCAGCCTCAAAATAGGATAGCTTCTATGGTAGCAGCAAGATATTCCCCGCTAGTTTTTCCTCAGCCTCTCAATGCTCTCCTAGGAGGAGATTACCAAAAATATCTTCCGATATTTAATGGTCAAGGAGATGTTACAGCAGAAGAGCACTGGAATACATACTTGAGTTATGCGTACAATCAGAATTTTGAAAATGAATATGTTTGGATGAGAAGTTTTGTTCAAAGTTTAGATGGTGAAGTGAGAAAATGGTTTAGAGTGTTACCACCAAACTCTATAGATGGTATAGATGCTTTAGAATAGGTGTTCATGAGACAATGGGGAGATACTAAATATTATTTCTACTACATTACAGAGTTTGGATCATTGAAAATAAAGAAAGATGAAGTTGTGGGGTATTTTTCTAAAAGGTTCAATAAAACGTACAGTAGAATACCAGCTGAAATAAAACCCTCTGAAACATCAGCGAAGTTAACTTATGCAAACTCTTTTGATCATGGGTTTTCTTTATTGTTGAGAGAAAGAAAGTCAGTGTCACTTCTAAATATGCAAGATGCAACATTGGAAGTGGAGTCTAATATCTTGGCTTCAAACAAACTCAAAGAGGAAACAAAGTATCAAATTGTAGATAAATAAGGTAAAAAAGAAATTACTCCATCCAATTCTACAGGAAGAGCTTCAGAGAGTAAAATGGATGAAATGAATAAAATCATTAAAAAATTATCTGTTAAGATTGATAGGTTGGAGTTGGGAAATAAAAATCAAAACAAGCCTATACCTGAAGGAGAAAGAAATCAAAACCAATTCAGAAGACCTTTTGTCCCTAGGTTTTTGCCAAGAGAAAGAAGAAATAATGATATTTAGAGGGAGAGGAGAGAAAATGAAGAGCAAAGGATTCAAACTCCGTTTCAAAATAATCATGTGAGAGATTATGAGTCATATGAGATAGATGAAGGGGAGTTAGATGATTTGGAAGAACAAGAACATAATATTAGTCAATTTGATGATGATTCTTCTTCTCATTTTTTTACTAAAGATGATTATCATCATGCTACAGTGCTGGATCATTATGAAGAAAATGATTATCAAATTTCCATGCCTGAAATTTGTCAGGAGATTTCACAGAATTCATATGGTCTTAGATCAGGTGTAATACATGCAGCACAGGCTAAGAAGATTGTAAAAATTGTTCCTCCTAAACAAAATATGCCTTTAAATTAGAAACAAATTGTAAAAGAGAAAAGAGATGAAGTGGTAAGGCTAGAGGAAGTTAATAAAGTTGTAGGTGGATTTAATTTGGAGAATGAACTTAATAAGGTTAATATTCCTGTTCCTTTAACAGAGTTGATAAAAAACAAAGCTTGCAGCAAAGCAACTTTAAAAACTTTTAAAAATGCAATGAATTCTATCCCATCTGATAGAATCAATTTGAAAGATGAAAACCTACCATCACTGTGGGTTCTAAAACTTCTGATCAGCCTGATGATAATTCAGAATATCCTTCTCCTTTTTATGTGACTCTTTCAGTGCATGAGCAATTAGTACACAATTTTCTTCTTGATTCAGGAGCTTCACATAACCTCATGCCAAAAGCAGTCATGGAAGCTTTAGTGATGAGTGTTACTAAACCATATCATGATTTGTATGTGTTTGGCTCTAGGGTAGTGAAGTGTATTGGGGTTACTAAAGATCTTGTGGTGAATTTGACTCAAGTACCTATGAAGAGTGTATTGATGGACATAGTTGTAGCAGATATTTCTCCAAAATTCGATATGCTATTGTCTAGATCTTGGGAAAAGAGAGTGGGAGGAACTCTGCAAATGGACCTTTCATACACTAAAATTCCAATGTTTGGAGGAGAATTCAGAAGACTTTACAAAGAAGTACAGATGGCATACTTGGTAAGTGACAGTAAACACCCTAATAATCATCCAATTTTTTCAATTGATGAGAACCTTGGTTCTTGTATGTTGCAATTAAGTGATGAGGTTGAAGGATTTTTACAAGTACATAAAGATATTCCAGCTCAGAAAAAGAAAGGAAAACTAGATGGTTTATGGCTAATGTATTTTGATGGTTCGTCAAGTAAGGAGGGAGCAGGAGCAAGAGTGTTACTAATTGCAGCTGGAGGTGAGGTCATTTCTCTTATGTACAAGTTGGAATTTAAAACAACCAATAATACTGCTGAGTATGAGGCTTTGATTCTTGGATTAAGAGCAGCAAAAGACTTGGGTATTCAAGAGCTTGTTGTGTTTGGCGACTCCGAATTAGTAATCCAACAAGTAAAGAATGTTAACCAGGTAAATCAACATTTGTTGAAAGTTTATAGAAATGGGGCTTGGGAATTAATAGAAAATTTCTTTATAGCTTTCAATATAACTTTTGTTCCAAGAGAATATAATGAAACAGTTGATTCCATAGCCTTAGTAGCAGCTTACTTTAAGGTTCCAAAAGTGACACATTTGAAATATCCAATTGATGTGAGATACAGGCCATCTGTTCCAGATGACATTAAACACTAGAAATTTTTTCATGCTGATCAAGAGATAAAATAATTTATGGAGTTAATAGGTGAATTTTCAAATGATTTAGTTGATCAAGAATAGGATTTTGAATTAATGGAAAATGAACCTTGTATAAATGATTCAATAATTGATCATAAGATCGTTGAATTAAAAGGAATTTTCATTCCTAAGGGGCTTGTTCCACTTGAGAGGTTGTTTTCAAAAGATGATACGTTGTTGAAGCCCACCTTGTAGACCAATGAAGAGAATATTATAGATTATAACATTGGTTTTGAAGCTGAACCTAAAATGATCAGAATGTCAAAATCACTGTCAGAAAAAGAAAAGAAAAAATATATTAGTTTGCTAAAAGAATTTATCGACATTTTTGCTTTGTCATATCAATATTTAAGAACTTATGACACTAGCATAATTCAGCATAAAATTCCTTTAAAACCAAATACTAAGCCTTTTAAACAGAAATTTAGAAGGCTTAACCCAGCATTGCTGCCAGTAATTGAAAAGGAGGTAACAAAATTGTTGGATGCTAAAATTATTGTACCTCTGAGATATTCATCCTGGATTGCAAACTTTGTGCCTATATGTAAGAAAAATGGAGAAATAAGGATTTGTGTTGACTTCTGCAACTTGAACAGATCTTGTTTGAAAGACAATTATATATTACCAAAAATTGATCAGATTCTGCAGAGAGTTGTAGGGTCTCATAGAATTTAAATGATTGATGGTTTTTCTGGTTATAACCAGATTGCAGTACAACCTAAAGACGGAGAAAAAACAACATTCACAACTCCATGGGGGACTTTTATGTACAACAAAATGCCTTTTGGGCTTATGAACGCAGGTGCCACATTTCAGAGGGCTATGGACATAGCCTTTGTGGGGGAGAATGAAAAATTCGTAGTAATATACCAAGATGATATCACAGTGCTCTCCAATTCTGATGAAGATCATTTGAAACATCTAAGACAGGTTTTTATTAAGTGCCAAAAGTTTGTTTTGTCATTAAACCCAAAGAAGTCTCACTTTGCTATGACAGAAGGTAAGTTGTTAGGGCACAATGTTTCTGCTGAAGGAATCAAAATAGATCCAGAGGGAGTAAAAGCCATCTTAAAAATTACTATTCCTAGAAATAAAAAAGAGATTCAATATTTCATTGGGAAAATTAATTTTTTAAGATGGTTCATTCCTAATTTCGCAGAAATTATCAAACATATCACTGAGATGCTCAAGAAGGATACGGAGGTTAAATGGTCAGATAAGGCTAGACAGTCATTTGAAGCAATAAAGAATGCATTGATAGAAGCACCAGTATTGATAGCTCTAGATTATACTAAGGCTTTTGCAATTTTTTCATTCGCATCTGAAGATACCATAGCTGCTGTGTTATTGCAAAAGAATTCAGATGGCTTGGAACAACCAATTTATTTATTCAGTAAAACATTAAGAGATTCAGATCTTAAATATAATACAATGGAAAAGCAAGCATATGCATTAGTTAAAGCTCTCAAATTTTTCAGAATATATGTTTAACATTCCAAGATTTTGGCATATGTTCCAAGTTCAGCAGTCAAGGAGATTTTAGTATAACCTGACAGCGAGGGAAAAAGAGGAAGATGGATAGCAAAGGTTATGGAATATGACGTGGATATTAAACCAACAAAATTGGTGAAAGCCCAGGGTTTAGCCAAGCTTCTAATAGAATCAAATTGTCAGGTATTAAATCTTCATTTGATGGCAGAAAATTTAGAACAACATGTGGCAGCAGAATACAGTAAGCAACAGATTTATAGCAGGTATTGTGATTCTTCTTGGTATAAAAAATTGTACATTTCCTTTTATATTTACAATGCCCTCCAGAATTGAATAGAAATGAAGTAAATCATTAAAAATTAGAGAAATGAAATACATTTTAATGGATCAAGTCTTGTACTGGAAAGATCATGGAGGAATATTGTTGAAATGTTTGGAAAAATCAGAAGTTGATGCTGTTACTGCTGAATTGCATAGTGGAGTATGTGGTGGGCACAAGTACTGGAAAGCAACTGCATTTAAAATCCTAAGAGAAAGATATTATTGGCCTACTCTTTTCTCAGATGTATATCATTAGGTCAGAGCATGTGTGGAGTGTCAAAAGTTTGCAGGTAAGCATAAACTTCGGTCGTTACCCTTGAAACCTATAACAGTAAACTTTCCATTTCAGCAATGGGGTTTAGATTTCATAGGAGAAATTCATCCTCCTTCTAGTGGTCAGCACAAATGGATTTTAACTGCCACTAATTTTTACACTAAGTGGGTGGAGGCAATCCCCACAAGGAGAGAAACTGAACAAGTCATAATTAATTTCCTTCAGGAAAATATTCTTAGCAGATTTGGATGCCCTAGGAAATTAATTACTGATAATGCTCCTGCTTTTAAATAAAAAAAGATGGTGAATTTTTGTGAAGAAAATAATATTAGCTTGAAACAGTCCACACCATATTACCCATAGGGTAATGGATTAGCAGAGTCTAGTAATAAAAATATTGTGAACGGTATCAAGAAATGTTATTTGAAAATAAAAGGAGTTGGGATACCAAATTAAAATTTGCTCTTTGGGCTGATAGAGTAACTATAAAGAAGTCAATTGGGACATCCCTTTTTCAATTGGTATATGGAGTTGATGCTTTGTTTCCTATTCAATTAGCTTCCCCAGTAATTAAATTATTACAGGAAATAAAAGAAGAACCTGATGATATAAGAAGAAGAATGTTTCAAATAATTCAATTGCAACAAGAAAGAGAAACTATTGAAAATACAAGTGAGATGCACAGGAAAAAGGTGAAAGAAAGTTTTAATAAGGAGGTTAAAAAATATGTTTTTGCAGTGGATGACCTTGTTCTCAGATGGAATGCACGAAAGGAAAAAAGAGGTAAGCATGGAAAGTTCGATAATTTGTGGATAGGGCCTTTAACAGTGATTACGATTTTGGGAAATAATACTTCTGTTTTACAGAATTTGAGTGGTGAGGAGGTTGCAGGTCCAGTGAATGGACGTTTTCTAAAGTATTTCCACACATATTGAGTGGCAGAAGGTCATTGTACATATTCATTGTATATATCATTTTAGTTTCATGAATAAGACTCCAGCCCAATTAGACTGAAGTTATGACTTTAGCAGATTTCAGAAGGCATAGGTCAAGATGTTCTTAAAGCCTCACAAGGAGAGCTTTATACCCAGTCAGAGCCAGATGTTATCTCTATGGTTGTTTCTCATTTTTTATCCTAGGGTTTTATATTTTATATTTTTTCCTTAAGGTTCTTATTTGAGTTCTTAAACCTATTTTTACCTTATTCTTTTCCTTGTACCCTTGTGTGTCATGATTTTTATTATGATTTCTTTTTGAAAGCTCAAATAATTTATCTTTTAAAGTTATGGGTTTGTATTAGAGCAAGAGATTTTATGAAAATTAAGTATAAACTTTGTTATATAAACTGGCAGCATATATTAGAAGGAAAATATTGCAGCACTTCCAGTTGGTCTGATTCATGATATTGATTTAAAGATTAAAAATGGAGTGAAAGTACATGGATAGATTGAACACATGGAAAAGATTGTACACATGGAAAGGATGGTACTATGATTTAATGCATTATCATTATTCTTTGAAGGAATATCTAAATAATGTATGAATCTATTGATCGTGGCACACTCTGTGCTTTCATAGGTGTTTTGTATGAGTTCAAGGCATTTGACATTATTAAACATGATGGACATATGGTACAAATGTTGACAGTGACATGTTAATATTACATTAAACCTGTTTAAAGGTGCTTTATCGAATTACACTAGGTCTACATGGTTTTTATTATGTGAAATTTGCAGAATTCGAAGCTAGAAATGGATGAAAATGTAGATAATATGGTGAAAGGGAGGCCAGGGGGTTTAATATGTAGACTTGAACCGGATAATACACAATGGATAATGCAATTTCCAAGATCAGCTCAGTTAATGAGAAATGCTAGTTGGTTTCCCTTTTGTGAAAATTTGCAGGGTTATAATATATAGGTGACTCGATCTTTCATTAAAAATTACAGAAATGGAGTGGTTGAGTTCAAGAATTTGAGGGTTACAGTGGATGAAGAATCTATTGCAGAAGCAATAGGGGTTCCAGCACAAGGAGAGAAGTGGTTCAAGCAGCAAGATTTTTAGGGAAATTATGGCGAGTTCTTGTTTCCAAGGTTTGAGAAACTGGACTGGAAAAATGGTATTCATGTAAGTAAAATCAAACCCAATTGGAAAATTCCATTGGAAATGGTTCAAAATTACATCACCTGTGAAGGTCACTATGATAGAATCCTCAAGTGTCATTTGACATTGTTAATGCATCTTAATGGGAGTTTAAAACTTAATCTTCCATTTTATTTGTTAAAAAGACTGCAAAAGATGGTCACATGGGTTCAAACCCATCTAGAACACACTGCTCATTCTATATTTCACCAGGGTTTGATCAAGTTGATGTTGATTTCACAATTGAGTAAAGAAGGATACAGTTGGGAGAGTTTTTTGTCTGAATTAGGGTTTGAAGAGAAGTTCAAAGAAAAAGGCAAAAAGGGAGTAGAGGATTTGAATCGGCAAATGGAAAAACATGAAGAACAGACTGAACATATTGCAGAAGAAGGAAAGGATTTCATAGAACAACCAAAGAAAATGAATAACTTGTTTCTAGAAACTTTAGCTACAGATGAAACATCAAGTAAATAGTTAAAAGAAGATCATAAAAACCCTGATACATTAAGCATGGATATAAAAAATATAAATTCAAAGAAAGAAGAATGAATTCAGGTTTTAAATCCAGAAGGCATTAGTTTAAATCCTAGGACTAGGCTAAGGAGCAGGATGGAGGTAGAAATGGAACTAATACATAATTCTAGGGGTATAAATAAAGATTATGGAAAGCTTGTGATTGTAAATGATTCCTTCAGTGAGGAAACTATACATGTATCCAAGGAGTAGTACTGTCTAGAAAATGAAAATTTCATTGATATTCAGGGTATTTCAGGATGTATACCTGAAATGTTTTGCATGAGTAAACAAGTATATTCTGAAAATTGTTCAGTATCGAAATCTATACAGGAAGATGAAGTTCTTATGGGTGAAAAGGAGGTTGAGATAGTTCCAGAGTTATATCATATTAAAAATTATTTACATACATATAAGGAACAGACCAAGTTTTTGCAAAATATCAATGAAAACTTATGACTGCAAATAAAAGGGTACGGGAAGACTTGGAGGAAAACGAAACTAATTATCAAAAGTTGCTTTTAATATCCAAATATATCTTGAAGGAGAAGATAGCTATCTAGAAGCAATATGAGCACATGAAGACCCAGAGCAAATAAGCATAGAATCAACTTGAGAATAAGGATGTTGAATATGCCAGGTTGCAGAAGAGATCCTAGGTTTTAAGTGATCTGATTGTTTTAGCAGAAGCTTCTAAGAGTCTTTAGATGACAAAGACTTAGGATGATAGTTAGTTTTGAAAGTAATTAGAGTTTGACAGATGTCCATTGTTATTCTATTTTTATTGCACCTGTATTAAGTCTGATTTTGAAGATCTGAGACTTTTCTATTTTTGAAGAGTTCGATCCATGAAAATTGGATCTGATGATTGTTTCAAAAACTCATAATTTTTTGTATATAATAGACAACATTTAGATGTGGTAGGTGGTGGTGATCATAGATGGGAATCCAGTTTTGAATATGAACTATAAGACATAAATACTCTTTGCATCTTTAATACAGAACTTACTTTGATATGATTATGATCATGAGCTTGTTTTGTTTTCCTTTATGAATTGTATTTGTATTATGATTTTATCCTATGTATGGTCATCTTAAAATCCATTGCAAGCTTCTTATGATAAAGTATAGTTACCATTTAATACTTAGTGACAGAACCAAGTACATTTCATAAATTCATGCTTGTAATCCCTTCTGTTATTGAATTTTGTATTTTACTTTATGTCATGCAGTTCTGTGATGGTTATTTGATTTCCCATACCTTTGATTGCATACCATCTTTGTTTTGATTTGATTTCATTATATTGAATTATCATTAAGATTTCTCTGAGCTTGAACCCCAGTAGTCTAGGTTCAACTTTAGGGATAACAGAAGGCACGTTGTGTACACAGGTATGGTATATCCACATTCACGTACATGTGTTCTGTAAGCAGGTTTCTCGAAAGCAAGTCACCTGCAATGTGTGACTTGTCCGAAGGACAGTCGCGTACACTGCACGAAGTAGGAAAAAGCTATGTAGGGCCAAAAAAACAACTTTTTCTATGAATTTAATGTACGATAAATGACTTGTTATCATATTGAAACATGGTGCTTGAGTGGAGGGAGAGGGAGCATGAATACATGGACCAAGAAGCACTGCAAGATTCCCCCACGGTAAATGGTTTGCGGCAAAGTGGGTTGCTTAAATTATTCTGTACCTCACCTATGCGATCCAATGTCTGTCTACTAGAGTTTATGATAAACTATTGGGATCATGATCTTGGTATGTTTGACCTACAAGGTGAGTTTCTAGAGATTATTTCGGAAGATTTCTACTTTGTCTTCGGTTTGTCACGACGGGGAGCTTCGGTTAACTTGGAAGGTACCAGTAGAGGCGGTGACCTTCTAAGTAGGCAGAACTACATAGATATATACTTTGCGCATGGTACTAAAAATAGGGGTAGTTGCATGCCTATTGTTCATATTCGCAGCTTGCCATTACAGGTGTTGGCGAGTACTATAGTGAGGATTGTAGGGTGATCATCGTTTCACCTTGCAACTTGAAACCAAATGAGACTTGCAGTGGACTGTCTACAAGGAGCCCTATATGACCGGTGTTCAGGAGTAATCCCGATAGTGAGGAAGCGACTCTCTAACTGTAAAAGAGGCCAGCATAAAAACTTTGGTTATTCTAGCATATTGGTGGCCTTTTTCTTTGAGAGGGTGCCTGGTCTGAGTCTTGCAGTACCACTACCAGTTCGTTCTCCCCGTCAACCTATACTGAGTAGGTGGGGAGAAATCTTCCTCCACTAGGAAGGTGGTGGATCGGTTTAGAGTGTATACGATGATAATTTCTACTTATGGTGGGAGCAATAGGTACCAGCACTGGAATAGTTTCCATATGCTGGAATAGATTTCCGAGGTGACACCGACCTTGTCCTCCCTCCTGGAGGAGCATGGGGAGCGTCAGGTATTTTTTTTTTCAAGTTTTTAAATTTTTATGAATTTTAGTCATAAAGATATATATATATATATGTATAAATGTTTTTAATCCTTTAAAATGTTAAAATGTAGATATTGGACCAGTCCGCCCTGCTGGGCATCCACGTATGTATGTGCATCTTGTGGCGGGAGAAGACCATGGTTTGATTAGGGTTCTTGAGGGAAAGCTGGCCAGGCTTACCCAAAGAGTACCTACTTTACGTATTGAGCATATCCTTGCCACTATGTAGGAGCTAGTGGTTGGTATACCACCTGTCTGGATACGCCTTATGAAGCGGGTAGCTAGAGAAGTACTTGTGTACATCGACGACATTGAGGCTGCTACAGCTGAGGAAGCTGAAGAAGCCCGAGAGCAGAGTGATCAGGATGATTAGGGGGACCAGGGTGGTCCAGGTGACCAGGGTGGTCAAGCTTAGACCTAGGATCATTTTATGGAATTCAATTCATTTTTTGTATACTATATAGTTATGACTAGATCTGAGGATCAGAAACTCGACCTATCTATATGGACAAATATTCTCTCTCACACACACACACACATATATATTGTTGGTTTTATTTACATGTGTTTTGTAATGTATATGTTGTATATTTTTATGCAAAATGTGTTAAGTGCCAATACAAGATATAATTAGCATACACATTAGTTAATGAATTTTGATTTCTTGGAATATGATTGAATGTAATAAACTCAAAATTTCTTTCCAATAACCTAACTTGCATAAACTGACATAGTAAAATAGGGTTCCGCACCTGATAAGCTCGATTGAGCTGGGAAAACCACCAGTTGAGAGTCAATTCGGACTTCCAGCTAAGTGATACCATGTGACAAAGCATCCCATAAAAGCTCAATTACAACCCTATATTCAGCTGCATTATTGGTAGCAGGACCTAGGCAAGTACCTCTAGAGGCACATTAGAGGAAATTTGGGGTCTAAAATGGGCCTTATAAGAAAACACGCCAACTATAAATTTTGTGAGTAGGAATTCAAGAACCAATAGAATTTCAATAAAATGAGTCAACCATAATGGTTGAATTGACATATTTGTCATAAAAGAAAACTACTTTTTTTGTTTGTATTTTTGACATATCTCCCTGTGTTTTTACTCAAATTATGAGCGGGAGAGCTCATTGGATGCGGAATTTAATTATGCATCCAACGAGTACCCACGTTGCATACTTTTGATGCACCGTGCTACCCGAAAAACAAGAAATACCTAAAAAAACGTGATGATGATGTCATCATCACATTTTTTCAGGTATTTCTTGTTTTTGGGGTAGCGCAGTTTGTAAAAAGTATGATGTGTGGGTACTCGTTTGATGCAAAATTAAATTCCACATCCAACGAGCTCTACTACTCAGAATTTGAGTAAAAACATAGGGAGATATGTCGAAAATACGAACAAAAAAAGTAGTTTTTTTCGTTCTTCCTCCAAAATTAATAACTATTATTTTATTATTTTAACTATTTTTTTTTTTTTCCTTAGGAGGCCCATTTTAGACCTCAAATTTTCTCTAATGACTAGTTGTCCTGAGGGCGAATAAATGACCCATGCGGCTGAAGCCAGGTTACAAGTGTGGCGACTAGCGCCATCTACGAAACCTACGAACCACTCGGAAGACATCTGTAACAACTAATAGATGATATAAAAACACAAAATGATGAACTATTGCACATAAAATACATACAATAAAAATACACGAAAAGGCGCTAAGCCTAAGCATAGTACTTTTTCAAGTAGAGCCCATTTCTAGGCTCGGGCAGCTTATTCCCCTCGAAATATGCTAATTCATATGCACCTTTCTTCAACACTTTTGACACGACATAAGGTCCTAACCACATAGACCTGAATTTCCTTGCCCCCAGGGGTTCTTTTTCCTAATCCCAGAGCAAGACAAGCTTCCCTTCAGAAAAAATCTGAGGTTTGACCGATTTATCGTATTTGTTTTTTACCCTATTTTTATGAGCCTCGTTTGCTGTCAGCGCATCTCTATGCTGCTCATCTAGATATTCTAAATGTAATAAATGTTCTTCTAGCTCAGTCATATCAGGTAACACATGAATAACAATCTTTAAGTACAGGATTTCGCATTCGACCGGGGTGACTGCTTCCACTCCATGAATGAGTTGGAAAGGAGAGAACCCTGTAGTAGTTTTCACATTGGTCTGATATGCGCAAAGTGTATGATACATCATGATGTGCCAATTGGAATGGGATGTATTAATACTACGCTTGAGAATATTCTTCAAGGTTTTATTTACAGCCTCGACTTGATCGTTTGCTTGAGGATAGAAAGAAGATGAATGCTCTTGTCTAAACCCTAGCATAGTGGTCAATTCAGACATCATACTATTTTGGAAGTGACTGCCATGGTCAGTGACAATCTCTTTAGGGATACCGAATCATTCAATAATTTGGTTGAAAACGAAAAAAACTACAGTTTCCCTGTCAGCTTTATAGGTGGTAATTTCCTCTGCCCACTTCGTGAAATAATCTATAGCGACAATGATATGTTTAATAAGGTTTGTTGAGATTCCGCAGTAAGGATTCATGGCATCTGATGGAGAATCTGTGGTTAGAAAGTTTATTGTTGACGTTTCGAACCAAGCGTGGCTCATCTTCAGGACAAAGCGATGCCTGGAGAATGTTTTTCTTTCATTGCTGCATTAATACAGAAACTGTCATTTTGAGAGGTGGTGTAATGTATAAGCCGACTAGGTTTTGAAGGTCAATCTAGGGTTTAATAAATTGCTAATTATTTTATAATTTCAAAGTTCTATTATCATTTTTTATTGTTTTGATTGATTAAAAACAGTATTTAGGGCTTGTAAAGTAGATTATTCAAATTAGTTTATTAGTTTATTAGTTTAATAGTTCAATTTAATTTAATTTAATTTAATGTAAAATATTTAAAATTAAAATTCATTAAAAATCAAGATTTTAAGGTTTTTAGGTTTTTTAGTAAATCTTAAATTGTAAAACTTTATTCTTTTAAGTAATTAATAAATTTTTTTTTTTTTTTTACCAACTTCATTCTTTAAATTTTTAATTTTAAACTTTTATAAGCAACTTTAATATTTTTAATTAATTTTCAATTTTTAATTTTAAAATTTTAAAACAACTTTATTCTTTTAATTAATTTTTTTTTATTTAAATTTTTCTAAATAATTCATTAATAGTTGGTAAACATTTTGGTTTCGTTTTAGTTTTTTATTATACCTGCCTCAGCGGGTATATTGCAATTGATTTATTTTGACTTTGGTTGACTTTGGTCTATTTTGATGCAGGTTTAAAAAATTAAAATCTATTTTGTAAAGTATAACTTAGGGATTTGTAAAATATTTTTTTTAATTTTGTTAAAAAACTATTTTGTCAACAGCTGATTGGTGGATAGACGCTGAGGTCAACATTGGGATTTGGTATCTGGATTTGAGTTGACATGTGTCCACATGACGTCATAATTATAAAATTTTAAAAATAAAAATTATATCCAAAGTTTACTCCTGTTGCCTGTTTCACCGCCAGGAATCATTCATCTCTATTCTTGAACAAACAAGACGAGACAGCCCTCCTGTGCAATATTGATTGACTTGAATATTGATGAGGATCGGCGGTAGTGAGCTGAAAACCCTGCGGTGCAAAATTATCAAACCTGCCACAGCTTTCACCGTTCGGTAGTACATGATCGCTCCCAGACGATCTTCCGCTACTCGAAGCTGGTGAAAATAATAGATTCTTTCTGCTGCTGTTTCTGTGACATATTTGGCGACTCCTGTCTCGAACAACAGCTCTGTAAATGAAAGGTATCAGTCCTTCCATTGGTATTAGTTGGATCTGTATCACAGATGGCTAATGATTAAACGCTGTAACACTCTGATGAACAAGGCCAAAACGATAATCTAAATTTGTGCAATAACACAATATGAGATGAGGAAGGGTATGCTATGATTTTGTATAAATAGAGTTCAGAATGACAGGGGAGAAATGGAAAGCGCTAACCAGCCACACTGTCTATGTGCTGCACACAGTTTATATTGACGCTCCTGTTTGGTCAACATACAACAATCTGCTAGAGGGAAGCTTCCGGCCTCAAGCTAACTATACAGCAATCCAAGTTTTAGAATCCTGTGAATCACAACAATATGTATAGTTTATTCTGAGAGCAAATTAGGACGGAGATATGGCATGCAGAAAATGCGCAAGCTTTCTGTGATTTCGCCAATCTGGATACACATGACAACAGGCTTGGATAACGACATATAGGAGAATCTTAATGCTCGTGGCCGCCAATTAGTGTCTGAGAAGAAAACACACATTTTTTTAAGCCACTGGATTTAAGAATTACACGTTTCCGATGATGGACATTGGAGTTTTAAAAGAAGTTCATGTATTCCTTTCTCTAATGAATGTTCAATAGAAATGTATTTGCTACACACTCTGCTTCGTTTATTCTATTTTTCTGTGTTGGCGCCGTTATCTAGTTATTCCCTGGATTAATAAATCAATGTTTCCTCCTTATTTAGTACAATAGCCTGAACTATACAGAGCCAATACGCCTTAAGATCCAAAGCAATAAGAGTTTCAGGCTCTCAATAGGCTTAAATAGTGTGTGAATCAAGTCCATCGAAACATTTTGTTACAAATGTTAATAGTCTGAACTATAAAGAGCCAAAACGCCTTAAGCTCCTAAGCGATAAGAGTTTCAGGATTAAATTGTGTGTGAATCGAGTCGATCGAAACATTTTGTTACAAACGTTAATAGAATTTAGATATCCACAGTTGAAGCAATGAACTTAAGCATGAGGATCCCTGTTCTGAGTATACAACTCCAATTAATTTGTATTTCTGCCATCTAACATATTTTCAATGGATAACGGCTAAATATCTAGCAAAATTGAAGGCAAACAAAATCAGTATCGGATCGGTGACGGAAGACCGGCTGGAGGCAAAGCTCTTCAGGTGCCTCATTACGTTCATGGTGACAGTCAGGTGAATTCGACTGGACAGGCATAGAAAACACTACGCTGTGGCTGCAGCCTATGATTGCTGTGCAGTTGCGGTCAGCGAGTCTTGAACCCGTGCGCCCAGCTGTCAAAATTCAAAGGACTTGGACCTCTTAACCTAAAAAGGCAAATACTAAAACGATATTTGAAGATCTGTTAGGCGAAACTACACCTCAGTTTGAAAGCTATTTGTATAATTTTTTATAAGAAATTGTTTCCAATACGAACTAAACAATAATGTGTGTTATAATTATGTTTGATAATAAGAAATTTAATTTGTTTTATCATATATTTTTATAGCAAAATTATCCTATTGCTATATATTTTCAATCTCTTCTTAGGAGGCAGGTACTAAGCAACTTTGTTGCTTATTCCACTTGTTTAGTTAAGATTTTTATATAATTAGTGATGATTTTTATTTTATTTTAATTAAAACTTTTATATAATAAGTAATAGTTTTTAATTAAAATCAATTTATTAATATTTGAAAAATTTTAAATTTGTCTTTTAGTTTTAATTTTGTTATGACTTTTTTAGTTAGTAAAAGTTTTTTATTTATAAACAATTTTTAATTTATTATCAAGTTTATTTTAGGCAATTTTTATAATTTAGTTTATTTTAGATTTTAATTGTTAGGTTTATGTATTATTAGGTTTCTTAATTTAGCTTAGTTAGGTTTGGTAACCAAGATCGGCTAATGGACAGGCCGTCATCCTTGTTTAGGCAATTAGGGTTTTTTACTATCTCAATAGCCTCTCTAATTCTTCTCCTTGACCAGTTGTCCACTTGTGCTAACACCTGCATATCCTCGACTTTAATTGGGTGTTTTGTGTTATGCGAGTGTTCCGCTAAGGCTGACTTTGTGGGTTCTATTGAGACGGATATCTGCACAATGTTCTTTAACCCTGGTTCGGATGGACCGTCCTGTTTCACCTATGTAGGCTTTCCCACATTCACAAGGAATGAGGTAAACCCCCTTTTTAAGACACGGGTCAACAAGATCTTTAACTGACCTAAGAATTTTTTTGATGTTATTGGGTGGGGAGAAAATCGAGTCAATGTTCTTATTTTTCAAGTGTTTGGCTATTTTGTCCGTAAGATCACAATATGGTCATTCTTTTTGAGTTCTCTGAGGGCTCTACTTTCCTCCCTGGTGATGTTGGGTTTGGGTGGTTTAGCTCTTCTTAGGGTAACAGCAAAATCTTGTCGCACCTCTTCAGCTTCATGTTCTGGTAGGTGCTTAATGCTATCTTCAATGCTGCATATGATGTCTTCGACCGGAATCTTTTTCAAGGCAACGACAAAATTAAGACCTTTCTCAAGGAGTCTTCTGGTGGGAATGTTTAGTTCACAGGTTGAGATATTGACGACAAGTCTATTCGGATCCCTCAATTCATGGTTAATGTTGCTTTTAATTTTATGTTTATTTTCATTATTTTTATTATTTTTAATTTTAATTTTAATTTTATTTTTATTATTATTGTGATGGTCACCCTTCGCGGTTAGTGCATTATTCTGATCATGGTCTTGGTCTTTTTGCCATGGATGACCAACTTTTTTCTCTTGCGTGTGTATGTTCTGGTTGTCCAATCTAGCTACCAACCCAAAGCTGGTTGCTAGGGTTCTGATTAAGGATGCATCTTTGGCATTAGCAGAACTGCATGTTTCTTCACTATCCCCTTCATAACTCTCTTTCCTACCAGCTGAGTCACGCTCTTGATTTCTTGGCCAACTATCAAAATGGGTGTTGGATTCTTTGTTGGAGACCATCCCTACTTCTTTCACTGTGTTGGATGGCAGGCTTCCAGCAAAGTTTGTGTTGGCCTCCCCATTAGCTGCGTTGGAAGTCAGGCTTTTGCAAATCGCTGTGTTGGAGATTATATCGTTGGCTGCTTTGGGTGGAGTAGCGTTGGGAGCCAACCTTTTATCCTCTCTGGAAATTTTCTCACGAGAATCTGATGTGTGTCTTTCATCTTCTTTATGCAGGTTTTGGGGGTTAACTAGGCTCTCAACATTCCATTTCTTGGATGACTGATTCATGTTCTCTGCGTTGGCCTCTCCATGAGCTGCATTGGAAGTCAGACTCATGCAAATCGCTGTGTTGGAGGCCATCTCGTTGGCTGCGTTGGGTGGAGTTGCGTTGGGAGCCAACTTTTTATCCCCACTCGCAATTTTCTCATGAAAATCCGAAGCGTGGCTTTCTAATTCATGTTTCTTGGCACTTCTCTCATGGGAATACGGGGCGCAGCTATTCTCAAAACTCAACTCAATCTCTTCTTTGGACTCAGTAATCGCTGCGTTGGAGTCTACCTCACAGGTTTTGGGTGCTGCGTTGGGTGCTGTAATGCGAGCCATAATTTCAAATATTTCGGTAGTGTGCTCGTGGGGAAGGCTTTCTGGCACGTGGGGAACGCTCTCTTGCAGAATAAGGGAGTTGTTACTGCCATCAATATATTGCTGTTCAAGTTTTGACAGTTTTGACATATGTTTAATTTTTAGTTTTTTAACAATCGAATCCACTCTCTTACTGGAACAGCAATCCCAGTAGTCCCAGGTGATTTTATCTAAGGAGTTTGCTAGCTGTGTGTGTAATAGCAGGAGCTGGCGATCCAGCTTGTCCATGGAAAATGCAAAAGGATGCAGAATGATATGTTTTTCCCCCCTAGTCGAGACTGGGTTGCACGTCACATAATCTATCCCCCACTTTGTGAAGGGGCCCACTGAGATGACGAGAAATAATGGAGCGGGATGGGACTACATCTTTCTGGTGTAAAGCTGACAAGGATTACAGTGGTTCACGGCTTCCACACAATCTTTAAAGATCATGGGCCAGAATTAACTGGCACGTAATATCTTTTGGTCCATTTCTAACCCAGATAAATGACCCCCACACGCTCCACTATGGGCATCATTTAGGATAGTCTCTACTTCTCCGTCGGTAAGACAAGGATGCAAAATGGAATCTACCCCCCTACGATATAAAGTATCTCCAATAATGAGCTATTTTTTTGCATGTATGCGTAGTTTGCACCATTCTTCCCACGAGAAGGCTGCAAGGTACTTCAAGTCTGGAGATAGACAAGTATATATCCATACTAGGGGTCAAAGGTGGAAATCAAAAAGATACGCTCATCTAGGAATGATTCTTCTTCAATAGCTACATCTTCCTCTGGGAATGAGCTCAGCAAAAACTAAGGATTTATTGGATTTGGTAGATTGGAAATCTAAGTCAAAATCCTAAAGAATGACTATCCATTTATTGAATTTTCCTCCAACTCTCCGTCGGGACAAAACATATTGGAAAGGATTAACATCCGCCACTACCATCATGGTCCTCAGTAAGATGTAGTGACGCAACCTCTGAACAACATAAACATCTGTCAAGGCCAACTTCTCGACGTCGGAATACCTAAGTTCAGGGCCATCTAAAGCATGATTGAGATAGTAGATGACATGCTCTTGGAGGTTACCATCCTCCTGGACTAGTACTACCCCTATGGTCGACTCAGATGCGGCCAGATACAATATAAAATCATGAGAATAATCTAGCGAGCGCAATAACGGTGTCGAAAAAAAATATTTCTTTAATGCCTCGAATGCAAGTTGTGCAATTTCATCCCACACAAATGGGGTGTCCTGTTTCAATAGGCACATGAAAACTTTAGTAATCTTGGCATAATTTACAATAAAACATCGAAGGAAGTTGGACTTCCCTTGCAGGCTTTGAAGCTTCCTGATAGAACGAGGAGGAGGCAGATTTATGATGGCCTCAAGTTTCAAAGGATCCACCTGAATGCCTTTGTTAGAAACAATGAATCCAAGTAGTCTCCCTGACTCGAAATAGAAAATGCACTTGTGGGGATTCAAGCAAATTTTGTAGTATCAACATTGTTCAAAAATCAAATGAAAGTGATCTGGGTGATTGATCCTCTTACGAGAATGTGTTGGCAAATTATCAAGGTAGGGTTCGACAATGGATTTAATGTCATGAAAGGAAAAATTCATTGCCTACTGAAAGGTTACCCCTGCATTTTTCAATCCGAAGGGAAATTTATTGTACATGAAGGTAGCCCAAGGACAAATAAAAGTTGTTTTATGTTGGTCTTTCGGTTTAATTTGGATTTGATTATACCTGGAGAAACCATCCATAAATGAAAAGACTTCACTTCTCGCACAAGAATCAATAATTTGATCTATGAATGGCATGGGGTAGTTGTCCTTGAGATAGGCTTGTTTAGATCCTGAAAGTTAGTTCAAACGTGTATAGTCCCTTGCTTTTTGTCAACAGGAACAGGGTTGGATACCCATTCTATCAAAGCTATCGGGTAAATGAAACCGGCTTTTAGCAGTTTCTCAACTTCAGCCTTAACCATTGCCGCTTTACGCAGATTGACGGTTTCAAATTTTGTCGAATGATTATAGCATCAGGGTAAGTTCATATTTCATGCTTAACTATTGATGGATCTATGCTTGGCATCTCCTCATATGGCCAGGAAAATACGTCGTGGAATTCCTTGAACAAGGTTGTATAGATTGCAATCTCCTCCAGGGAGCAGTTCGCGCTGATGTGTATAATTTCCACAATGTTTGGGTTTGCATATATGTTGATAGGAATCGTAGAGGAATTTTTTTCCATATTCCCCTCAGCAAATATTCCTTCCCTTGGTGAGGGATTAATAGGTGTATCAAAATCACCTACCAGTCTCATATGGAACTCCTAGTTCTCGATCCTGCTTAACTCTGGAAGAAAATAGGATCGATGGTGAAGATCCTCATAGATCTTATCTCGTCCACAGATGGATTCTAGAATGGCTTTAACTGAATTCAAAACCATATCTAAGCAGTCTCTAGAATGCAAAGAATTCACTGCCCAAGCGGGCAGATAGGCTTCTTCCAGTTCCTCTGAGACTGTGAGAGGGACTGGAATGGGATCAACAGCGGCATGAGAAATAGCTTGATAATCTACTTCCGCTATCGATAAGGGCACTTTAGGTTCATGGTGGGAAGGAAGAACCCAAGGATCTGTTCTATCAACAACCATTTCTATAGACTTCTCTACACTAGTAGAACCTAGATAATTAATCGGAGCGGGAATATTGAATGTGCCCATCAATGATGCATACATTCCAGATCCTAAGCTCTCTGAAGCAGGTTAAACATGATCAACCAATGGTACAATGGAATCATTAGTTTCCATTCGGCCTTTTTGAGTAAAATTGAGTTGGTCTACAGTAACCAACTTCCCTTCGTGTGGAAACATTACTGCCTAAAATATGGCCGATGCAATAGCTGACATGGCGTAAGTCCAACTTCTCCCCAAGAGCAAGTTATAATCCAAAGGTGCATCAATCACCTCTACCTCAACAGACACTAGTTTCCCTGCCAACTTAAGTTCAAAAGCTGGTAGGATACCATGTGGATGAAATGACCTTCTGCCGAAAGCAATAAGTAGGGTGTTCGATGGAACCAATTCTAGAGATCCAAGATCTTTCCAACAAGATAGGGACACGACACATGTAGAAGCACCCTTGTCGAAAACTTCCCTTCCAATGGTTTTTCCACCATGGATGACATCTATCGATAAGGCTACATGATATGCCAGGTGAATTTTGACATCAGACAAATTAAACTTCGCCATGAGGCTTGATGAGTCCATACTTCCTAAGGCTGCTAAGAGTGCATCTCGCTAGGTGGGACAACTCTGGAACACCTCTAAAGCCAACATCACACAAGGAGTTTGGGATAAATCTTCAACTACGGAGTAGTTTACTGCAGCCCTAGCATTGTCATTGTGCAAGGTTTTCTTGAAGACACCTTTCAGTATTTTGGGCATAGGTTTAGTAGGTTTCTCAATCGTGAGAGGGTTGGAAGTTTCACGTATCGACTTAGCCTTATCCGAAGCCTTTGTTTCATAGTTCTTGTTTTTAGTCTGGAGTAAAATCTAGGATCAAACCATGTTGATATAATTATGGTCAGGAGCATTTGGGGTGCCCCCTACTGCATTTGAAGCTGAAGCAGAATTTTTTCCTTGGGGAAAAGGATCCTTCAAGACAGTTAGTTGTTGTCCTTTTAACAGCTTCTAATCTTGTTCCATAAGGGGACATTGATGGGTCAGGTGATCTTCGTGGCACAACTTACATGGGAATTTCACCTTCTTCTTTTCTTTTTTGCCCCCATGAGCATTTTTTGTGGGTTTTTGCTTGTTTTGGTTTCCCTCATCTTTTTTCCCTTTCTTCTTTTTCCCACCGGGCTACTGATTTCCCTTTTGGGAGGTTTGTACAAACACATTTGCATTATGGGGTGAGGGGGAAGCCTTTTCTGCCTCTGACATAGAATGTTTGAAAGACAACTCATGGAGTTATTTATCCAAAGACTCTACAATGGGAGATTTCACAGAACCAACCACACCATCGGCATGGGGTCCAAGCTTAGGTTTATCTACATTGTGTGTTGGCCTTAGTGCATCAGGGATGATTTCATATAAAATATCAGACTGAGAATATATCAAATCTAGATGTTGGGCCCTGAGGATAGCCTCTTCCTCATTGGTCACTCCCAAAGTAGATACATCCTTATATATATATGGCAATAGGGATTTAAGGAACCATTCTAATAAAAAATCAGGAGGAATAGTGGCTTTGATAAGGCTCTTCTATCTTCTCCACTCTTGGATGTGATCCAAAATATGAGTGGCCTTGTCCTGTCGAAAGGTAGACAATAATTCTGTCCCGAAATCATATCGAACAGGAAGTTGGAAGTGACTAAGGAATACATTAGCCAAGTCCCAAAAACTGTCAAATGCAGTAGAAGAAAGTTCAATATACCATTTTGCTGCAGTACTGGTTAGATTTATTTGGAACAGCCTCAATCGAACTGTATCATCATTCAGTGAGTTGGAAGAGCACCACAAATGGAAAGTGGTGACATGAGCTCCTGGATCATCACCAACTCTTCCTTCGAATTTTGGGATATCCGAGGGCATCTTGGTAGGAACGGTTGGCGAGGAGGAGCTATGTCTCACCGGGTCATTCATTGGTTTCGACAAATCTGGAAAATTTAATGTTTCCAATAAAGGGAGCTTGGGTCTAACCGAAGCATTAAAAGTACCATCTTAGGGATTAAAGGGACTTGTCCCCATGTTCCCATATGTGAAGGTGAGGTTGCCCCCTACTACCGGTTGTGAAGTGGTTGGGTTGCTTTGGAAAGGATTCCATCCATGAGCCAGTGGATTGTTTATGTTCGGTGGAGTGTATGAGGTTCTACCTGCCCCATTCAAAGCTGGGGTTTGGAACACAAGAGAATATATCCCTCAACTGAAAAGTGAGAAAGGAGAGATCATGAAAGGAGCTGAAACCAAAGTTTGAAAACCTTGACCATAAGGATTAGGGTTTTCGAACTGCACCCCTACATATGCAAGTGTTGGACCTACATATGGAGTGGATGGGGGAATGTGCCCCCCATTCCAAGGAAAACTGTGGACAAATTCCAAGGATCCTATAGAACCACTCTAAGAAGTGTGTGCGAAGGAAGTAGGAACTAAAGGTAGACTAGGAATCCCAGTGACCATACCACCAGAAGTACCTGCTAAACTTGTGGGTGTCAGTGGTTGAACCACCCGGCTAGCTAGAGTTAAAGTTGTAGTAGGTATGCTTGTTCTAGGGGCACCTATGAGGGGAGGTGGCACCCCCTTAGTTGTAGAGGCTGAGGTGGAAGTAGAAGAACTTTCTCCTGTAGTAGACATTAGTCTGCCCAAAGGGACACCAATCACGGGTGAATTGAAAGGACGAACCTGAATGACCACAGGATCGATTAAGTCAGTTAGAGGTGAGATAAAGTTCCTTGCAAACTGGTCATCTTGCAAGTCCTCTATCTCAACTATAGTTAAATTAAAACGGTTTTCCCTAAGTTCTGGTTCACCCGGAACTTCACTAACTCCTATCGGTTCGAAAGAACCGTCTGTGTCTAATATTCACCTTTGAGGGGGAGGTGGAGGTTCCAATGTGATAAGAAGAGGAAGGTTTTGCAACCTTGGTGACCTTCTGATAGATTGGTCCTCCACAATTGTAAATTTGACTCTTCACACCCTAAGGTCGGCTAAAACACAAACAAACCACAGAGCAATCACTACAAAATTTCCTAAATTCTCAACAATCACAAGGGATATAAGATATGCTTTCCTGAAAGAAAGATGAGAGATAGTTTCTTGGCGTCCTTGAAGAGGTTCTTAGGCACAAGCGAAGGAATCACCCACCGCCCTCCTACACTTTCAACAAGGGTTACCTTCCAAGCTAGTCCAAGGTGAACCAAAAATATCTTTCTGGTTTACCTGTGTATAAACACTAGATGTCAAAGAGACTAAAGGCTACCTTAACTATATCAATAGTCTGGGGGAACAGTCGCAAGGCTGATTCGTATGCATTTGCAGGGTAACAAAGCCCAAAAATCTGTCTAGGACAAAATCCCCAGATGCACAAAAACCTTGGTCTACGTTTTGACAAGGATTCGGAGGGTTATCTCCTCAGTCCAAGCCTCCACGTGGCCTCGTGCTAAAATCCCATTTGAGAGGAGCTACCTAGATACTATCAACACAGAGAAGTATTTACCTATGGATTGGCCAACTACATCTGAATTTAAGTACTTGTGGGGAGTTTACACTTCCTATCCCACAATTCTAGCCTAAGCTAATAGGTGTATGACTCTATAAAACAAAACTTACTAATAAATTTTAAATTATAGTGTTCATTTTAAGGGCTATTCTTAGTCAGAGGGTAAGTGGTGTGAATGACTATGATATTATATACTCGATAAGAAAAGTAAAAAGGTGTATAAAATGAATTTCAAAATAAATTATAACTACTTAAATCAAGCTTCTTTTTCTTTTTGTAGATATGAACTAATGAAATTACAACTAAGTAAGAGAAGACTTAGACTTATTTTTTGTAATTTTTGAGATTTTATTAGAAAATACTGAAAATAAATCTACGATATGCAATTAAAATGAAAATGTTTCCAATGTTTTTTCTTCACTTTTCAAACTCTTCAAAAATTACTATGCACCTAAATGCAAAAATTCTTGAGTATGCTTGAATAATCAGACCATAAAACAAGCAATATGAAGTATAGAAGACTTGTAAGAACCAAATTCAACCACCTAAGGAGGAGACTTGGAAAACACCTAGCTTGGGAAGAACCAACAAATAAAATCCACTGAAATCACTAAAGGGCAAGTGACAAACTGAAACTACTTGAAAGTAGTATAGAGTACAAGGTATCTAAAATTCTGATCGCTGATTCAGATACACAGCACTAAACCTATCACCCAAATAGGATAATCCACTTCAAATTGATAAATGAAAGAAGACTCAAATAACAAAAACTCAAGGGCGTACTGAAAAGCACAAAGTATGGTGTACAGGACTTTGAGACCTATAGCAAGATGTCGGTGCTAGAAGACCCCAAAGCAGAGCAAAATACAAATAAGAAAGGGACAAGCAAACCTACCTAAAAATCTGCTGATAAAAGATGTACGCGACTATCTAATTTAACAACCCGTGTACTGTACATGACTATCCAGTATAGCAAACCGTGTATACAAGTTGTTGTACGTGACTTTGTAGCACAGCAACCCGCGTACACAACAAAAAAAATTCAAAAAGAAAAAATAACATAGGTCTCTAAAACACTACTGCAAATCAAAGCCAAGATGTAAAACCATACACTGAATCAGAGAAAATATTGGGAAAGTATCTACAGGACTTATTAAATTGAGCACATAGATCTGTAGACAAACACACAACTCACAAAGTAGATCACACAATTTACTCAACAATTGAAGAATGAAACAGTGCAAAAATGGCTTGCAGCTGTGAATGCTTTCATTAATAAAAAAAGTAATCAGATAACAATTACAATGAAGTACAATGGCTTTAATAGCCACATGAAATTCGAATCCACATGAGGAAATTCGAATCGATAGACTCTACTTGATTGTAGGTAACTAAGACCTTATCTAAATCACTATCAGAGGATTCAATAGTTAACTGACCTTGTCTAAACCATAACCGAATTTCATCAGATCTCTAAAACACAAATCAAGTGTTACATTCAGTGTTGACTAAGGCCAACTGACTATGTTAGGTGAGAAATGTGCCCCTCCTGAGTGCAGTCAAGTAAACCTAGCACTAACTGAATGTAGAGGACTAGAACTAAATGTAACTGACTCCTAACTTAGCTTAACTAGTAATCAACTGAAGTGACCTGACCTTGGTTGGTTTCAGCACTCCCAGTGGCTTCCTAAATTGTAGGGATTGGTCTAGGAGTCTCCCAAACTAATGCAATTTAGTGCAATCAGTAGTAGTAAGCCTCAATTAGTGTTCCCCACACTTTAGTAACTAAAACATGTGCCCCAATTAGGCCAAGTGGACCCAATGGTGCTAATGACTATAAATAGACTGGATGGACTCCCAATTTAGACATGACTCCTGATTTAGACATATGACCAAATTTGGACAAGGGAGGATTAATAATCCTAACACCCCCACTGAATGCTAACTTGGACAATATGTGGGCCCTGGTAACTAAGACCATAGTTCACCCATTACATCAAGTAAAATAAAGTAATTGCTTAATACAAGGAGCTGGGGCAAAAAACACATGGGAAAAAATCCCCCCCTCTATCTAAGCAGATAGAATCAAGTCTCAAGTTTGAAAAGCTTGAAAATATGTTGCTGGAATCTTCATCTCTATAATGTAGCAAAGCAACATGCATGGTGTGCTATGCACAGGTATTCTAGGGCCTGGCATGTAGACTTCTCCTTCTTCTCCAAAAATGATGATGGAAGGAAGGAGGAATGTAACCTTTTTCTCTTGCTAAATGAATAGGTGTATGATCATATCCATTCTTCTGAATGTAGTGAGACTGATCCCTTGCCATATAGTATCTTATAGGGATTCTATTGCATCTCCCTAAAGGAGGTAAGATTGCAGGGCATAGCGCAAGGGTATTTCCTTTCTGAGTGTCAGGTGAGTTTCCAGTCATCTTCCTAGCTTCCAGTTTGGAAGTAGAGACTGAATCTAGATTTGAGTCACCCTGAATCTCAATCTCATAAACTGATAAAGATGGATCTGCAATACTAGTAGAAGCTGTAAAAGAAGTGGATGCAATGATTTTACCTTCCCTTGCAAGTGGCTGCTGAGAGTGCACTGGTTCTGAAGGAGGCATGAAATGTGAGAACTCATATCCTTTTGAAGCATGATTTGAAGTACCCTTTGCTATGATGCTCCCAGTAGAGATATATGTGATCTCCAATGATTCAGGACCAAAGATCAATCGCTTTGGAGATCCAGTATGGGTCATCTGATAGACAGAAAATAGGTTTGAAGCTAGGGAGGGAACAAATAGCACATCTTTAAACCTTCCATGTTTAAGCTTGATAGAGCCCTTCCCCTTTGTTTTGACTTTATTGTTATTGCCCATATGAATACTAGGACCATCAAAGGACTGAAAAGAAGAGAATGATTCTCTATATGCATCCATATGGTTGGAAGCTTCGGAATCAATGAGGAAGACATGTAATGATGTGCAACAAGCCTTCAGTGCATGGCCTTTCCTTTGGTATTCTTCATCTTCTTCTTCTTCAGAGCCATCCTTCCTTGCATTAGCAGGTATAGAAATGTTATGTTTCTTCAAAATAAGAGCCATTTCATCAAGTTGTGTTCTCATACAAGAGCTTTCTGAATGAAATCCCCTTCCACAGTAAGAGCAGAGGACCTTACCTTTTCCATTCTTCTTGCTTCTCTTCAAACCTAAAGGTTCTTTTGACTACTCTTTCTTCACAGGAGACTCATCCCTTTGCTTCCCTTTGTCATTTTCTACCTTATCTCCTCTTGCAACCAGAGCTAGATATTTGGGAGATCGAATGATCCCCATTTGGATCATTTTTTCATTCTCAGAAATAAGATATTGGATGAAGGCATTAAGGGTGGCCATATTCCAATTTGGAGTAGTGAGCCTTACTATTTGGAAGGTGGATACAAAGATTGAGTATTCTACATTGAGCTTTGTGAGAATGGCAAGGATGAGCTGATCTTCATCCTTCTCCACTTTGCATTGCTTCAACTGATATATCAAGTTCTTGAACTTTGTGAAGAATTCATTCAGTGATTCGAAATTGGATGGATTAAGAGTGATCATATCATTTTCTAGCTGATGGATCCTTATCTCATCCTGCTTATCAAATAAGGAGGCAATATTGTCCCAAACCGCTTTGGGATTATTCAATTCTTGGATGTGGAATCGAATATCTCTAGAGTCTGAGGAGATCAAGTGTCCAAGGGCTTCATCAATCCTATTCATGTACTTAGATTTGTCTTTATCTGAAGTTGGCACTGCCTCTATTTCTTCTATGAGTCTGAAGAGCTGCTTGGTGCGGAGCATTACTACCATGTCTCCCTTCCACTGGTGATACTTGAAGGGAGTGAGAGGTTCCATTGGATGAGCCATTATGAATGTAGTAAGGACTAAGCTGCTATAGAGAATGCAGTGAGAAGAAAGGGATGCTTGTAGCGAATGCTGTAAGAAAATCTGATAACCTATCACACAATCAAACATACAAAGTAAGGTCAACAGTCTGTACTTTTGGAATTTCCTTCACACCCAGCATAGTTGATCAAGAAAGCTTGATCAACAAATTCCTAACCTGGGATATTAAGTGGTAAATTATCCGCTTCTGGTGCAGTACTGGAAGGAGCAATTTGCTCAAAAAAATGATCCAGGTGGAGATCTGAGGAGGAGAAATGCCTTGTCTACCAAGGCTCTGATACCATATTAAATTGAGCACATAGATCTATAGATAGACACACAACTCACAAAGTAGATCACACAATTTACTCAGCAATTGAAGAATGAAACAGTGCAAAAATGGCTTATAGCTATGAATGCTTTCATTAATCAAAAAAGTAATCAAATAATAATTACAATGAAGTACAATGGATTTAATAGCCACATGAAATTCAAATCCACATGAGGAAATTCGAATTGATATACCTTACTTCACTATAGGTAACTAAGACCTTTTCTAAATCACTATTGGAGGACTCAATAGTTAACTGACCTTGTCTAAACCATAACCAGAGTTCATCGGAGCTCTAAAACACAACTCAAGTGTTACATTCAGTGTTGAATAAGTCTAACTATGTGTGTTAGGTGAGAAATGTGCCTCTCATGAGTGTAGTCAAGTAAACCTAGCGCTAACTGAATGTAGAGGACTAGAACTAAATGTAACTGACTCCTAACTTATCTTAACTAGTCATCAACTGAACTAAACTGACCTTGGTTGGTTTCGGCACTCCCAATGGCTTCCTAAATTGTAGGGATTGGTCTAGGAGGATCCTAAACTGATGCAATTTAGTGCAATTAGTGGCAGTAAGCCTCAATTAGTGTTCCCCACACTTTAGTAACTAAAACAAGTGCCCCAATCAGGTCAAGTGGACCCAATGGTGCTAATGACTATAAATAGACTAGAAGGACTCCCGATTTAGACATGACTCCTGATTTAGACATATGACCAAATTTGGACAAGGGAGGATTAATAATCCTAACAGGACTAACCCACAACAAGCTAGACTCCCCAGTGGAGTCGCCAATTATGTTGTTCAGGATTAAGCACCCTTGTAACATAGGGCCTAGGGTTACCAACTTACTGCTAACCTTGCAGACAATCAGTTTTACCAGATAATAGAAAGAGAATAGGAAGAAATTCTTAACCTGATTACTGATGGTTGATCCAAGCTTGACCTTCTCCCGCTCCTCTTCTCTCCAAAGCTTCCAGGGATGCACCTCTTTCACCTATAAAGAGAAAATTCTCCAAGTAATATCTCATGCATGTAAATATAAGAGGTTAGATAGACAATATATCAAATATATAATCGAATACATTCATTAACCACAATACATGAAATAGACTCAACACAATGTTGGAAGAAGAATTCTCTTTATTAACAATCGGTGAATGAGATAAGAGTACAACCTAGCTTCTGACACAAGGACTCCTCTGCAACCAAAGGACTCTGAGTTCTGCTGCTCCAAGAATTCTGAAGATATACCACCAGCATAACTTTTCTCTCCAACCTTGATTGTTTAATACCCTCCCCAAGGCCTCTATTTATACTTTGGGAAATGGAGTGATTTCAAAGGTTGGGTTGGTTGAAACAGTTGGGATAGTTAATGATTAGGGCCCAACTAATCTCAATTAATCGTGTTTTATATTTTTAAGGTCGAACTAAGGTGTATGCGACTATTGATATAGGAAACCCGTGTATGACATGCGAGTTTCTCAAAGGAAACCCGTGTACGCTGATGTACGTGGGTTGCAATGAAGATAGTCGTGTACAATACGCAAGTTGCAACGGAGATAGTCGCGTACGCAACTCAACACGTAGAAAAATTATATAGCAAGATTGTTTAAGAGTAAATGTATCCCAATTCATTCCCATCTATAGTGTTTTGGCAAAATTCAATCCTAATATGTCCTTTTGTGTACCAACATAATGAATGTCAACACTTAGATGAAGAAGTGCCATTTGGGTTGATAACACTTACATTGTACTAAGTTGAAGTCTATATCGAGGAAGATTTGTTGGGTTTTCTTCCATGTGAAGGTTTCCCATGATAAATATTTGTTTTCTGTTTTGTTTGAATGTGCTTGTTATTCTTTTAGTGATCTATTTTTTTTCACATAACAACTTTTAAAATATTAGCATGGTATCTGAGCCAACCTGAAAGAAGACATTATGTAACAACGTTTGCTGCAGTTCAACAAGCTAGGGATTACTATTCTGGAAAACTCCCCCCATAGATCAGCCAAACAATAAGGACCATTCAACACTCCCTATGAGGGTGCATCTTTCTGTTGAAGCAGAATTCAATTATGTGGATTTTCATATTTTGACCTGCCACTTCAATTGGGAGAAACTGGGGAATCCAATTTTTCAAATTTATGTCCACAGATTCAGGAAAAAAAAGATATAGACTATATCACCTTGGGGAGGTACATATTTTCCTCCAATCATTTTTGGAAGTGACTACAATTGGAAAATTAGGGTTTTCCTGTCAAACCCTAGGTCATCCTGAAGCAAATTCTAGAAGTAGTCAACAAATTGGTAAGTTCTACCTCCCATATTTCCATTTGAGGTTCTCATTCACTAAATATGACAGACAATACCAATCTTGATGAAAATCTTAAAGGATAAGAGAATTTCAGAGCATGGAAGTACATAGTCATGTGCATCCTTGAAGAACATGACCATACATCAAAGATGAGGTCAAGGAACCAATGGAAGATGAAGCAAAGGCCAGGAACAAGAAGGATATGATCAAAGCTAAAAGAATTATGGTTGATTCTATCAAGGATCATTTGATCCCTCAAGTATCTTCCAAGAGTACTCCAAAGGAAATGTTCAATGCACTAGTCAGTTTATTTAAAGGAAAAGAACATCAATAGAAGAATGTGTTGAAATACTAAGAGGGGGGTGAATCAATATTTGCACAATAATATAATTTTAATCAAAATCAATTTGTTGATCACCAATCATAGGATATCATCAGTGTGTATGAAAATAACAAGATGCATAGTACACAATAATTTTTGACGTGGAAACCCAAGTCCTAGGGGTAAAACCACGAAATCCTTTTTATAATATTTTTACATAAATAATTAGAAGGAGGAAACAACCCCATTATTACAATGACTTTAATTTTACAGCTACAATTGGAAGGAGGATACAACATCCTGATTTGTAGGCTACATCCTGAAGGAAGATACAACTCCCTAGTTCTCCAGCTTCAACCAAAAGGAGGCTATAACCTCCTTTCATTTCCCCGTATTTCCACCCAGATAAGAAAGAGATGCTCGAACCTGTGAACCTATCAAACCAAACTCTGAATATGATGATGATAACCTCTGCACTTTGATCACTAGAAAATCATCCCTATATACCAACAAGTCATTCCACTTCCATACATTGCTCATGTACATAATTGTACACCTCATCATACACAATTATTGAACAAGTAATTCTACTTTGCTTTCACTAAACATAAGGCATGCATCATCGTGCATCATCATCATAGGTATGCATCCTCATCATCAAACATTCTTCATCATCATCTCAATGTGCACCGTGTATGCATCATCAACATCAAGTATACATCATAGTGCATAGGAGAGAACCATCACACTATGGTATGCATGTACATCATATTGTATAGGAGTGCATCAACAACATAGAGTGTACATCATTATCACATGCATTATCATCATATAGTGTATCATATCATAGCATAAATTTATGAAACATCATCATCATAGCCTCCACAATGACTTCAAATATATATACAAATATATAGGCTCACATACTAAGATCAAATATTAACTATATCCATGAGAGACATGTGTCATCACAAGAGAAACCCAAAAGCATGAACCATACCTTTTTGAAGATTAAAATATGAAGAAATAATAGAAAACCAAAATAAACTCTATATCACGTCACCACATACCTCGTAACAGGTTTTTCAATGAGCCAAGAATTTTGTAATTCCTATTCCGTATGAGAAAGTTATGTCAATTTTAGTGAAGATGCCCAAAATTTTCTCCTCCACAAAATTCCACACATAAAGGTTTCAAATACCATGTTACCTTATGCATAAGTTCCAAGGTCAAAGGATTCAATGGACATCAACAAAGGCATGAGGGATTCAATGGTCTTCACATCCACATACTTAACATCAACAAGGAGGAGGTATCCACCATATACTCATGATATCAAGGGTATCAAGGAACCAAACACAACCAAGGTGTGGGGGTGACTAGACTTCTTATAGGGTACCATGACCTCATTCAAAACACAAATTACAACATAATGGGTCATTTGGAATCTTTGAATTTCTACACTTCTTGTGGTACTGGGGAATCCAAAGAAACAATTGGAGAACCATAGAAACAACTTAGGGGAACTTAAACAGTCTAAAGGGTGTACATGGATTTTGGAATTGTCCCAAGGGATCCAAGGGCTTTAGAATTGGGCTTGGACAAGCTCAAAAGGTCTCCTTTGACATTGACAGACTTCTAACCCCGACTGGATCCTCAAGGGGCACCAAGACATGCCGACACACACCTGTTGGAATCAATGAAAATTAAGTTCAACAATATCCCCCTTTGTCATTGATGACAACTTCAATATCCCCCTTATAAAGAGATTCCTTTGTTCACAAATTCCCCCTTTTAAGGGTACTTGGGGTTCTTTGTATTAGACCACAAATATCCCCCTATAAGATGGATCAATTCAATTAGGAGAGGGTACGACTTCCAATTTTTCTTGGAGGTATTCAAAATTCTCTCTTGGGAGAGCCTTCATAAAGATGTCTGCAATCTGTTCTTTTGTCCCAATATATTCCAACTTTATATTCTTTTTTGTGACTTGTTCCTGAAGAAATTGAAACTTGATAGGAATGTGCTTGGTCTTGGAGTGCATGACTGGATTCTTGGAGATACTGATGGAACTTGTAATATCACATAGAATTGGAATTGGATCATCACATGTAACGTGTATGTCTTCCATTTTTTTCTTCATCCAAATAATCTGAGTACAACAAGTTGTTGATGCTATATATTCTGCTTCGATGGTTGATAAGGACAATGAAGACTATTTTTTGCTTGACTAAGATACTAGACAATTGCCTAGAAAGAATGTTGTTCCACTGGTGCTTCCTCTATAATAAACAAATCCTGCCCAATCTACATATGAATAAGCTATCAATGTTAGCTCATTTCCTTTTGGATACCAAATTCCAAATTCCATAGTCCCTTTGAGATATTTAAATATCCTTTTAACTGCTATAATGTGAGTTTCCTTTGGAGTAGCTTCGAATCTTACAACTTGTCCAACGACTTGCATCACATCTGGTATTGAGGTTGTTACATATAGCAGACTACCAATGATTGATCTATATATCATTTTATCAGCTTCGTTAGATTCATATTCCTTTTTGTGTTTACAACCGGTGATCATAGGAGTACTCATAGGTTTACAATCTTCCATCTGGGATTTCTTTAATTTTTCCTTGATGTATTTCATGTGAGCAATAAAAATTCCTTCTGTTTGTTGAGATATCTAAAGACCCAAGAATAAGGTTAATTCACCAAGCAATGACATTTCAAACTCTTTCTATATGTCCTTATCAAATTGTTGAATCACTGAATCATCATCACTTCCAAAGAAGATGTCATCAACATATACTTCAATGATGAGTATGATGTCATCGTCATGTTTGATTTACAAATTGTTATCTGCGCTTCCCCTCCTAAATTTTTGTTGTTGCAAGTACCTGTATAATCTGGAGTACCAAGCTCTAAGAGCTTGCTTTATCCCATATAAATCCCTTTTTAGTTTGCATACATATTCCTTGTTTTCTGAAAGTTGAAATCCTTCTGGTTGTTCGATGTAAACTTCTTATTATAATTCCCCATTTAGAAAAGTTGATTTTATGTCCATATGATACACTTTTATGTCTTTGGAGTAGGAATAAGCCAATATCATGATGATAGCTTCCATTCTGGCTACTGGTGCAAATGTTTCTTCAAATTATATTCCTTCGATCTTATCGTAGCCTTTACAAACCAATCGGGCCTTGTTTCTAATCACTTGTCCATCTTCATTCATTTTGTTTCTGAAAACACACTTTGTGCCGATCAAATTCTTGTTTCTTGGTCTAGGAACAAGTTCCCATGTTTCATTCTTCTCAATTTGATCTAATTCTTCTTCCATTGCTTTGACCTAATGCTCATCTATACTGGCCTCTACAAAAGTTCCTAGTTCAGTTGTAGACAATAGAGAGAAGTGTACTTTCTCATTTCTTCCAGATAGTCTTCTTCTAGTTCCTATTTCGACATCCTTATCACCAATAATTAGATCTAATGGATGATTCTTTTGGAACCTGTTCTTAGGTATCTATTGATCCTTATGTTCTTATTGTTCCACAGTCATTATTGTTGGAGCAGGGTCTTGCAGCTACAGAAGAAGCTGCTAAGTTTAGCGGATAGATAAGTTTTGGCAGAGAGAAGATAAGATAGAGCTACGACGCCGTAGCACGTTTCCAGCTATAGAGAAGAGCCGGAAACCATGAATTTTAAGATAGAGAAGTCAAGAAAGACAACGGTACCTGAGCGGCCAAGAAGAGATAGCTCACCCACTACATTGAAGGTAGCAGCGGAAGATAGGAGGGCTCAGCGACCCTCATAAAGGAAATGGAGCAACGAGGCTGAAGCATTGAAGACGAAGGACAGGAGAGCGAAGCGGTGCACGGTACCCATGATCAGCGTCGGGAAGCATGGAAGACTGCAGAGAGCTGTGGTATGACAGAAAGCGACTACCTCAAGTACAGATATGGTCGACTGTCACTAATTAGGGTTTGGGTTATTGTTGGGACAGGCCCATAGTGTTGTAATGGCAAGACCTTCGGGCTGCCTATAAAGGGATATATTTTGTATTGTAAAAGGGTTGGTTGGATCATTCAGTTGTTAGTTGTTTTTGTAGAATATTATACTATTGTAAAAGCCTAGCTCTGGTTCTGTTATTAGCGGTAGCAATATTACTGTAACCAGTAGCTGGCTTATAGAGCATGCATGTAATGATCCGCAGGGATCGACAAAGAGGGAAGAGCATATTGTAAGAGAGGCAATATAGAGATAGAAAGAGAGAAGAGATCTAAGAGAGAAGGGCTCCAGGCTGTGTGCGGAGTTACCTAAAAGATCTCTAGCTGCATATGCGGTGCAGCAGAATTGTGTTTACCTTCCCCTGAGCTATAATAGAGAAACACAGTTCTGTGGACGTAACTCCCATCCTGGGGTTGAACCACGTAAAACTTGCGTGTTATGTGTTGAATGCGTGTGATTGTATTTGATTACTGTTATTTACTATTTTGCACAAGGACTTGGTGTACTGTTTAATGAATGAATATGTTAATCAGTTTCCAGCAATATAGAAGGATAACCATAAGTTGAAGTCTTTGGCATGTTGTATGTGGGTTCATTTATGCATTGCGTGAAACAGTCACTAGTCACAGTATTGAACAACCTTGTATGTTGAGTCTTGCACGTCGACACAAGCAACGCTAAGTGCACCAAGCCGCGGAGGTAGGATATCACATAGAGGTGATACCGCACTGGCAAAGGAGCTGCGGTGCGCGATACCACAAGTTGAGGACTTAGCGTTGATCAGGAGCTACGTGTCGCACGGTGCGTGGTGATGCGGTGAGGTTGGAGATATCACGAGTCAGTAAAAGTGCGTGAAGTAGAAAGGGACCGCACGCCAGTATAAAGGGATATCTCGTGGCTAGAAGAGCTGCGAGACGAGGAGATCGCCCGACGCGAGTAGAAGGTTGCATGACGCGCAAGGAAGGAGACCCCGCAGCTAGAAGAGTTGTGAGTCACAAGTAGGATCACCACAGAACCTAGTCTAAGACACTTGAGTCCTTGACCAACCCATTAGAATCACTTCGGGTGAGACTTCAGGCCGCTTTGCGGTCTATCGCCGAAAGGGCCAGTGAGCTAGGGGTGTTGTTGGTTGATTATAGTAAACCCGAGTCTGCCCATGATAGCCAACAAATGAGGCAACGAAATGAAAATCTGACGATTAGAGGCAGCATGAGTACCTGGAGCACCTCGAAGAGAAGAAAAGTGGAAGAGGACAGCAAACCCAGCAGACGGTAGAATTCCAGCATGCAGACAAAGGCTTGTTCTTGGAACGGAATTCATGGTTTGTATCTCTTTCATATAAAGGGCTCCAGACTAAATGAAATGTTTGAGGAGGATGGAAGATACAGATTTTCCTTGTAATAAAAGTTCTAACCCAGATAAAGAGGAAAGGATATCTGTGGAAGACCTTTCAAACACTAGAAGGTTCTTAAAACGTTTCAGGAGCGACAAGAGTGAGACCATGACTACGGGTAGGAAGGATAAGAGAGCCCAACAAACCAAGTTACAGAAACTATAAAGAGCGTGTCGAAGTGATGCAGAAGGAAGTCACAGGACTTCGAGACAAGTTGCAGAGGACTTTGCAGGAAGCCAAGCAGAAGCTCACTGGTAGTGGCTCGAGGGCGAGCCACAAGTAAGTGTTAGGGGACTGTTGGAGTAGGGTCCCGCAGCTACAAAATAAGCTGCTAAGTTTAGCGGATAGATAAGTTTTGGTGGAGAGAAGATAAGATAGAGCTACGTTGCCGTAGCACGTTTCCAGCTACAGAGCAGAGCCGAAAACCATGACTTTTAAGATAGAGAAGTCAAGAAAGGTAACGGTACCTGAGCAGCCAAAAAGAGAGAGCTCACCCACTACATTGAAGGCAGTGGCAGAAGACAGGAGGGCTCAACGACCCTCATAAAGGAAACGGAGCAACGATGCTGAAGCATTGAAGACGAAGGACAGGAGAGCGAAGCGATGCACAGTACCCATGATCAACGCTAGGAAGCATGGAAGACTGCAGAGAGCTATGGTATGACGAAAAGCGGCTACCTCAAGTACAGATATGGCTAACTGTCACTAATTAGGGTTTGGGTTACTGTTGGGATAGGCCCACAGTGTTGTAATGGCAAGACCTTCGGGCTGCCTATAAAGGGATATATTTTGTATTGTAAAAGGGTTGGTTGGATCATTCAGTTGTTAGTTGTTTTTGTAGAATATTAGACTGTTGTAAAAGCCTAGCTCTAGTTTTGTTATTAGCGGTAGCAATCTTACTGTAACCAGTAGCTGGCTTATAGAGCATGCATGTAATGATCTGTAGGGATTGACAGAGAGGGAAGAGCATATTGTAAGAGAGGCAATATAGAGATAGAAAGAGAGAAGAGATCTAAGAGAGAAGGGCTCCAAGATGTGTGCAGAGTTACCCAGAAGATCTCTAGCTGCATATGCGGTGCAGCAGAACTGTGTTTACCTTCCCCTGAGCTATAATAGAGAAACACAGTTCTGTGGACGTAACTCCCATCCTGGGGGTGACCCACGTAAAACCTGCGTGTTATGTGTTGAATGCGTGTGATTGTATTTGATTACTATTATTTACTATTTTACACAAGGACTTTGTGTACAGTTTAATGAATGAATGTGTTAATCAGTTTCCAGCAATATAGAAGGATAACCATAAGTTGAAGTCTTTGGCATGTTGTATGTGGGTTCATTTATGCTTTGCGTGAAACAGTCACTAGTCGCAGTATTGAACAGCCTTGTATGTTGAGTCTTGCATGTCGACACGAGAAACGCTAAGTGCGCCAAGCCATGGAGGTAGGATATCGCATAGAGGTGATACTGCATTGGCAGAGGAGCTGTGGTGCGCGATACTGCAGGTTGAGGACTTAGCGTTGAGCAGGAGCTGCGTGTCGCATGGTGCGCGACGATGTGGTGAGGTTGGATATATTGTGAGTCAGTAAAAGTGCACGATGTAGAAAGGGACCGCACGGTAGTATAAAGGGATATCTCGCAGCTAGAAGAGCTGCGAGATGAGGAGATCATGCGACGCAAGCAAAAGGTCACGTGACGCACAAGGAAGGAGACCCCGCAGATAGAAGAGTTGCGAGTCGCAAGTAGGATCACCATAGAACCTGGTCCAAGACACTTGAGTCCTTGGCCAACCCATTAGAATCACTTCGGGTGAAACTTCATACCGCTTTGCGGTCTGTCGCCGAAAGGGACAGTGAGCTAGGGGTGTTGTTGGTTGATTATAGTAAACCCGGGTCTGCCCATGATAGCCAACAATTATGTTATTCATCTTTCAATAGTTGTTCTTCATCTATTTGTTGTTCCATTTTAATTTTCTTCATTTCTTTCTGATCGAAAACTTCCTCTTATTCATTGTCTAATTCTTCTGAGTATTCTCTGGATGGTGTTAGTCTTCCCTCATCTATCACATTGATTCTTTTGATCACCTTGTATAATATCAAATTGTAGAAATTGTAATCTTTCCTATTGGATGAATATCCAATGAATATGCCCTCATCTACTCAAGAGTCAAATTTTCCAATCTTCTTATCTTATGTTTTGATGTAGCACTTGCTTCCAAATATTTTGAAGTGTCATACATTTGCTTATCGTCTTGTCCATAGCTCGTAGGTAGTTTTATCATTTTTTCTTCTGATTAATCCTTTTTTCAAGATGTGTATTGTTGTATGAACTAAATATCCCCAAAATTTGTCATTCAACTTGGATTCATTCAACATGGTTCAAGCCATCTCCATTACTGATATATTCTTTCTTTCAACGACTCCATTTTGATGACGTGTTCTGGCTACTGAAAATTGTCTCTTTACTCCATGCTCTTCATAGTATTTGTTGAATTCATCTGAAGTGAATTCTCCACCATTTTCAGATCTTAGGCACTTGATTCCTGATCTTGTTCCATTCTCGACAATTTCCTTCAATGTTTTGAAACATCCAAAATCTTCTGATTTCCTGTTGAGAAGACATACACATGTCATCCTAGTATAGTCATGAATAAGTAGCATGAAATATTTTTCACCATTCAATCCTTTTCTCTTGGTTGGTCCACATAGGTCAATGTGAATGAACTCCAAATGTTTTGTAGAATACTACTCTTTTATCTTGAAATGTACTCTTGTTTGTTTTCCATGTTGACACTATTCACATACAAAGTTAGCAGGCTTTGTAACTTCCAGAATATTCCGAACTGATTGGTTTTTTTATATATCGACCAAATTGTCAAAATATATATTCCCCATTCTTCTATTTCAATGTAATTTCCCTTTTAAACAATTTTTATTACAATGACCATTTTTTCACTTTTACCCCTATTTCGACCTTTGACTAGTTTTGATGTCTATGTCTCCAAATTGACCCAAATGCTCCCAAATATTCTAAGAATGTATATGAATGATATTAATAATTTAATATTATTTTCAGGGATGATTTATTACCCTCCAAATACTTCTTCAAACTTTTTTAATATTCTGGCCAAGGTAGGAGTTTTCACTAGCAAATTGGGGTTCCAATTCCCCCAGGGTAAATGTTGAAAATGGATTTCCAAATGTTCCCAAACCCACTCTAATTTATGAATAGGAAGAGGATTTTTAAGGGAAATTATTAATGTCTCATTTTCATAATATTTCAGTTTATAAAAGCTGTTATAACCCTCTACCAAACAGCTACAAAATCACTAGTTCGGCCCTTGGGGAAATGGCACCAAATCTTCTGCAAATGAAAATAAACTAAGTAACATGACTTCAAAAATTTAGTGTTTTATATGAAATTTTTAATAATAATAAATGGAATTCAATTCATCATAAATATATCAAATAAACATTCTTTAATTCTAAATCATCAACATTACAATGGCATACATCAATATAGTGGGGAAATGGTCATTGTTTGCTCATTAATAATCACTTTTACATACAACCATTTGGTATTTTGACCTGAGAATTTATGAATATGAATAAAAATAGTATATTAATCTTATTACAATCATAAATGGACAATCATAATATCTCCCAAAGAGTACAATAGCTCTCCCAAAGCGTAATCCCTCCACGAGCAAGAACATGCAATAAAGATTGGAAATGGTTGAGAGAATGTGTTGCACTAGAAGAAACCAAGAGATTCCCTATAGCTTACACCTGAAAATAAAAACTTCATTAAATCTCCATGAAATACATGAATGACCTCTCCAAACACCAACTTGGATGGGAATCTTTCACCCTCGAAATTGGCTAAGGCAAGAAACTAGTCATCCACTAGCTCCCTCTCTTCACAAATGAAAATTTCTCAAATGATAAAAAGTTGTTCTCTTGGTTGATCCATATATTTTATAAAAATCCTCAGCCTTATAAGGTTACCAATCCATCCCACAAACTCAAGCCAATTTTAATTATGGTGTGTGCTCAATATTTTCCATGTGTCCTCCCTTCCCTAGCCTTCCATCTTCCCCCAATTTGGGTAGGGACACATTGAGCTTCCCCAAATCACATGAGCGCCTTCTTGGATGCTATATTTAGGCCTAACATGTCATAATGGTCATATTTCAGCTTTCAGGTCTGTAATATGTCATAAATTTCATAGCATATTCATCATTGGTGTCATAGATGTCATAGATGTTAGGGAATCTAGCCCAAGTATCCAAGAAGCTCCCATTTGACTCTTCCTCTCCCATGTAAGTTACATTTCCTTCCAAATTATACCTATTATGCATATGGCCAAGTGTATTATCCTTATAACTCATACAAGAAAATTAGGCTTCCCATGGATTCGAAATTGCAAGAGGAGGATGCCATGTGGCACATAAATTCTAGCTTGTGTGGGCCCCATAATCTCCATGTGTCTCCATGCTCCATTGCCACTTCAATTTTATCTTGTATTTATTTAATTAGCTCCATTATTAAATATTTATTCCATTCTAATGTTTTAACATCATTTATTATCTCCCTTATTAAAATTTCAAATGTATCTATAAAACCTAGGGAACTAGTAGGATTTATGGAATTGTCCTGCTATGCAATTCTTTGAATGGGGACATTACAGTCCTCCCCACCAAATATTGCTTGTCCTCAAGAAATTTCAGATTTGGATGCTGCAAAATCTTCTCCTCTTCCCATGTGGAATCTTCACTTGGTAGATCCTTCCATTGTATTAACTATTCTTTGATAGTTCTGCTTCTCAATCTCCTTTCCCTTGTCTTCAAAATATTTTCCGAAACAAGTGTGAGCTGATATTCATCATCCATAGGAGGAAGTGTTAACCCAAAAATCCCACATATCTCTCAATTTCCTACACCACCCAAGGACACCATCTCACAACACTCATTTCACTCCATAAGACCTTCCATTTGACCCCCACACCTCCAAAAGAGCCCAAGGATGAAGAAAAGGGCTAAAAACCCCAAAAAAGAGCCCAAAATAGACCCCCATGAGCTAAAGCCCTAAAAAAGAGGCTAAAACCCTGAAAGGGACTAAATTTAGGGCAGAAAGGGCTAAAGGCCCAAAAAGGGGCTAAAGCCTTGACCAAGGGCTTAAAACCCTAAAACCCCTTGGAAAAACTATATAAGGAAGGTCGGGGGTCACTCTCAAAAGACTCCTCACTTACCTATTGTTATGCTGCCTGTGGATGCTTTGATACCTCTTGCTCTCAAACCACCCACTCTCCCTCTCCTCCCTCTCCATTTCTCCAAGCCATTGCTTCCCAACCAAGAGAGAGGTGCTCCCATGATCTAGGGCATGGTGGCCCATTTCCACCTAAGTGAGGTATAATCTCATTTTTGTTTATGTTTATTTGCTTATCTTGTTTTTTAACTCATATTTTCATTTGCAGGATTTCTCCATGGTAGCTTAGGTTATTTTGCAGGTTTTGAAGGCGGAACCCTAACCTACTGTGTGTAGAGGGGTTCAACAGATCTTCATCTCCTCTTCTTTTCTATGATTTTCTCTTAGATGTAGTTTAAAATTGTTAGAATATAATCCGTTAGGGTTATATAATGTAAATAAATAAATAAATAAATAGTAGGAAGCCAAACAGGCTGAGTGGAAGTTGAAACCCAACCGCCATGTGATTTGTATAAATATAGGCACTTGCATTGGAATAATAATCAATCGGGAGTTATTACCAACAAGTGGTATCAGAGCAGGGCTATCTACCATAACTCCTGCTGCATTTATGCCCATTCCTGGCATTCTGCTTGCCATTCCAGTCCATTGCCAGACTGCTCCATCAGTCTGCCAGTGGCATGAGAAATCCAGTCTCTGCGTGCATGCATTATTGGTATATCACAATACCTAACCCTAACCCTAATTCTTTCACGCTGCGACCTCTTGAATTGTGATCTCTTGAACTGTGATCTCTTGAAGCTGTGTGCTGCGACCTCTTGAACTACGACCTCTCCACTCTCACTGTAAATGCGTTGATTATATCTCCTGAGATTGAGTGTCGAGACCTTCTCCATCTGCGGTCGATTTCCTTTTGTGTTGGAGTCTGCCCTCCAGGAGTGCGTTCTCCCCTCTCGTATTACTGTGAAGAAACCCTAATTTTCTGCACCTTCATGTACATCAGCTTTAAGGATTGCCCGAACTTTATAGGCACATCCAAAGGTTTCTTGTGTGCATTATCCTAGCCTTGAAAGTCATCAAGAGCGTCACATTGCCAAGCGACATATGAGCGGATTTGGTGGTGTGGTAAGTTTGAGATTGCTGGACACTTACAGGATACGTCCCGTTTTATTGATTCATTAAAAAATTCTTTACATTTCCCCTTCTCTAGGAGGTTGTGAAAGCCTTTTCGAGTAGCCTACCATTATTTCCTACTGGGATCAGAGCTCTGAACAGAAGAATGTGTTGAAGTATGCTGTCTGAAGACTGAAGAATGCGTTGAAATATGCTATCTGAAGACTGAAGAATGCTGTTTTTTGAAAGGTCTGAAGTATGAAAGAACATTTCCAATACATTAGCATGAAATACTGCGTGGTGAGGATCTGTGTTGAGTTGAAGTATTGAATCATTATTTACTGCGTTGAGGAACTGCGTCCTCTATGCTGTGTTAAGGAGCTGTGTTGTGAGAGCTGCAACAAATCAAAGACTACGTGGAGCCTGATCATACATATATATTATGTTGTGAGAGCTGTGAAATTTCTTGTTGAAGACTGATTTGGTTTATGGTTTTGTTATTATTATAACAAAATGGATTTGGTTTTGTTATTATAACAAGATTGTTCGCTGGAGGATAATGTGAAGCTGAGATACGAGCTGTGGTGTTCTTGATTGTCGAGCCCCTTGTCCAAACTGTGAAGACTGAAAAGTATTCTTGCTGAGCCTGAAGACTGAGATTGATATATTGCAGACCAATCTCAGAGACTGAACACTGAGACTAATATGTGAAAATGTTGTATGCTGTATATTATGCTGACTGATTGCTAGTGACTGATATAAAGAAGCCTGTGTATGACTGACAGTGATATATTTTGTATCTACTAATATATTTGTTATAAACTTGCATTGTATTCACCTTGGCAGAGACTGTAGACCTGCAAGGTTATTATTTTTTACTTCTCTTTGAAAATTACACTTACAGTTGTAATAATGCAATCTATAGCATCTATAGTCGGTGCCACTCTCACTGGAAAAGACACCTATTCAGAATGGTGGAGGAAGATCAAATCTTCCTTCATCTACAATGACCTTTGGGACGGCATTTGCGAAGGCTGCACAATAGAGACAGAAGTTGGAAAGCCCATAACCATAGACCCAAGACCTCCAGAATCAAAGAAAGAGAAGGCCATTTGGAGAACAAAAGACAATAAATCCTTAGCTATTATCACTGCCACTGTCAGTGAAGAGGTGAACCAGCACATATTGCCTGCAAAATCATGTTTTGAAGCATTAAAAACATTAAAAGAACTGTATGATTCACACAGTGAAATGGAAGTTATTCAACTAATGTTAAAATTATTCAGTCTTGAAGTAAAAGACAATGATCCTATGTTAGTTTCCTCTGAAATCAAAGCCATCATGCACAAGATTCAAGCCTCTGGTATGACCCCAGATCTTCCTCTTGCAGCATTTGTAAAATCTTTGTATCCTACTCACTCCAACTATCTTGAGTCATTGCAAGCTAGTGACAAGTTCAAATCACTAACATTTGACACCCTGGTAGAAAAGATAGCTGACAGAGAGAAAGCCTTTGGTAAGAAGACAACCGATCCTACTGGAGAATCACTTTGCTTTGCTAAAAAAGAAAAGAACCACACCAAAGACCAATCCAAAGATCATCCCAAAGGAGAAAGCAGCAAGAGAGGCAGAGGAAGAAGAAGCTTCAGAGGCAGAGGGGGCAGAAATAACTTCACCAAAAGATCAGATTTGCAGTACAAGCGTTGTGGAAAGACTGGGCACACATCAGATCAGTGTTGGGCTTCATGGGACTCCATCAAAGACAAGCAAAACCAAAAGAAAGATGATAATAAACATCAAGATTCTAGTAAATCTTCTCATTCTGCTCATTGTATTGTTGCAAATTGTAATCTTGGAATTAATGAAATGACTTCTCTTTCATCTTATAAAGATTGTTGGCTTCTTGATACTGGTGCAACATCACATATGACATTTAGAAAAGACTGTTTTGAAGAACTGAATGAAACAATAGATGGCATAGTTTACTTTGCATATAAGTCAAGTATTAAACCAAAGGGAATGGGCACCATTTGACTGAAGATGCCTGGATTTCCTTATTTCTTGTTGAAGAACATTCTCTATCTTCCAGAGTTGCAGAGAAGCCTGCTGTCCATGGTGGAGATTCGACAGCAAGGCCATTCCATCCACATGTTTGATGGAATCGTTGAAATAAGAAAGTCCTCTGACAACCAAGTCATCATGACTGGATATGAAGATGGAAAGCTGCTGAAGCTCAAGGGTTCATCCGCAAGATTTCAGAACTATGCCTACCTCTCTCAGCATGGAGAAGGTAATATGTCATCTAGTTCATTGTGGCATGCAAGATTTGGTCATCTAAATTATAACAGTCTTCGTTTGTTGAGAAAGAATGGTGTATTTGGCTTGCCCACCATTCCTAAAGAGAAGAATAAATGTGATGCATGTATTTTAGGGAAACATAGTAAGCTGCCATTCCATGAATCTAATTTCAGAGCAAGTAGGAAATTAGAGTTAGTACATTCTGATTTGTGTGGCCCAATGCCAACTCCTTCAGCAAATGGGAACAAGTATTTTATGACATTTGTTGATGACTACTAAAGAATGTGTTGGACATACTGTTTAAAGACAAAATCAGAAGCATTTCAAACATTCAAATACTTTCATGCATTGATTGAAAAACAAGCACAATAAAAAATTGGTACACTTCATACTGATAATGGAAAAGAATACACTTCAAATGCTTTTGAAGCTTATATTCGTCAACATGGAATTGCACATCAGACTACCGTTCCCTACAATCCTCAACAAAATGGTGTAGCAGAGAGAATGAATAGAACCATAATGAATATGGTTCACTCAATGATGTTTTTCAAGAATGTAAAGCTAATGTTTTGGGGTGATGCAGTAAAATGTGCAGCATATTTGAGAAATAGAAGTCCATCAAATGCACTTGATAACAAGACTCCACATGAAATGTGGTTTGGCCATCTCCCTTCAGTCAGGAATCTCATAGTTTTTGGTTCCACCTGTTATGCCTTGATTCTAAAGG
>LPNX010956237.1:1039804-1061823 GCA_001517045.1 Pseudotsuga menziesii | reverse complement strand
AGTTCTGGACAGAGGAAATCTGCGATTGTGCAACTGAAAATAGATATGGACCCCAGGTATGTGCGGCTTCCTATCGGTTCAAGGGATTCACTCGGCCACCATTGCTGTCTGATAGCTTGCGTATTGAGGCAGTACCCCTCACTCCACGGCTCAGGTAAAACTGATAACCGCTTGGCCACAAACGACAGCTCTTGGTTTACCTCACGGGTGGGAACTAGTCAATCAGGTAGGGGTCATTGCCCTTTTCGCTGGCAGGTCCTCTCAATGGGCCAGCTACTTCGGGGTTCTTGTGGTACTCCTCACAATTATTTTTAGGGCTTATGCCCAAGTACTTCCCACAGTTAAGCGGATAGGGATTATTCCTAGATCCGAACCTACAACAGAAGCGAAAAAAAAAATTGGGCAGAAATTTCACCCAACGAGCCCAAGAAAGTGCTCTGATACTAGATGTGAGGACCCTGTAGCAAATAATTAATCAAAATACATGATATAGCAGCAGAACTCAAAATCACTTTTATATTAATCGCAGGCCACTTTGAGGGGGAAACCTCCTTTGAGCAAGCTCAATAGAAAATAACTTCACAGTGCCTTCCTTGGCCTCAACACACACTTATATACTAAAAATAGGCGCCAATACTATGGGTCAAAACCATGGGCCAATATAAACTATGGATCAAGAAATACTACAGGCGACTTACAAAGCATATGCGCCCAACAACAATAACACAAACTATGGATCAACAATTACTATGGGACGACTTACAAAGCATTTGCGTCCAACAACAATATACTAACACGGTAAAGACAAGGATTAACATGGGTTCCTAACACACACTCATGACCGATCTGCCCCCATTAACCGCATCATCACCCCCAATGGATGATCTCCCTAATGACTTCCTATTCGTCATATCTACTGACGACCCATGGTATAAAGACATCCTTCTTTATTTACGAACGCAAAAGTTCCCAGTGCACTTCAATCGTGAGGATAGGCGACGCATCTGACATCAATCCATTCGCTACTTGCTGATTGGAGATTTTTTGTATCGTTGCGGCATTGATACCATCCTACTCCATTGCCTCACCCATGACGAGGCAGAGACCATCCTCAACGACAGTCATAGTGGAGCCTGTGGTGGTCACCTTTCAGGTCTAGCAACCACCCAAAAGATTCTACGTGTCGGTTATTTTTGGCCCTCCATCTTTGCTGATTGCATAGAGGCAGTCAAACATTGCCATATCTATCAGCTCTTTGCCCCAAAGGCAAGAACCCCCCCTGCACCATTACATCCCGTAGTCACAATCAGCCCCTTTTGTAAATGGGAAATCGACTTCATGACCATCAACCCTATTTCGGCTAATGGCCACAAGTACATTATCATGGCAGTCGATTACTTCACCAAGTGGGCTAAAGCCATGCCCGCATTCGATTGCAAAGCTGAAACCATAGTGCGTTTCTTCTTCAACCATGTCATTACACGGTTTGGTTTCCCCAAACAATTAGTCTCCAATCATGGGGCACACTTCGAAGATGTCGTATGGGTTGAATTATCAACCATGTTGAAATTCAAACACTAGTACTCTTCTTCCTAATACCCTCAAGGAATTGACCAAATTGAAGCAGTCAACAAAATCATCAAAACAATGCTTCAACGGAAGGTAGGAAAACACAAAACCAACTGGTATCACATGCTATTCTCTGCCCTATGGGCTTATCACACATCCACAAAAAATACAACCATTTTAACCCCTTTCTTCCTAGTACATGGCGTTGAATCAGTGCTCCCTATAGAGTGCCAAATCCCATCTCTCCGTCTCACAGTGGAACTCCTTCCCGATACTTCACCTTTAGAAGCAGCAAAAACACGATCAAAGATCCAATATGACTCCCACGTCCACCCTTGCACCTTTATTGAAGGTGATATGGTTCTAGTCTACGACCAACCCAACGATAAATTGGGCAAAGGCAAGTTTGAATCAATGTGGTATGGTCCATACGTCATCCACCGTTGCCTCGGGAAAGGGGAATACACCCTTATTGACTCTGATGGACAACTCTTGGAGAACCCCCGCAATGGGCTCTACCTCAATAAATTTTACGCTTAACATCACCAATGAGTCACTTCATTTTCTTTTTCTTGTTTTTCAATGTTTTTTTAGCAAAAAACAAAGGCAGCACCATCAGCTGCTAGTCAAAAGTCACCTGGAACCTGTTTGAGACACCTCTCACACCTCCGGGATCAAATTTTCATTTTACTATGAGACCATTGTCTCACATTTTATAAATTAATTTTGGGACCATTTCCCACTATTCACCTCGATTCACGAGCCATGACATAACGATGCGAGTGTCTATGGACAGGTACTCGTATCACACTGCCTGATCGCAACTCGTGCGAGCGATCGGGCCGCCGTCCGTTAAGGATTGTACTATAATTTTACTTTTTGTATTTATAATTGTCTTTTTCACCACACCTTATGCAGACATCTAGACCATCATCCACAAAACCCTTTGTTTTTCTTCCATGTATTTGACATACAAGTGTCCTCGGCCCACCGCCCGTTTAAGAATGTAATTTTAGCTTTTATTTTGTATTTTTAACACATACATTGTCTTTCCTTTTCACTGCACCTTACATGGAACTCTAGACCACTGTCCACAAAATGATTTCTTTTCTTGCATGTATTTGGCATATAAGTGCCCCTGGACTTGTACTCACATCGCATGTAGTCAAGTTCGTCCACTGCCACACACACACATGCTCTCCTAACCTCTGTCCAAGAACCACTTCGGTTTGCATGCCTCTGCTGCACCGCCTCATAGGCCTCTGCCATGATCTATCCCACGCATGTATTGGTATGTTTGAGAGCCTTCTGCTCTATCGATATTGTGTGGATGACCTTTGGACCTCTGTCCACCATCCCGACACGGGGCACTGCTCATGCCACCGCAGTTGGTTGACCACATTGGAGTTTTGTTTAAGCTATTTTCTGACTCCTTAAAACAATGAAAAGATCGCAGAGTGCAACTGCTTCCTTTCCCACTCGCTAAAGTATCGGAAAGGGTGTCTTCATCGTCTCGTTTACCTCCTTTTGCGGACCATGTAGACCATTTCATGAAAAGGACCTCCTTGGCACACTCAAGCCAAGACCATTTCCCTCTGCATACTTTTGTACTTTCTCAGGCAGAGGGGGCGCACTTGACGAAAAAGATCACCATCGGTTGTCATTAAGCTCTTTTCTAGCCGTCTCAACAAGAAAAGATCACCGAGCAAACTTGGTTTCGTTCATCCTCGTAAAAGTATTTGAATGACCGTCCAGTCAGTATAGGTTTAACCTTTTTTGGCCTGATTGGACTACTAATGATAAAGAAGTCTCTTATCCCCTTCATGATTGGTGAGCTCTCCTATGCATAATTTTATCCTTTTTTAGGCACAAGAGACTACCAATGAAAAATATCCCCCACTAGAGTCTTCTTCATGCTTTCAGACTCCCTAAAATTGAAAGCACCATCGAGCATTTACCTTCTCTGGCTTGCCAAAAAATCCACAAGATCGTACCGCAACAGTGTCCCTAGACACCACCCCTCAAAAAATAGTTTGGCAACATCCCCACATTGGGTCACCTTTTTTTAGAGTACTCTGCAATGTGTCTTCCTTGGATCCCATCAGTATCAAAAGTGTCCACCTCCTCTAAGTATTTCCCATCTGCAGTGACATTCCCGGTATTACAGCTATGATCCCATTCCCATGAGTCGGTTTCATTTGCTTCCTAGTCTGCCCTACCGTCATACTCTAAAAAAAGGAAGATTGAGTCTCCCACTCCCCCCTACCCCTATTTAGTTTTTCCCTTCCCTCCCTTCCCCCCTAATTCAGTGAGTCAGTCCGTAGATTGCTTCACATCTTTTGGTTATCCCTCGCGCTCCTTGTCAAGGAAACATCATTGCCTTGACTAGGGGCAGGTCTCCCTCTGTCGATGCCAACACACATATTCTAGAGGATAGACCTAGAGGTCCCTATACCTTGATTTCATTGACATTATTGATGAGTTTCTTGGACCACTTGAGAAGAGTCCTTAGTGCCTCTCAGGATGGTTGTTTCTCACGTGCTCGACTTCAACTCCATCATCACACCGTTGAGATTCGTATAGGGTTTGTTCCACAAAGTACTTAGTCGAAGACCCTGGATGTCACCCGACTCTAGCACATTGGTGAGTCCAATAGAGGGACCTAAAAAGGTTATGTCCCTTGTGTTTCCAGGTTGCATTGGAGACAGTGTTCAAAAGCCCCAATAGTGCTTCGATATACCTTTATGATTGATGTAGCATACTTGTACCACAGAGACTCTGACTCTCAATCAGTGAGTCCATATAGATATACATCGGTCCAGATCTAGCAGACTGTCAGTCATGAAGATATAGCATTCCATGAGAATGACATGGGTACAATGTACCAGATCAGTATTGTATTCAGCCTCACATGAGAGGAAACCAGCATTGTAACATCAGTTGTATATGATCGGCTCTTGTATTTTAGAGCATAGATCAAATTATTCTTTTGACATTGTCACGAGCATGGGAATGCCCACCTCATCCATATACATGTCACACATTTATTGTATCTCATCCATTGATGGGAACCAAATTAATACAAAAACCAAAAGCCACCATGCCCTAGCCCCAGAAGCACCACCTCTCGACAGCAAATCCTATGATGTCCGTCAGCCATACATTGAGCTCCTTCCCTCACACATCAGGGGGAAATCTGTTAACCCTAAAATCCCCCACATAGCTCTCAATGGCCTACACCACCCAAGGACACCATCTCACAACACTCATTTCACTCCATAAGACCTTCCTTTGACCCCCACACCTCCAAAAGAGCCCAAGGATGAATAAAAGGGCTAAAAACCCTTAAAAAAGAGCCCAAAACAGACCCCCAGGAGCTAAAGCCCTCAAAAGGGGCTAAAACCCTAAAAGGGGCTAAAGTTAGGGTGGAAGGGGCTAAAGGCCCAAAAAGGGGCTAAAGCCTTGACCAAGGGCTTAAAACCCTAAAACCCCTTGGAAAAACTATATAAGGAAGGTGGGGGGTCACTCTCAAAAGACTCCTCACTTGCCTATTGTTATGCTGCCCATGGATGCTTTGAGACCTCTTGCTCTCAAACCACCCACTCTCCCTCTCCTCCCTCTCCATTTCTCCAAGCCATTGCTTCCCAACCAAGAGAGAGGTGCTCCCATGAGCTAGGGCATGGTGGCCCATTTCCACCTAAGTGAGGTATAATCTCATTTCTGTTTATGTTTATTTGCTTATCTTGTTTTCTAACTCATATTTTCATTTGCAGGTTTTTCATTAACAATTGTTTGCAGGTTTTCTCCATGGTAGCTTAGGTTATTTTGTAGGTTTTGAAGGCGGAACCCTAACCTACTGTGTGCAGAGGGGTTCAACAGATCTTCGTCTCCTCTTCTTTTCTATCATTTTCTCTTAAATGTAGTTTAAAATAGCTGTCATTTACTTGTTATTGCTTAGATTAGTTCAGTATCAATTCGCAGCTCTATTTCAGTCATTTTTACTTCCGTTTTTTACTGTTTTCTAAGGGTAGGAACCTACCTTTGTGCCCTATAGGCACAAGGGATCCATTCTTACTCCTGTAGTGAGGAGAAATTCTCACCACAAGAATTATTTCTGAAGTGACAATTTTCATGACCAAGAGCTTTCTTGAGACAATAAACATGAAATACATTATGGATTTTACTTCCTTCTGGAAGTTCTAATTCATATGCTACCTCCCCAATCTTCTGAACTACCTTGTATGGGCCATAGTATCTTGGTTTTAGATTTTCTGCTCCATTCTTTTTTAGAGATGTTTTTTTATATGTCTACAACCTCAAATATACTAAATCATTAACTTGAAAGTTCCTTTCTTCTCTATGTCTATCTGCATATTGTTTTTGCTGATTTTGGGCAACCTGCAAATTGTCTTTCAAAAGCTTTAAAATTTCTTGGCTCTCTTCCACCCAATGTTTATCTTTTTGAGATCTAGTATCACCAAATATCATCTCAAAAAAGGTAAGTGCATCATAACCATATAATTCTTTGAAATGAGAAATCCATATTGACATATGAAAAGTGGTGTTGTAGCAAAACTCACCCAAGTGTAGCCATTTTTCCCATGCTTTTTGCTCCTCTCCCGCATAGTTCCTAGGGCATCCTTCCAACCATTGAGTCACCCTCTCTATTTTTCCATCAGTTTGTGGATGATAGCTTGTACTGGGAATCAACTGAGTGCCCACCAATCTAAAAATTTCTTTCCAAAAAGCACCCATGAATATACTATCTCTATCACTTACAATGCTCTTGGGGAGCCCATGCAATCTGAATATTTCTTCGAAAAAAATATCAGCCACTTGTGCAGAACTAAAATATGATGTAACCGAAAATAAATGAGCATTTTTTTTCAATCTGTCCACTACAACATATATGCAATCCTTACCCAAATATTTGGGCAAACCGGTGATGAAATCCATTAAGATAATGTCTCATTTTTTCTCTAGAATGTGAAATGCTTGCAATAAACTAGTTGGGCATGTAAGTTATGATTTTTTTTTCTAACATACCTTACATTCATTCACATATTTATGAACATATTCCTTCATCCCCTTCCAAAATAATATTTTCCTTAATTTCCTATAATTTTTGAAGATCCCCGAATGGCCAGCTAGTGGGGAATCATGTGCTTCTTGCAAAATTTTGTACTTGAGATTTGAATCTTGAACCAAATAAATTCTTCCCTCATAATATATCATCCCATTAAAATTCCTATATTTATCATCCCCCTTGATTACATCTAATACATCACAAGCAAAGTTATCTTGGCATATTCAACTAGTAGCATGTTTTTCCAATCCTTGGAAATGTCCATGAGAGAAAAAGAAGGTCTTTGAGATAATGCATCTGCTACAATGCTACTCTTTCCTTTCACATATTCAATAACAAAATCATAATCTTGAATGTTTCTTACCCACTTTTTTTTCCTTTCATTTAGATCATTTTGATGAGGCAGTACCTTAGACTATTGTGGTAATTTTTCACCACAAACTTGTTTCCTACCAAGCATTGTCAAAACTTGGCCAATGCATGCATGATGGACAACATTTATTTGTCATATATGGAGTAAATTGTTTTATGAGGCTGCAACTTTCTGCTCTCAAATGCAATAGGGTGTTGGCCTTGCTTTAGGACAACCCCTATTCCTCCACCTAAAGCATAACATTCAAAAAACAAAAGGCTTAGAAAAATTAGGTAATGCAAGTATGGGACAACTACTCATTACCACTTTAATTTTTTGGAAATCCTTTTTATCCTCTTAATCCCACTTGAAAACATCCTTATTAGTCAAATCAGTGAGTGGATAAGTCAACTTGGAGAACCCTTTCACAACTTTTCTATAATAGGTGCATATTCCAATGAATCCTCTTAATTCGGTGATGTTTTTTGGTGATGTCCATTCTAATATAGCCCTGATTTTTTCCATGTGTACTTTCACTCCTTCTTTCCCAATAATGTACCCAATATACAATAGTTCCTTCATCGCAAATTCATATTTAGACATCTTAGCAAATAAGGACTGTTCTTGCAAATTTTTCAACACAATCTCTAGATGTTGCAAATGCTCTTCCCAAGTTTTACTATAAATAAAAATATCATCAAAGAAGACCAAAACAAACCTTATAAGATACTTGCAAAATATTATATTCATGCATGCTTGAAATGTGTCTGGAGCATTAGTTAATCCAAATGGCATAACATGAAACTCAAAGTGACCATAATGACATTGAAAAGCAGTCTTTTGCACATCTTCTTTCTTCATTCGAATTTGGTGATAACCTGATCTAAGGTCAATTTTGGAGAAATATTTGGCTCCAAATAGCTCATAAATCCTAGGAATAGGATACCTATTCTTAATTGTCTTCTTGTTCAAATCTCTAAAATCTATACACATCCTCAAGGTTCCATCTTTTTTCTTTACCTTTACTACTGAATAAGCATAAGGGCTAGAGCTTGGTCTAATGAGTCCCAAATATAAGAGTTCTTGGATGGCCTTCTCAATCTCATCTCTGAATTTATTGGTATGTATATAAGGTTCTATTTGAATGGGTGAAGTACCCTCCTCCAAAAAAATATTGTGCTCAACCCCCCTATCAGGTGGTATACCATGTGGAAGATCTCTAAAATAAATTTCATACTTTTGAAATAGTTTCTCTATCTCCTTTGGGTGTTCAACAACCTTTATGTTTGGCTTGGGAGATGTGATATGAAATTAAACAGCCCATTCTATGTCCCCATTCCTTAATATAGATCTCATATTATTGCAAGTCACTACACTATTTGGGTAAGTGTGTTTCCCTCTCACAACCCTTAGTACACCTTTCAAATTTTGAAATTTCATCTCAGGAATTTGATAATTTATTGTATGATCCCCCATATAATACAACCATTTCACTCCAAAAACCACATTAGTATCAGCAAAATCAACCACATAAAAACTATCAACAAAATTATAGTTACCTGCGGTGACTTGCAGCTTTGGAACCCATGTTTTGCACTGCATTGTGTTGTGACTGAGAATGACAACTGTGAAGCCATCGAATGGTTCAATAGGTATATTCCTTTTCCCCACCATATATGCATCAATGAATTTATTTGTGTCTCATCCATCTACCAAAACTAAATCTCCTTGTCCTAGTACCACACCCTTGCATCGAATAGTGTGATAGCGAGGCACTGCTGAAAGTACTGCAATTCTTGCTTTGTTTGGTGAAGGCTGATTTTATTCTTGTCTTTCTTCTTCAACTACTATCTCATATGCATCCTCTTGATCTAAAATTTGTCCTTCTTCACCCATACCCCCTTCATACTCATCATTATCAGAAAATAATTCTATGTATTGATATTTTTTTCTTCGAAGTTCATCCCTTTTTATTCCTTCTTTATTATTCTTTTCAAATGAATCTCTTTTCCAAGGTTTCTTTTCAAATATGAAGTTAGTCTTGGGAGGAATCTTGTTCTAGGAAGCACATTTTGGAGATCTCTAGTCAAGCTCATTGCATCTTTTAATGTAGTGGTATTGGAGGCTTTGACCAAACCTTTTAAGGGTTCAGAAAAACCTTTAGTGAATAGAAATACTAACCTTCCCATAGACACATTAGCCACCTTAACTAATAATTTTTGAAATTCCATCATATAATCAATAGGGGCCCCGACTTGCTTCAATTGGGCTAGTTCTTTGAAAGATAATTCTGGATCTTTTTGTTCAAATCTATCTAGTACCCTGTTAATAAATTATCCATGTGTTTGAAAATGATCATGACCCAATGTTTTCAGGCCATGGAACCACCATTCATCGAAATCTCCTTCTAAGTGCAAAATGGTCTTTTTCAAGGCATTGGTGTAATCTCACAGATCACATAAGGTTACCAATAATACACATAAAGAATCATATACTGTTTATGTATTTGTAACTTCAGAATTTATTCACTCGTATATTTTATGTATTATACCTCGATGTTCCTGTCGGGAAGTATTTTTCATGAAATTGAGTCATGTCATACCCCAATGTTCCTATCGGGAGAATCAATAATGTAAACAAGTCATGTAAAGTCATAAAGGGTAACACTCCTTATTGTTCAAGGGTTAAATTCCCCACAGTTTTGGGGCACTAGGGTTATTAGACTCTCCTAGAGAAGTTGGACCTGGTAATTTATTTTCAAGTCGGGAATTAGTATAAATAGAGAGTGAGCCTCCCTATTTATCACACACACACTCACTCAACTGGGGCACATGAGTGAGAGAGGAAGTGCTCACACAAGTGAGAGAGAGAATAGCTGTTGGAGATCATCTTTTCTATCTTTGGGATTTACTACCGCTATTGGTGCTTATTCTATCTCTAAGAAAGTTGTGGGGTTTTCTCCTTTATGGTTTCCCCGAGGAAAATCTTTGTGTCTCTTGTCTCTTGTGATTGATTGATGTGCATGTTATTCTCTCAGATAAGATCCTAAGATCATATTGCTTAAATGATAAAAATCTAGCACGGTATCAGACCTAACCTGAGAAGAAGACACTATGCAGTTGCCAAATCTAGGTTTTCTTACTTTTTCGGTCTCTCTCCATAATCCATTAGCAAAAGGATGCTAGGCTAACTCTCCATTGAAGGGCACATCTTTCTGTCGAACCACAGTTTGATTCCGAGCATTTTCAATTTTTTCTACGGGAAGTTAGGGATTTTCACAAAAGAAGAATTTTTGAGTGAGCACAGCATAGGATTTCTCTACTCATAAAAATCTAAATTTAGAGACCAAGGTCGATATTTTTGGTTGGGTAAATCTCTGAGAAAGTCAAACCCTAATTTGACCCTGGGCCTGAAAAACCCTAAAATACTAAAACGGGTTGTTTTGGTACAATCTCTATATCTCAGGATTGAAGAAGTCTCAAGGGATGAAATTTTCACAGGTCGAATATAAAATCCTAATTTACCCTATGTAAAAATATCAGCCTCATATTCACTATATTATGGGATATATGTTTCCTCCAAAGCAGGGTTCCATCCTCTTCCAAGATTCATCCCTAAACATGACACCCAGTGATAATTGCTATATCTCGGGCTAAAAAGGTCCAACTGCAATTTTGAAAGCTTTTCTAGATAGGGAACAAAATTTAATTTCTATGGTAAAATTTTCAGACATTGATGATGAAACAAGGACAAGTGGAATTCTGTACAAGTTCGCTATGCTGAACAGTCCTGAAATAAGTCACCTTGGGAAAACTCTCATAAGTACCAACTGGTGAAACCAATTTTGTTCAAAACTATGGTTCTAGAAAGAGGACATATGGGGTTACCTTACTACAAAATTTTAGACACATAGGATCAACACTTTCGGAGATACCGCAGAAACAGTATTAGGCATTTCTGCAGAAGAAATTGGTAAACTAGGGCTTCCTATTCTGGGAGCTTCCCTCCATTGTTTTCAGAGGAGTACATTGGAAAGTTCTCTTTGAAGAGGCATATATTTCTATCCAATCAGATTTTTGAAATTCCAAGTTTTGAAAATTAGGGTTTCTCTAACAAACCCTAAATCATCCAGCTCTAGAACTAGGAGGAACATAAATCAGAAGATGGCTTTGATAAAATAGTTGAAGAATGTAAAGATCTGGAATGTAGAGACCATACAGTCATACTTTACAAAGGTCATTCAAATCAAATAACAACTTGAAGTAGTAGAATAAGAAGTGGAGAATGTAGAAGTTGCAATAACCACCTTGAATGGCCTCCCAGGATCATGGGATCCATTCATTCGAGGAATGTGTGCCAAAAGGAAGTGATTACTTTCAGTGGAATCTGGGAAGAGCGCACACAAGAAGAAGCTTTAATCAAATAAGATAAGATAAAATGGGAGAAACTAAAGATCAAGCTCTCACCATCCAAAGAATATCCCTCAAGCGATGAGGAATCTGAAGGACTCAACTCTTGAAGAACCTTTTATCCATATTACCATTTGGATAAGAAATGATGATGTCATGAATGAAGAAGATGATGAAGCTGAAAGATGAAATAAGGAGTCTACCCGTGAAACAAATAAAGATAAGTATTCAATTGTCATTTCATTATATTTTTTTTTGTTATGCATTTGATTATATTCAGTTGATGCATGATAGAATGTTTGCATTAATGACAGTATACTACTAAATATGCACGTGATGGGTAAGTATCCCATGGTGCTATAAAAATATCCATTGCTACTTATCTAGAATGAAACCTCTTTTCTGACATATTGTATTAGTGCACAATCTCAATGTTGTCCTGGTAGAGATGGAAGGCATCTAGAAATTTTTCGTAAGATATGGATGAATGTTGTATTGGCTAAAATAGTTACATTATTATATCTTAATGCAAAAGAATTTTTCATTATGAATATACCTTATGAAATGTTTCTAACCATACAACTAATGCATTTGACTTGTAGGAAATATTGTGCACAATCAATCACCTACAAGAAAACAAGGATGAGACTTGTTCCGAAGAACAAGTGATGACAGTTCAAGAAAGAATACAAGATTAAGAGTAATATGACAATACTTTCAAAGAAAGAAAGAGACCCCAGAGACACTCCAATTATGTGACATTGTTGAGCGACATCATTGATGCAGAGCCTTCCAGCTATGAAGAAGTAGCCAAGAAGAAAGGGAAGGAGAATACCGGTTCAAGAAGAATGATGTCTAGGATGTAGTATCAAGACCTGAAGGGAAGTCTGTAATGTCTTCAATATGGATCTACATGATCCAACATGCAGTAGATGGAAACATCGTGGGATACAAGGCAAGATTCATAGCACGAGGCTTCTCACAGGAAGAAGGCATAGACTACAAAGAGAATTTGCAGCCACTAGAAGTTAAGACACATGAAAGGAATAATCATGTGTGCAAATTAAAAAAGGCCTTGTACGATCTTAGAAGACACCCATAGGATAACACATACATTAGGAGCTTGAAGATCACCTAGAGTGATGAAGATCTTAACCTTTTCTACAAGGTTGAATATGAAATCCTATAGAGGATGACAAACTCACAGATGGGTGTGAGAAGAAATTTTGAAAAGGTTCAAGATAGAGGATCTTGGTATCCAGTGACCCTAGATGTTTATATAGAATATTAGTAGTAGAGGAAGCTACTTGTCACTCTAGTATAGAATGTTTCAATGCATAGAGTATGAAAGATAGAGGAAGAATGATGCTCCACTTCAGAGGGAGCGACTGTAGAAGATCCTGAGGTTCAACATGGTACGACAAGATGGACATATTACTGATGACTCTAGGATTTACTAAGAGTAAAGAGGATTCCAGCCTTTACTTCAAGGTTGAAGGCAAAAGACCAGTGATGCTCCTGTTATATGTCGATGACTTGTTCCTGACAGAAAAGAGGAACTCATTAAATTTGCATGAAGGAGACTTGCTGTCGAGTTCAACATCAAGGACTTGGATATGATGCACTACTTTCTAGGCATGTAGGTGTGGCAAAATATAGATGAAATCTCCGTGGGTCAATGGAAGTATGCAGTAGAGATCCTGAATAGGTTCAGGATGATGGAATGCAAGGCCATGAACACACCTATGGCATCGAACCTGAAGTTATTGAGTGTTGCTTCATCAGAATCAGTTGATGCCACGATGTATCATTAGATGATTTGTTCCTTGATGTACCTAATGAATACAAGACCAGATAGTTGCTTTGTTGTGAACACATTGAGACATGTTCACCTGATGGTTTCAAAGCATGTAGTGAGATACCTGAAGGGTACAGTTGATTATGGGCTCAAGTATGAAGTGAATCAGAAGATTAACCTGGAGGGTTATGTGGATTCAGGTTGAATAGGCACTACTATTGATAGGAAGAGCACTTCGAGGTGTTGCTTTAGTATGATATCAGGTGTGATCTCTTGGCTTAGAAGGATGGAGTCATGCATGACACTGAGAACAGCTGAGAGAGGAGCATTGAAGCTCCAGTATGTGATCCAGATCAATATCTCTCGAAAGAGGGAGTTCTAGCATAGTCGGTGAAGACAGGATGTCTGAGCATAAAATCCTGGCGAAGCTCATAGGTAGCTTAGACGTAAGTGGTCCTGTAGGTTTTCCTTGGATGTAATCAGTCTTGGTGAAGCTCGCAAGTTATCCTTGGATGTAATCATCCCTGACGTGATTCTATGCTAGAAATGGCCCAAGTGAATTTTGAGTACTTCAAGGAGAAGCTTGGTGTTCTCTAGATTGATGTTCCCTCCAAAGGGAAGTGATGAGTCCATGAGCCTTTCTGACATGGTTGATGTGTTCATCCCATGGTTAGATATAAGGCAGAGCCATTCTGATGTGATTGTTGGATGTGTTCATCCCACATGATCATATATAAGTGTAGAGCCTTTCTTACATGGTTGATGTGTTCATCCCATGGTAAGATATAAGTGTTGAGCCTTTATGACATGGTTCATGTGTTCATTCCATGGTCAGATGTGAGTGTTGGTCCTTTCTGACATGGTGGTGGATGTGTTCCTCCCATGGTCATATGTAAGTTCTAGGCGGGCCTTTCTGACTGGGTCAGATATAAGTGTTGAAGAATATGAAGACCTACATGGAGGCTAGGACTATAACCAACATGAAAAAGGGTTGGCTCTCTAGAACTTCCTATGATGGGTAGAATTGAGAGATAGCACCAGTTGATCGAGATAGCGGAAGCAGTGATGATGATTATCCAGTGATGATCCTGCTTTGATGATGATCCTGATTTGATGATGATCCAGTGATGATCCATATTTGATCCAGAGAAGAAGACTTGTACTAATGAATTGTGTCGAGAAAATACCTTCCTAGTTAAGAGGGAGTGTTGATGTATTTGTAACTTTGGAATGTATTCACTTGTATATTTTATGTATTGTACCCCGATGTTCCTACCGAGAATTATTTGTAATGTAATTGAGTCATGTCATACCCCGATGTTCCTATCGGGAGAATCAATAATGTAAACAAGTCATGTAAATTCATAGAGGGTAACCCTCCTTATTGTTCAAGGGTTAAAGTCCCCATAGTTTCGGGGAACTAGGGTTATTATACTCTCCTATAGAAATCGGCCCTGGTAAGTTATTGGTAAGTTATTGTCAAGTCGAGAATTAGTATAAATAGAGAGTGAGCCTCTCTATTTATCACACACACACTCCCTCAACTGGGGCACGTGAGTGAGAGAGGAAGTGCTCACACAAGTGAGAGAGAGAAAAACTATTGGAGATCATATTTTCTGCCTTTGGGCTTTACTGCTGCCATTGGTGCTTATTCTATCTTTGAGGAAGTTTCAGGGTTTTCTCCTTTATGGTTTCCCCAAGGAAAATCTTTGTGTCTCTTGTCTCTTGTTATTGATTGCTATGCATGTTATTCTCTTAGATAATATCCTAATATCATATTGCTTAAATGATAAAAATATAACATATACACATATATAGATAAGAGACAAGAACATGTAAAGGAATAACAGATTATATTATAGCATCACATGAGGGTCCATACATATATCAAAATTGAACCAAGTTCTTAACTGGCTCAACAGCCTAATATATATGATTTACAAAATGGTTATGAGTAACTACTTATCGGTTCAATCAACCGACATGACCTTTGGAGGTCAAACTAATCTCTGATTAGTCGCTTAACTCGACTAATTGGCTCACTAACTAGCTCCTCCAACAGGCATCTTTTTCCACCATCAGATTCAACTGAAAATACACATCTAATTTTTGCACCCAAGTGTTAGCAGAACTTTGAGAGGAACCATCAAAAGTAGGGAGTGGTACTTTAAAAATGGCACAATTTAATTCTTTGTTTTGGTAAAGAGACATTTTATCTTCCTTCTTTTTTATTTTGTTTGCAGCAATAAAGTACTAATCAAATGGTAGACTTTTCTTACAATCTTCATCCAATTTATCCCATTATTTCTCCATTGTATCAAGTTAAAATTGAATGTTAGGATATTCTTTGGGTATAATAAATTTAGGTGCAGTAGGACTTGGTGTGCTTCGAAATTCATTGGGTCTATTATGGGGTCTTGTTCTTGAGAAAATATTCCCACCCATTGTCTTCTTTTCTTCTAATTGTGATCTACTGCTACCTCCTATCACTCCTTTGCTTCCAAATTGGATAGCCATCAATTCGAATCCTTTCATAAGATGTTGGGTCATGTTATGGTTATTTCATCAAAGAGAGGTTTCATGAGTTTAAGATATTCCTCCTTATCATCAGGGATTCCCTTCCCCTCGTTATTCATAGTTTCAATAGAATGTACCTCTTCTTCTTCTACTTCTTCTTCTTCAACAAAAACACCTTCAAATTCAGGTTCTAAGGGTAGTGGATTATTTATTTGAATCAATTTTAATACCATAAGGTTCCAATACCATGCTCTGATATTACTTGTAATTTCCCTTTTTAATAATTTTTATTACAATGACCAATTTTTCATTGTTTTCCCTATTTCGACCTTTGACTAGTTTTGATGTCTAGGTCTACAAATTAACTGAAATGCTCCAAAATATTTTGAGAAGATATGTGAATGACATTAAGACTTGAATATTATTTTCAAGGATGATTTATTACCCTCCAAATACTCCTGCAAAATTTTTTAATATTCTGGCCAAGGTAGGAGTTTTCACTAGCAAATTGGGGTTCCAATTCCCCCAGGGTAAATGCTGAAAATGGCTTTCCAAATGCTCCCAAACCCACTCGAATTTCTGAAAATAGGAAGAGAATGTTTAAGGTAAATTATTAAGGTCTCATGTGCATCATTATTCAGTTTATAAATGCTGTTATAACCCTTTCCCAAACATCTACAAATTCACTAGTTCGACCCTTGGGGAAATGGCACCAAATCTTCTACAAATGAAAATAAACTGAGTAAGATGACTTCAAGTTCTTAAGTGATGGATATGAAACTTTTAATACTCATCAATATTATTCCATTCATCATAAATTTATCATAGAAACATGATTTCATTTGAAATCATTAGCATTACAATGGAATACATCAATATTGTTAGGATATTTAGACACTTAGGAGTTAGTTAAGATCAACTTGTGTAATATATCCGTTAGGTAAAATTGTGTTTCTTTAGTATGAATTTGTAAATATTCTAATCCGATGGTCATGATATGTTCTAGACATAGAGTGATCCGACGGTTCAACTTCTCTTAGATCATACCTACCATCGATCCATGGCTTAACACCCGATTGGTCTATGATCTCTATTTAAAGAGCATAGAGGGTCCTTGGGTAGTTGATCGATTATGAGAAGCTCATGTAACTTTATTTCTTTTGCATAATAAATTTCTCCAATTAGCTATTTGGTTGGGGTCGTGGACTGTTTCCCTCTCAAGGGTTTTAACCATGTGACAAACGTTGGTGTGTTGATCTGTGATCTGTTTGTGTGAAGTAGTATCTAAAGGTGTTCGGTCTTTTGGTAGTACCCTATGTACCCAAACAAATATAGTGGGGAAATGGTCATTGTTTTCTCATTAATAATTACTTTTACATACAACCATTTGGTATTTCGACCTGATAATTTATGAAGATAAATAACATAGTATATTAATATTATTAAAATGATAAATGTACCATGAGAAACTCTCTCAAAGAGTACAATATATCACCCAAAGTGAAATCCCTCCATGAGCAAGAATATGCAATAAATACTGGAAATGGTTGAGAGAATGTGTTGCACTAGAAGAAACAAAGAGCTGACCTATAGCTTACACCTACAAATATAGACTCTATTAAACCTCCATGAAAGACCTAAATGGCCTCTCCAAACACCAACTTGGATGGGAATCTTTCAGCCTTGAAATTGGCTAAGGAAATAAACTAGTCATCAACTAGCTCCCTCTCTTCATTGTCACATCCCCTCCCACCCCAGAGGAGAGAACGTGACCCAAATATTCCACATGAGTTACCTATCTCTGATTCTACTTTCATATGATGATTCCCTATTCTTTTTTTTCTTTAAAGATCTATACGAGCAATAATTTCCCTTGCTAACATTTTGATTCAAACCATATATAACTATCTATCTTCCCCAATCACAGAGAGATCAAACGATGGAGAATAATCCCTCATAAAAAATCAATGATGTGGAGAGCTTCACTTGTGGAATCGAAAACATATCAAAATTTCACTCTTGCACCCCGCATCCCACATGTCGCATTCTGCATCCCGTGTCCCACATGCGGAACGACCGTTGCGGAGATCAAAGTTAAGGAAATCAAAATTTACCATAAGTAATTTCTGCATCCCGCATCCCGTAAGTTGCAGAAGGGAAATTGTAGAAAGCAATTTTTGCCAAATGACATTTCTGCATTCCGCATCTTGCATCCCTCAAGTTGCGGAAAGTAGATTTCGCAAAACGAATTTTCCGCATTCTGCATCCTGCATCCTGCAAGTTGCGGAAATAAAAATGCGGAGATCGAAATTTACAAAGAACCTTTCTGCATCCCGCATACTGTAAGTTGTTGAAAGGAAGTTGCGGAAAGGTTAAATCTACGCAATTTTGATCTGCTAATGAAAACCTTCCAAGTCAAAAACTGATTTATAAGCATCTAGGCCACTACCAATCTAGTCGATCTATCTTCATAAAAACTTAGAAAATTCATTGAAGTAATTACACACACATATGCATCATTAAATAAATATACAGTGAAAACACAACACATTTCATTCAAGTATTCATCATTTCATATCAATTTATAAACAAGTATAGTTGCAGGGATTGAAACACAAGAGATACTTATCTTTATCATACGCTTGTTCCGCAACCATCTATGTCGCTACAATGTTCCACCCAACCATAGGCCATTGTGCTCATCAGTCTCTCAGCAACACTGCCACCCTCGAGCTGGGCATGATTTCCCCAAGGAATAAGGAACACTAGCATACTTTCCCATAGCCAAGGATACAATAAAAATCAGCAAATCCAACAGATTTGGTTTTATCAAGCTTACACAGGCAGTGATTTACACATAGCCAAAGTTTATACAAGTCACATCCAAGCCGGCAGATGGGTTTATCAGGCTACCATCCAAGCCAAGCCATCCTTCCAGTTGGTTTTATCAGGCTTACACAAACACATAGCCAAGCCAACAGATGGGTTTATCATGCTACCAAGGAGGTGCAAATACTGACTACTAAGCTAGTGAGCTGAATCCCAGAGCTATGGACACCTACACTGAATCTAGCCTGACTTCTAAATATTTACACACCAAACAAAAGGAATCATCCCCTTCTCTACTACATAGTCCCTCAGGCCATGCCTTCCCTTCCAGTTCTATTCAGGGTATGCAAAGAAGAAAACCAGCCCTCTAGATTGGTTTGTGAGGTTCCTTCACACACTAGGTTTATCAAGCAAGTCTAGACTCCATTTCCATTCCCCAAATCCATTCAGATGTTAAAGGAGGATGTACACACAATGATCTTAGTTCCGGGGTTAACAAAACGTAACAAAAGCCAAGGAATACACACACACAACAATTACAAATTTTTGAGCATTGTCTAAGCCAGACCGACTACTGGGCCAATTACCAAAAATGAAATATTTTGCTGGTCAATCAATTCAAGAACACAAATCAGATTCTAGGCATTCGCATTCAGGAAACAACTAACAGACAGGAAAATCATAAAAAGGAAAACAATTCACAGAACAGGAAAATTCGTGAAGGATCAAGACTTAGAGCGGCTTTTTTTCTTGCTTCATGAATACTAGAATCCCTCTTGCCAAAACGTTCAACATAGTCCAAATCGTGAGGGGAAGGTGAAGCGTGACTGCATGAGGGAAAGGCAGGCATTTTTTGTGTTTTTTTCTTTCCCAAGAGAATTTAAAAAACATTTTTCCCAGAAATGGTGCTCTGCCCATTTCGAATTTCTCCCCACTCTTCCAATCCCTCCTTATCCTTATGAAAAATAATGCCCCCATCTCATTTTGTTGCGTTGACATAGATGGATGTGGGATTTTAATTAGAATTGCAAATTTAACATGATGTCCAACTTTTTAATGTTCAGCTAGCATAAAATACCATCGGCCCAACCTTAATCACTAAAACATAAACACTAAATTGATGGTGGGGATTTTTCCTTGAGATCCACACCATGATTATTTACATCATATTATTTACATGCAAACGGGGTCAAAATCGGAGCGTTACATTTCCCTTCCCCTTCAACAACACCGTCCTTAGTGCTTTACAACATTGAACAAAAATTCTTTGCTGGTACTGCCCTCAGCAATCCACGAAATTGAAAAAAAATGGATGTGCCAATCGCATGGCATCCTCCATCTCCCACATAGCTTCTTCAGGACGATAGTGCTCCCATTGCACCTTTACGTGTCCTATTGCTCAGTTCAAAAGCATTGTGACCTTCCTGACGAGGATGCACATGGGATCGATTTGGAACTCTCTCTCTAGTTGCACCTGCATCACATCCCAATTTATTACATGGTTAGGATCATGTACATATTTCTTAAGCAAAGAAACCTTAAAAACATTATGATCCCTAGTGCTAGTAGACAATGCAAGTCTATATGAAACTGGTCCTATTCTTTCAAGCACTTCAAAAGGCCCACAATATCTAGGAGACAGCTTGGCACAACTCCCAAGATTCAAGGAACTTTTATTTTCCTTCACCCTGAGGTAAACATGATCCCCAATTCTAAACTCTCTATTCACCCTATCCTTATCTATATAGATTTTATGTCTATCCTGGGCTTCCTTTAGATTCTGTCTGATTTTTACAACTTCCTACTCCATCTCCTTGAGCAATTATGGATCGATCACAACTCTGTTCACTGGGTTATCCCAAGTTACTAGTGTTCTGCACCTCCTTCCATACAAAGATTCATATGGGCTCATCCCCAAGGATGTGGAAATTGATCCCAAGTGATAGAACAATTAAAATCACAAAATTTCTAATCAAACATGCAAAATTACCAACAAAGGAGACTGAAATTGGAGCATAACACTAATATGTATTGAATAAGTGTACAATAGCCAAACTTGTGAAGTCATAGGCTGCTGCAATATATAATTACATGATATATTCAAATGCATAAGGATGCCATTCGAAATAGTCAAAAAGTAGGCTTACTAAATCTAGTCAAATCCCCCATAGGTGCATAAACCAGTTTCCAAATCCACTTAGAGGCTCACGAATTGGAAAATTCAAGTAGGCAATATAATAAGGGATGGAAAGACAACTCATACATGCTTTTATTAGGAGAAAAGGATGGAGGATGATGTGGGAAAAAAACAAGTCAACTACACCTAGTCTTGCTTTCCCTTTTGCCTTATTTCTCAATAAAACAGGAAACTTTGCAGAAAACGTAGATATGCGCTTTGGAGGATCTGGAATAAAGTAGACATGCTAAATATGGTTTCTAGGAGGTTTCCCAAGCACTCCATGACTCTTTTTTAGCAAGTGTTGACTTCTATGACATGTAGAAGACAACTAGCATAGAGTGAAATATAGGAAACTAGGTAAATAAGACAAAAATGAATTAATTAATGTCTAAGGTAGGTAACTATGGGTTGATTATTCTAACACCTCCCCTTAATCCTGACTTTATGAGTAAATATTAGAAAACTATAGAGGATAGCAACAAGGCTTAGTCACCCTTTACATACTGCATGTCCATTTAACCAAGGAAAGAGGCAAAATCCCAGTGGGAAAATCCTCCCTTAAACATGGACAGTAAAACAAAATTTGAAAATCTTGTCATCAATCATGCTTCATAGCATGATAAAAAATCCCCAGCAGTGATTTGATATTGCTGAATTTCTTCTCACAAAAAAATTTGGTGAAGATGTTTGCTACTTGTTCTAAAGATGCACAGAGGAGTAGGTGAATGGTGCCATCATGCACAAGCTGTCTAATGTAGTGCATATGGATCTTAATGTGTTTGGTTCTCTGTCTCTGTATTGGATCATTGCAGATTCAAATGGTACTCTGATTATCACAATAGATAATAGTTTAAAACTCTAATTTGAAGCCACACTCACCAAGTATTCCCTAAAACCATAAACAATGAGTTGTTTCATTTACAACTCCTCTGTACTCTGCTTCTATAGATGAGAGTGCTATGGCACTTTGCTTCTTTCTTGACCAGCTAATTGGTCCTTCTGCAAGCATGAACACATATCCTGATGTTGACTTTCGATCTATGTTGTCACTTGCCCAATCACTGTCAGTAAACCCAATCAAATCAAGATCAAATTTAGCTTTGTAGAAGATCCCATGAGTTCTTGTTCCTTGAACAAAGTTAAGGATCCTTTTGGCTGCTCTCCAATGGATCTCATGAGTCTGATCCATGTATCTTGAATCCACACAAACTGCATAATAAATATTAGTTTTAGTGTGTATAAGGTAAATCAAACCACTAGAAGAAATTTCAACTCAAGAA
>LPNX010956237.1:1017036-1030592 GCA_001517045.1 Pseudotsuga menziesii | reverse complement strand
CTCAACTTGACAAGAAAACCTTAGTAGCACAAGTTTTATGAAAAAGAGCCAATGATCCAAAAGTTGCTTTATTCAAAGAAAAAACTTAACTGAAAAATTATTTATTTTTAAGTACATAAAGAAAATGCTAAAATAAATGCTCACTTTAAGGATCCTATTTTCCTACTCTAAGCATGATACAAAAAAGGTTAGGTGTAATCATAAATCCAATGTAGCCACCTAAGAATTTTATTAATATAAAAAGGTTTTTCCTTGTCTTCGGTTACCAGCCAAAGTAAGGACACAAATTCCAGAAAATGCAAACCTGCGTGATGATCCAAAATGGGCGGGCTGGATGGGGAATCATAGGCATGAAGAATGTCATCAAACTTCTTCCCAAACTGGTAGATACTTGCGCAGACTGCTTCTATCCATGACTGGATAGCGCTGATATACAAATCGAGATAATGCGGGAGGTCAACTACTCCATCATGTTGATCATCAAGGCTTATCAAATAATAACTCGTTGTATAAGCCCCAAGGTGCTCCAAAACATAAGGAACATCTATATGTGAAGATGACAGTTGAGAAAAAACTTCAACTAGTTGTATCCCATCTGACTCTTTACCACACTGCTTTTTCAAATCCTTATTACCAATACTTAGATACAATTCTGACTGATCATATGAAAACTCTGATTGTTCTTCCTTACAACTTTTATAAGTCTCAGAATAACAACTCCCCATTCTGGACACATCATAGATGATATTCTCAAAAATATTTTCAAAAGTATCATAGGTTGGATTTTCAATAAAAGTCCAATAGTCATCATCGCCATCTATGTCGGATATGAGAGATGCCTCATCACTGGTATCAAGTCCCTGGCTACACTCCTCATTCTGTTCAAAACAATCTTTTTCAAAAAGCTGGGTTTCAAAGATATCACATGGGACCCAACTTTCCAAATATTTGTCATCCTGTGGAGAGCATGGAGGACTCTCATCACATGAAACCTTTAAAATTGGATTTTCAATTGAAGTCTCGTAGTTGTCATCCATCCTAGAAGAAAGGGATTCTTCATCACCTGTATCACATTTGATTCTATATCCCTCCTCATGATCATAGTCATCTTCTTCAGAAAAAAGGTCACAAGGTAGTAAACCTTCCAAACTATCATCATTATGCTCATTAGTAGGATTAGTGCTAAAGTTTTTAGTGAGATCATCCAATTGCTGACTATAATCTTCAACTTGACATCGGGTTTCTGTGGTGACAGGATGGAGTTGTCCAACTGCGTTAATGTACTCAGGCTCTCTTGAATACAGTTTTCCCTCTCTCCAACTTTCTCCAGAAATATCATGCATGTCATCTACATAGTTTATGTACTCAAGCTCGCTTGATGATGCTTTAGGACCACAACCCTCTGGAAAACCATGCTCCTGAATATAGCATGCATAATAGCAAGAAGATTCTTCATGAAGGTCTTCACAGGCCCTACAAAATGGCGTGTAAGTTTCGACCATGTTAGCAGCCTCTAACTGATGAGGAGGCCTCTGTTCATGGCTGGGATTTCTTCTTTGCCATGTTGGTTTTGCAGGGAAGGTTCTAAGAGGTGGTGGAGGTTGAGTTCTTTCAACAGTCATGACCCGATTCTGAACCTCTTTAATCTCTGCTAAGTGTCTTTGTTCAACTTCCTCCATATTTTTCTTCATCTCCCTTTTTAATTGAATCATTTGTTTTCCATAGGCATCCTTCATAGCTGCTAAAGGATCCTTGTCTTTAGGTTCACTAATTTTCAAAGAAGTTGAAGACCTTGAATAACCCTGGAGGTTAGATTCACCAGATGACTGCATATTCTTATCAATTTTAATGGCCAAATTCTGAGCTTGAAGCAGTGTGGTTGGCTCCTTGTCTCTAATCTGGTATTGGATCTTGCCACTTAATGCTTCTATGTAATAATCCAAAGTAGAAGCTGCAGGAGGAGCATAAATAGAAGGGATGGAATTCGATAACTCTGTGAACCTATTGTTGAATTCATCCATGGTTTCCATATCAGACTTCTTTATGCTGGTCAAAGCTGCTACTAGATGTCTAGGCTCCTTTCTGCTGCCAAACTTTCCAAGGAAAGCGGCCTTGAAGTCTACTAAGGTGGAAAAATAATTGTCCGGCAAATTATCGTACTAGTTGCCAGCCTTTCCATCCAAAGACAAGGCAAACAAGGTCATGTAAACATCTTCATGCCTATCAGTACCCCTAACATGGGCACCACAGTTTCTGGTGAAATTTCTGATATGCTGCTCAGCAGAGAGGGAGGCATCAATGCCATTATATGTCGTAAGCTTGTCGATAGCCTTGTCAGGGATATCATGAGGATGACCTGCTATATGAGAAAAGTTAAGTTGAGTAAAAAACTCACCCATTGGATTAAGGAAACAGTTATTATTTTGCAAATTTTCTAAGTTTTCTAGAAATAAAAGATGGATGTCTGAAACAGACTCAGATCCAAGTTCTGCAAGGATCCTACAAGAAGATAGTTTGTTTAATCTCCTCCTTAAGACCTTTTCGGGGTCAGGGATGAAATTGACCAAACCTACAGAGTTTCTTCTACTAGAATACCTTGAGGTGTTAACTGACAGTGGAGTCGCCAGGTGGACTTAAGTCTAATTTCAGAGAGTGATTGGACTAAAAAATCTACCAAAAAGGATAGAAGGTAAAAAACTAAAAGAAACAAAGGTCGTCCAGGAACAAAAGATTTGTCCCTGGCAACGGCACCAAAAGATGTTGTCCGCCGATTGCACACCAGCAGCAGAAATCTTCCGAAAGTTGTCTCCTCACTTGAGAAAGTGGGAGAGGTGTGACCTTGGGGGAAAGCACAGAGCTAGGTACTGTCACCTACTCCTAGCTCCTCTGTTTAGGCTAACTCCTAATGAAGCCAAGGGGGGTAGTCCCTAACAAATAGTTTTCTATGGCTCAATGTTTAAGTTAAGTTTTGGATGTTTTGGATGCGGATGGGTGTTGTTTAGGAGTTATTGTGATTTAAAATGATTAATATTAAGGGGATGATGATTAATTAAAGCAATCCACGTTGCTAACAAGAGATCACACATATAAGCAAAGATTCCAGACTTATAACTTAAGCATTCAAATATAATCAATTGAAATGGACCATAGACAGTTGATCAAGATATAAAATTAATCAAATATAACAAAGGACCAGTGCCTTATGGAGTCAAATAAGCGCGTGAAATAAAGTCTAGGAATTTAAGCTAGTGAGTATTAGGTTTTGCAAGTGCTCTTGGTAGATTTTAAGAGTTTTTTGTTTGTGATCTTCACTTATGGTGGCTGGATGTCCTAACCGGTAATACCTTCAATGGCTCCGTTTGAAGACATGACGGACCTGTCTGGGGTCAAAGGTAAGTGTTCAATAACTTAACTACCAGTGCCCAGATTAGGTAGCCCAGCGCCCACACTTGGAATTTGCCCACATGCCTCGGTATTTATCGAACAACGCCGGTGCGTTGGTTGTGGAAAAAGTTTTAGTTAAGTTCCTGTTGTGGGGTTTAGAGATCCAATGCCGTTTCTAGGTATTTCGATCGAAGATCGGTCAGAGCATACTCCGGCAAAGAGGGAAGGAGGTTAATTAATTAAAGGGATGTGAGTTGCGAATTTTATTAAGTTAATTAATGAAAACTCTCCGACAGAGAGCGCTCTTGACCTCGTCTTATGATAGTGGTTCAAGAGACTTAGCTAATCTATATGCTTGATGCAAGGATATGCAATGGGAATGCTCTCCGATAGAGAGTGCTCTTGGCTTGGATTACGGCAAGTTCAAGAGACTTTCAAGATTAATTGATTAAATTATTAAAAAATGAAAAGACGACTCTCCGATAGAGAGCACTCTTGATCTACAAAGTGAGATTCAAGAGATTTCTACTTTAAACAGTTGAATTACTTATGAAAGATACAAAAAATTAAAAGATGAAGTAATCAACCTAGTTAATGAAACAAAATGGGCTAATCTAACAATTAGTATCTACTTTGCAAGAAAAATGAAACTACTCTAAGTACTCCAAATAAATCTAAGCTAAGAACAAAAAACACTCTTCCCCAAATGGTGAAGAAAAACAAAGTATGGGAGGCCCTATCCCACTTAGCCTTGTTTTATTAATGAATTACAAATGCCTTTGGAACTTAATCCTTGTCAGGACTTTGGGAAGTAACTTAAGTAAAAATGAAAAAACTCTTATGAGTTTGTACAAAGGAGAATGACTTCTTTTTTGGCTTTGGATCCTTGTCTTTGGATCTAGCTCTGCTTGCTCTTTCTTGTTTGGTTTCGCTTTTGGTTCACCTGTGGATAAGAGCTCTAAACAAGTACTAGTGAGAGTGTTAGGAAATCAAACTTAACCTATGATTCGAAAAAATTAAGTGGATGAGAAGACAAGTGCTTTATGAGATGAAACAGGAGATCAAAACAATGGAATGAGACCCAAAATCAAAACTTGGAAAGGATCAGGCAAGCTCACCGTTTTTAATGTAAAATGCACGATTTTTGGCGAAACGACTTGGGATTTTTTGCGAATTTAAAATTAAAGATTTTTTAACATTTTAGGCTAATTTCCAGAATCTGTAAAATTGCAGAAAATTGCAGAAAATCAGTAAAAAAACAGCAAGTACAAAAATGGCACGCTTTTCGAGAAAAAGTCAAAAAATTTAAAAAAATAAAAATTTTGAAAAATTTTGAAAATTTTCTGATTTTTTAATGAATTTCCAGAATTTAGAATTAACAGAAAAAAGTCAAAAATCAGCGAGCTTGAAATGGCATGCTTTTCGAGAAAAAGTCAAAAAAATAAAAAAAATAAAATTTTTGAAATTTTTGGAAAATTTCTGATTTTTTAATGAATTTCCAGAATTTAGAATTAATGAAAAATACAGAAAACCAGCAAGCCCAAAAAATGGAAAATTTGCACGTTTTTCGAGAAAACTCGTGCATGTTTTCCAAGGCAAAAAGAAGGCTAGATTTAAAAAGGAAATGAAACTAGATCTTTAAAAATGGACTTTTAGAAAGATGGATCTAGCTTTGAAAAAGTAGATCTAAGGCTAGAAAGCCTAGATCTATCTTAGTAGAAGCCAAGCAAAAATAAATATTTAAATGACTTGATAACTTCTACAAAAGTGGAAAAGAGGTCAGATAGAACCTTGAAAATAGAGATCCACTTGTAGCAATCAAAGTAACCAGGTGTATTGTTTAATCTTTGTTGATGGAAGGAAGGAGAAACCATGACTGTTGTATTTCTTTCTTGGATTGAGAAGCGCTTAGGAGAACCTGCAAAACGAAGGAATTAGATGAAAATAACCACCGGTTCATGAAGAAGAGCTTGCTCTTTAAGCTTGTCCTTCACCTTTGATGATCTCTGCAAAACCCTTGAAAACAAAATTAAATCCGAACAAAATACTCATAAACTAGATTGTTAGCCCTTCAAGAGTATATATTGAATAATGATTTAATAATTGAAAAAGAGAAGGGTAAGAGAGATATCACCAAAAGACGGTGTGAATCCACAATTCCAATAGCTCATACATAGACCTCCAAAGTCACAACTTTATTCCAATCTTTAAACAAATATTACAATAATTTTGGCAGAGTGTTCATACCCAAAATCTCCATCTCAATAGAGCTGAAAGAGCCTCTATTTAACAAATGAGAGAGTGCTAAAACCCTAAAACCAAAAAACCAACCCTAACCAGCTTAGCCACCTAACAAAGAGCCCAGACCTAAACTGGAGAACCGGGAGTGAGGGGAGGACTCCACCCAGGCAAGGTGCCCCCACTCCAAACCTGTGCACTGAAAACAAGCCAAGGATGAGCCCACATGTGTGATGTAGGTAAGCTCATCCTCAGGTTTGGCTGGAGCCTTCGTTAGGTTTGGGAAGCCCACTGATGGTGCAAGCTTTAGTCTTCACCTCGATCAAATCACCGGACCAATGAGTGCTCTCCATCTCATCTTTAGCTGGAGATGACATGTCTAATAACTGATAATAAATTAATTGCTCTCTTAATGATGACTGAAGCTGAGTTATGATAACTCCAATCATCATAAGTGTTCCATGAGATGTCATTTAGCCTTTTACTTTACTAAATTTGGATTAATTTGGAGAGTTTTAGTTTTCTCCAAAATAATCATTTTTTTTAATAAAAATCATTTTTTTTACAAAAAATCATAAGTGTTCCATGAGATGTCATTTTTTTTGAGTAAAAAGGCATTATGTGTCTGATTGCTGATTTGAAAGTTGGTTCTGATTGGCTGGCTGATCAAGAATTATTTTTGGCTTAAGGTTAGAGCCTTCAATCACTAAATTCTGAGTCCGGATCACGAACGGGTTTTTTCCATTTAATTTATGGAAAAATTAACCCAAAAAACTTAGGAAAAGTAATTAAAAGTTAAAAAATAATTTTTCACTGTTTGAAAAATATTTTTTCGAAATTTTTTTATGTGTCCAGATGACTTAGGACATGACCATGATCTACCTAAATAATGTCTAGTAGGCTTATAACACTCAGTTGGGCTCTAATAACCCCCCAAGGCCCAGAATTCAACATCGGGCATTCCAGCTTTGGAGGAAGCGGGAGAAAACCTCGTCAATTATACTCGGCTGAAGGCAAAGCATAATTGTCAGGGGAAAAAAACTCCCTGGAATACCGTATTTGAGATTCTACGTCTCAGGAGACCGAACCACTCAAAAATATCCTACTAGCACATTTTATTACAAACCCCGTGGGGCCATGGTCAAAATTATTCAAATAAAAAAGTGACTAGCCAATATTGGCTAGACAAGCAAACGGATCAACTGATACACTGGAATCAGACTTTGAACAAGTTTGTCAACTGGCTTCTCCTCAGGTAACCCAAATTATGGTACAAAAAGTTGGATAACAGTCTCCAAGTCATCGGCAATCTTGTAATAAATTCCATGGAAATCACTTCCCATTTCCATTCTAGAACCGGAAAAGGCTGCAACAAACCTGCTAGGTGTTGATGTTTAACCTTCACTTGCTGACACTTCATGCATCTCGAAATATATACATCCATGTCCTTTTTCATGCCTGCCAAAAGTATTGCTTTCTTGCTGTCGCAATCATCTTTTGATATTGTGGGTGAGAAGAATATGGAGTTTGATCGATTTCATCCATAACAATCCTCCTTAAATCTGCTAAATTGGGAATTTACATTCTACTCTTATAAGTAAGAAGTCCATCCTCTTCTAACTTATAACCTTAATTTTTCCTTTACCTGCGCTTACATTTCATCTTCACCATTACACTTAATAATATGTTGTCTCAAATATGATTGGCAAATGCTAATAGATGCCACATGCATTTCTTGTACCTTCCTACTGAGTGCATCAGCTACCTTTTTCTCTTTTCCTTTTATGTGCTTGATTTCAAAATAAAACTCACATTAAAATTCCAGCCATCTAGCTTGCCTAGAATTTAGAGTAGGCTGATCAAACAAATATTTCAGACCACAGTGGTCTGTCCTTAACTCAAATTTTCTACCCATCAAGTAATGCTTTGACATCTTAAGATCATGTACTATGGCTACAAGTTCCAGATCATGAGTGGCATAATTCCTATCATGCTCCTTCAGCTTTCTAGATTCATAGCATATCACATGGTTGTCTTGCATAAGAACTCCTCCAAGTCCTTAACTGCATGCATCCATACAAACCACAAACTCTTTCTCTGGGTCTGTAACTTTTAAGACCGATGCACTGGTGAGAAGATACTTTAACCGTTGAAAACTTTCTTCACACTTCGAGGTCCATTCGAACTTTATCATCTTCCTTTGCAAAGAAATGATAGCATGTGCAACCTTGGAGAACCCTTCAATGAATCTCATGTAGTATCCTGCAAGCCCCATAAGAGATCTTACCTCTGTCACATTATTAAGAGTAGGCCAATTCTTGATATCTTCAATCTTGTCAGGGTCCACAGATATACCCTCTTTGAAATAATGTGACCGAAGTACTGAATTCTATCTTTATAAAAGTCACACTTACTCAACTTTGCATACAACCGATGTTCTTTGAGGAATTGCAATGTTAGTCTCAAATGTTCTTCGTGCTCTTCCTCATTTTTAGAATAAACAAGAATGTCATCAAGAAAAACAAGAACGAATTTGTCCAAATACCTACTGAAGACACTATTCATAAGGCACATAAATGTTGTTGGTGCATTTGTGAGACCAAATGGTACCACTACAAACTCATAATGTCCATACCTTGTTGTGAAGGTTGTCTTATGAATGTCCCTATCCTTGATTCTCACCTGATGGTAACCAGACCTCAAGTCAATCTTGGAAAATACCTTTGCTCCTTTCATTTGATCAAAGAGGTCATTAATTCTTGGCAAGGGATATTTGTTCTTCACCATGACTTTGTTCAGCTGTCTGTAATCAATACACAATCTAAGTGTACCATCTTTCTTCTTCACGAATAGAACTGGTGCTCCCCAAGGAGACACACTCAGCCTGATATAATTTTTCTCCAAAAATTCTTACAGCTGCATCTTCAGCTATAACATTTTTGTTGTATTCATTCTGTAAGGTGCTTTGTACACTAGTGCTATTTCTGGAACAAGCTCAATCGTGAAATTGATGTCTCTCTTTGGAGGAAGCCCTGGAATCTCATCAGGAAAAACATCCCTGAATTAGTGCAATACCTGGAAGTCCTCCAACCTAGGATTTTCCTTCTCCACTGCCTCCACAATATGGGTTGCATATAACTAAAAACCTTTCTACAAAACTTCTTCACTTGCATCACTGAAATATGCCTTACAGAAATTACCTTTGGTATGCCTTTTACAACTATTGGGTCCCCTTCTCCATCCATGCATTCAAAAGTATTATTATAACAGTCAAGCTTCACCCTATGTTTCTAACCAATCCATTCCAATGAGAACATCATAGGAACCGAGTGGTAGAGCATTCATATCTATGCAAGTGCTCAGTTTAGTCATCACCAATGGGCATTTCTCCACCAATTCATTGATATTTCTCTTAGTTCCAGTGGCTAGCTGAACTAACCACGACTTGCTATGATTTGATTTCCTAAGAGCACAAACCTCCACTACTCTAGGATAAATGTAACTATGAGTAGAACCAAGGTCAATCAAAATAGAAATAGATTGCTCAACAATCTTACCTGCAACTTCAACTGCTGTTGACTGGTGATCTACTTGGCTATCTTCCAGTGCTACATAAATTCTAGGTACGACCCTTGCTACTTGTCCCATTGTTTCTGCCTCTTGAATATTGTATGTTGGCCTTGCATTCTCATTCTCAAGTGGACGATACCTGCGCATGTGGGGTCCTCCACATTTCCAACATTAGAGTGGTGCTCTGTTCTGTTGTGGATCTCTTGGCTCTTCTCCTACCACTCTAGCTGGTTGCTTCTCAACTTGGGATGGCTGCTTCTGCTAATTCTTGAAGTTAGAAGTTTTGAAACCTCTCTTCCTCTTATCATACTTCTCATTCATCTTGTTCTTCCATGCCTTCTGGTAGTCAAGTATTCTCTTTCTTTTCTCGTAGCAATACTTAGATTTTCTTATCCCCTCTTCTAGAGTTCTGGATTCATAGAACTCAATTCGGTCTTTGTAGGACTGAGGAAATCCACTAGGAAAGCACTGGATTTTTACCTTCTCATATTTAATATACCTGACATACCTCAATAGTTCCAAGAATTTGTTTTCATATTCCTCCATGGTCTACTATCTCAATCTTAGCTCATGGAATTCTTTGATTTTATCATCATAGTACAGGTCAAAGAGGTAGCTCTGCTTGAAATATTTGTGGAATTGTTTCCATAAATTCTTCCTTTCATTTATCTTCTTTACTTTCCTATAGTGTTCCCACCAAATAGACACCCTTCCAGTCAAGTTGAATATGGCTAACCCAGCCTTCATATTTCCAGAATATTCTTGGACTTGGAAATATTTTCTTATTCCCAGAAGCCAAGCTTCAGCTTCTTGACAAGTCTTTACCTCACCATTGAAGGTAGGAGGCTTTGCCTTCCTGAATTCATCTCGTGATCAGTTATGGTAGCATCACTTCCTCCTAAACCTGTGAGATGAAGAGCCCAAACCTTCAGTGGATCTTTTAGAGTCAGACGACCCACTAGGAGATCTCTTCCTTTTATTCTCATGAGAGGAAAATCTTGAACCATCAATGGATTTTTCAAAGTCATACGACCTACTGGGAGATCGCTTTCTACCTCTAGCAGTGTTCTTGCTTCCTTATGGCTTCACTATCAAGTCCCTAGAGTTCATCTTTCTCTGAATGTCTATCAAGCTGTGCAATATGGCTGTGTTCAGCTGATTCTGCTCCTCCTGAGCCTTAATCAGTCTTTCGTTGTCTTCTCTACAGATCTGTATCTCCACCCTGAGGCTTCTCATGGTGGCTGCAAAGTCTGGGGGAGTATCTTGAAACCTCCTCCCATTAGACTCTGTCTCAGCATTTATAATTCTGACATTTTCCCCCCTACAATCTTCCTCATTTGCATTAGGGTCGCATGCATAATCATTCATATTATCTTTCCTGATGGCCGAACCAACCTTCAGAATCACACTACCCTTTCTGAAGGTGATTGTAATTTTTCAAAAATGTGTTAGATAACAAAACTGTCAGATATAATCAAAACCAAAATCACTTACCCACTCCCCATGGAAGTTTTTTTTTCTCTGTTATGCAACCAACAATACGTTGGAACTATTAACCAACAGCTCTGTAACTCTCCAACTCGGCCCATCGAGGCCTAATACTCTAACCACTTTCCTTTTTAACAACTGATTCTGGCCCATCTAGGCCCAATGCTGCAATCCATAGCTCTGATACCACATTGTCACATCCCCTCTTGCCCCGAAGGAGAGAACCCGACCCAACTGTTCCACTTGAGTTACCTATCTCTGATTCTTCTTTCGTATGATGATTCTTGATTCTTTTTTTTCTTTAAATATATATACGAGCAAGAATTTCCCCTGCTAACATTCTAATCCAGACCGTGTATAACTATTTATCTTCCCCAATTGCAGAGAGATCGAACGGTGGAGAATCATCCCTCAAAAAATCAATGGTCCAGAGAGCTTCACTTGTGGAATAAAAAACAAATCAAAATTTCACTCTCAGATCCCACATCCTGCATGTGGAATGGCCGTCGTGGAAATCAAAATTTACCATAAGTCATTTCCGCATCCTGCATCAGGAAAGTTGTGGAAGGGAAATTGTGGAAATCAATTTTTGCCAAACGACATTTCCGCATACCGCATCCCTCAAGTTGTGGAAAGGAAATTGTAGAAAGTAGTTTTTGCAAAACAAATTTTCCACATTCCACATCTCACATCCCGCATCCCGCAAGTTGTGGAAAGGAAAAATGCAAAGATCAAAATTTCCAAAGAACTTTTCCGCATCCTGCATCCCGCAAGTTGCAGAAAGGAAGTTGTGGAAAGGTTAAATCTACAGAATTTTGATCTCCTAATGAAAATATTCTAATTTTAAAACTGATTTATAAGCATCCAGGCCATCACCAATCCAATCGATCTATATTCATAAAAACTTAGAAAATTCATTGAAGTAATTACACACATAGATGCATCATTGAATAAATATACAGCGGAAACACAACACATTTCATTCAACATTCATCATTTCATATTAATTGATAAACAAGTACAGTTGCAGGGATTGAAACACAAGAGATACTTATCTTTATCAGAAGCTTGTCTCACAACCAACTATGTCATTGCAACGCTCCACCCAACCATAGGCCACTGTGCTCATCAATCTCTCAGCAACACTTCCCCCCCGAGCTGGGAATGATTTCCCTAAGGAATAAGGAACACTATCAAACTTTCCCATAACAAAGGATACAATAAAACTCATCCAAGCCAACATATTTGGGTTTATCGGGATTACACATGAAGTGATTTACACATAGCCAAAGTTTATACAAGTCACAACCAAGCCAATAGATGGGTTTATCATGCTACCAGCTAAGCCAATCCATCCTTCCTATTGGGTTTATCAATATTACACAAACAATTGTTTACACTTAGACAAGATTCACATGAGACACATCCAAGCCAATAGATGGGTTCATTAGGCTGCCAAGGAGGTGGAAATACTGACTGCTAAGCTAGTGAGCTCAATCCTAGAGCTATGGAAAGCTACACTGAATCTATCCTGACTTCTAAACATTTACACACCCAACACAAGGAAGCATCCCCTTCTCTTCTACACTGTCCCTCAGGCCATGCCTTCCCTTCCAGTGTTATTCAGGGTATGCAAAGAAGAAAACCAGCCCTCTAGATTGGTCTGTGAGGTTCCTTCACACACTAGGTTTATCAAGCAAGTCCAAACTCCATTTCCATTCCCATAATCAGTTCAGATGTCAAATGAGGATGTACACACAACAATCTCAGTTCTAGGGTTAAAAAAATGTAACAAAATCCAAGGAATACACACACACACATAGAGCAATTACGAATTTCTAAGCATTACCTGAGCCAGACTGACTACTACAATTACCAAAAACGAAATTGTTTGTTGGTTAATCAATTCAAGGACACAAATCGGATTCTAGGCATTCGCATTCAGGAAATGACTAACAAACATGAAAATAATAAAAAGGAAAATAATTAACATAACATGAAAATTCGTGAAGGGTCAAGACTCAAAGCGATTTTTTTGCTTGCTTCATGAATACCAGAATCCCCCTTGCCAACACGTTTAACACAATCCAAATCATGAGGGGAAGGTGAAATGTTTGCATGAGGGAAAGGGAGGCGCTTTTTTTTGGTGTTTTCTTGCCGAAGAGAATTCAAAAAACGTTTTTCCCAAAAATGGTGCTCTTCCTATTTCAAATTTCTTCCCACTCTTCCAATCCCCCCTTATCCTTAGGAAAATTCATGCCCCCATCTCATTTTGTTGTGTTGACATAGATGGCTGTAGGTTTTTAATTAGAATAGCAAATTTAACATGATGTCCAACTTTTTAATGTTCAACTAGCATAAAATACCATCGGCCCAACCTTAATCGCCAAAACATAAACACTAAATCGATGGTGGGGATTTTTTCTTCAGCTCCACACCATGATTATTTACATCATATTATTTAAATTCAAATGGGGTCAAAACTAGGGTGTTACATTTTCCTCCCCCTTCAACAACATTGTCCTCAGTGCTTTACAACATTGAACAAAAATGCTTTGCTGCTACTGGCCGCAGCAATTCACAGAATTGAACAAAAATAGATGTGCTAGTCGCTTGGCATCCTCCATCTCCCACCTAGCTTCTTCAGGACCATAGTGCTTGTGGAAATTGAACCCAGGTGTTAGAACAATTACACTCACAACAATTGCCAATTACACATGCAAATTACTCACAAAAGAGACTAAATATGGAGCTGAACACTAATCTGTATTGAATAAGTGTACAATAGCCAACCCTATGAAGTCATAGGCTTCCACAATAAATAATTACATGAGATATTCAAATGCATGAATATGCCATTCCAATTTAGTCAAAAA
>LPNX010956237.1:959614-1016672 GCA_001517045.1 Pseudotsuga menziesii | reverse complement strand
TTGTTCTGAAGATGAACAGAAGAGTAGGTGAATGGTGCCATCATGCACAAGCTGTCTGATGTAGTGCATATAGATCTCAATGTGTTTGGTTCTCTGCTTCTGAACTAGATCATTTTAGATTCGAATGGTACTCTAATTATCACAATATATGGTAGTTGAGTATTATGATTCGAAGCCACACTCTCCAAGTAACCCCTGCAACCATAAACATTGAGTTGCTACATTTACAACTCCTCTGTACTCTGCTTCTGTAGATGAGAGTGCAATGGCACTCTATTTCTTGCTTGACCAGATGATTGGCCCTTCTACAAGCATGAACACATATCATGATGTTGACTTTAGATCTGTGATGTCACCTGCCCAATCACTATCAGTAAACCTAATCAAATCAAGATCAGATTTATCTTTATAGAAGATCCCATGAGTCCTTGTTCCCTGAACAAAGTTAAGGATCCTTTCGACTGCTCTCCAATGGATCTCATGAGGCTGATCCATGTATCTTGAAGCCACACTTACTGCATAAGAAATATCAGGTCTAGTATGTGCAAGATACAACAAACATCCAATCAATTGCCTATACAGTGTATTGTTTGCCATAGGTGAAGAATCAGCTTCTTCAAGCTTCACTCCTGAAAGGAAAGGAGTCTTGCTTGGCTTGCAATCCTTCATTTTGAATTTGTTTAGTAAATACAAGGCATAATTGGACTGATTTACTTTGATTCCTTCTTTGGTTTGAGCAATCTCGAGCCCCAAGAATTGGCTCAACAAGCCCAAATCTGTCATTGAGAAGGCATGGTTCATTGCATCCTTCAAGGAAGCAATTTCATCCTTTGCGCTTCCTGTAATGAGAAGGTCATCAACATACAAAACAATGATCATTAATGAACCATGAATCAGATTCAAATAGACATTTGGATCTGATTTTCATCGAACAAAATTCAGTGATAGCAGAAAGCTATCAATCTTGGCATACCAAGCCCTAGGGGCTTGCTTAAGGCCATACAATGACTTCTTTAGCCTGCACACAAGAGATGGGTTAGTAGAAAATCCTTGAGGCTGCTGCATGTATATCTCTTCAGTGAGATCTCCATTCAGGAAAGAACACTTCACATCCATGTGGTGTACCTCCCATTGCTTTGAAGCTGCAATGGCTAAGGCTAGCCTGATGGAGTCCATCTTTGCCACTGGTGCAAAGGCCTCATTGTAGTCTATGCCATGAACTTGTGAGTAGCCCTTGGCTACCAATCTAGCCTTGTACTTCATAGGTGAACCATCAGCAGCAAATTTTGTTTTGTACACCCACTTACACTGAACTAGCTTCCTCCCTAGAGGAAGATCAACCAGCACCCAAGTGTTTCTCTTCTGGAGTGAGATGAACTCTTCTTCCATGGTTGTTTTCCATATTGTATATTTTGCTGAATATTCATATGTCTATGGATCTGATTCAATCATCAGATAGCATTTTTCTACAAACATAGGATCTTTCATGCACAGAGCACTCTCAAATTGAGATCTAGTCCTCCTAGGATCATTAGGATTTCCAGCTAGTTCTCCAGCTGCATGAATGGTATTGGATACACATTTTGGTCTTGTAGGACTGCTAGTATAGACAATCAAATCATCATTATTAGACATATCAGAATCAGCATGTTCAACTATCTCTTCACTTACATTCAGAGGTTCTGATGGTGAAGAGGATTCTCCAACTTCCACTGCTGCTAGGGGCTCTTCTTGAAACTGAACAAACCTTTCAATGAATGATTTGTTTGTGCTCAAATTTATCAGCTTGTACCATTTTGAATATTTAGAGTACCCAACAAATAGACACTCTTTCCTTTGGGGCTGCAAATCCTTCCTCTTTTCTGTTCGAATTCTAGCCCAAGCCCTTGAGCCAAAAATCCTGAAATGGGTCACATCCGGCTTGTGCCCACTCCATGCTTCGAAAGGAGTCATACCATCAAGTTGTTTATGAGGCACCCTATTCTGGATATAGGCTGCACAGTTTATAGCTTCGGCCCAAACCCTTGGTGGCAAATTCTTAGCCTCCATCATGCAGGTTGCCATCTCTTTCAGTGATCTATTCTTCCTCTCAGCAACACCATTCTGCTGTGGTGTGTAAGGGATAGAATGCTGCATCTGAATACCTACATCTGCACAATGTTGAATAAACTCAGAATTGACATACTCACCACCATTGTTAGATCTGAGGACCTTGAGTTTCCTCCTAGACTGTTTTTCAACCAAAGCCTTAAAGACTTTGAAGAGGCCAAAAGACTTGTGTTTCAGGAAGTAAACCCAGCAATACCTGGAAAAGTCATCTATGAATGTCAATGCATATTTGGCCTGACTCATTGACATATGAGGAAATGGGCCAGCAACATCACTGTGGATCAACTCAAGAGGTGCATAGGTTCTCTCATGACTAGCTCTCTCAAATTTATGCTCTGGGTGTTTTCCTAGGATACAACCTTGACAGACTCCTTTGGAAAACTTAATCTTTGGTAACCCTATGACCATTTCCTTTTCACTGAGATAAGAAAGATACTTGTAATTTAGGTGGCCAAATATTTCATGCCAAAGCTTGCTTGCCTCATTAGCATGAATCAGAAGAGCAGAGGGGTTTGAGTAGGGTAGGAAATGTGAGAACATGTATACCTTTAAAGTGTGATTTGCAACTCCTTTTGCAATGACTTTACCACTTGAGATCTCTGTGATCTCAACTTCATCAGGGGAGAATATGACCTTATTTGGAGACCTTGTGTGGGTCATCTGATACACTGATAAGAGGTTAGAGGCAAGAACTAGAACATACAACACATTGCTGAACTTACCATGGTCAAGATCAATCCTCCCTTTGCCCAAAATTTCAGTGAGAGAGTCATCTCCCAGTACTATTGGTGGACCTTTCGACATGTCAAGTGAGGTGAATTCCTCCTTGGTCAAAACCATATGTCTTGAAGCTCCAGAATCAATGATGAAACTAGGTGAGCTTGATGTTCCACTAACTAATGCATGAACTCTCTCTCTGTCTTTTGAATTTGATCCTCCTTCCCCCTTCTTTGAGCTATCTGGAAGGGAGATTCCATTCTTCTCTAGCAGTTGGGTCAGCATGTCTATTTGCTTCTTCATGCAGGAGATTTCAGAATGATTTCCCTTACTACAGTATGCGCACTTACTCATTTCTCCTTTGTTCTTCTTCTTGGAACCTTGAGGCTCCTCTGGAGACTTGTTCTTGTCTCTCTTTTGCTCAAGTAGATTTTTAGCTTTCTTCTTGATTTTTGAATCCACCCTCGAATCTCCAGCAACCAGAGCTTGGTCTTTGGATGGTTTGATGGTGCCCATCATCACCAATTTAGCTTTTTCTTTTGTGAGAGATTCCATGAAATCTGCAAGGCTAGGCATTTTCCAGGCTCGAGCTGTCAACTTTGTGGCATAGAAGGTCGAAACAAACACTGAATAGTCAGGGCCAAGCTTTGAGAGTATGGCCAAGACCATATGATCATCCTTATTTTCGATCCCACATTGTTTTAGTTGCAAAACAAGTGCTTTGAACTTGGAAAAATAGAGTTGCAGGGATTCAAAGCTATTGGGACTCAAGGAGATCAATTCATTTTCAATTTGATGTCCCCTCATCTCATATGTCTTTCCAAAAAGATCAACAAGCTTCTCCCATACTTCATTTGGTGATTTCAATCCATCAAGATGGAAAAGGAGGTCTCTGGATATGCTCAGACACAGGAAACCATAGGCCTCATCCCTCCTGTTGTGCCATTTAATCTTCTCTGCAGCTGCATTGGGATCTACTTCTATTTCCATAGTCACTCTGTAGAGGCCTTTCACTCTCAATAGTATCTCCATCTCTGCTTTCCATTCAAAGAAGTTAAATGGAGTCAAGATGATCTTCTGAGATTGATCCATAGCTCAGAAATTGTCCCTTCAGTCAGCAAAATGCTCCCAGTCAATGATTTCAAACCTGCAAAAAAAATTGGAAGGAGAGAAATTGATCTACAAAGGCTCTGATACCATGTGGAAATTGAACCCAGGTGTTAGAACAATTACACTCACAACAATTGCCAATTACACATGCAAATTACTCACAAAAGAGACTGAATATGGAGCTGAACACTAATCTGTATTGAATAAGTGTACAATAGCCAACCCTATGAAGTCATAGGCTGCCACAATAAATAATTACATGAGATATTTGAATGCATGAAGATGCCATTCAAATTTAGTCAAAAGCAGGCTTACTAAATCTAAGCAAATCCCCCATAGGTGCATAAAGCAGTTTCCAAAACTATCTAGGAGCTCACGAATTGGAAAAATCAATCAGGAAAGATAATAGGTGGTGGAAGGACAAATCATACATGATTTTCATAGGATAAAAGAGTGGAGGATGTTGAGGACAGAAAACAAGTTAACTTCACCTAGTCAAACTTTCCCAATTTCCTTAAAACTCAAAAAAAGCAAGCAATAAAGCAGAAAAAGTAGACATGCGCTAGGGAGGCCAGGAATAAAGTAGATTTGATTCCAAGAGGTTTCCCAAGCACTCCATGACTCAAATTTAGCAATTTTGACCACTATGGATGTGTGGAGGACAACTTGCATAAGGTGGAATATGGAAAATAGGCAAATAAGACAAAAATTGGATTAATTAATGTCTAAGGTAGCTAACTATGGGTTGATTATTCTAATAGTGCTTCCATTGCACCTTTACCTGACCTATTGCTCGGTTCTGGAGCATTGTGACCTTCCTGGTGAGGATGCGCATGGGCTCGATTTGGAACTCTCCCTCTGGTTCCACCTGCATCACATCCAAATTTATTACATGCTTAGGATCATGTACATATTTCTTAAGCAAAGAAACTTGAAAAATATTATGAGCCCTAGTGCTAGCAGTTATGCAATTCTATATGCAACTCGTCCTATTCTTTCAAGCACTCCAAATGGCCCACAATATCTAGGAGACAACTTGGCACAACTCCAAAGCTTTAAGGAAATTTTCTTTTGCTTCACCTTGAGGTAAACATTTTCCCTAATACTAAACTCTCTATTCACCCTATGCTTATCTGCATAGCTTTTCTGTCTATCCTAGGATGTGTTTATATTCTATTTAAGATTTACAACTTCCTGCTCCATCTCCTTGAGCAATTCTGGACAGATCACAACTCTGTTCACTGGGTTATCCCAAGTTACTGGTGTTTTGCACCTCCTGCCATATAAAGCTTCATATGGACTCATCCCCAAGGATGCTTGTTGTCCATTTTTATAAGCAAATTCTACCAAATTTAAATAGTATTCCCACTTGGATGGTCTGTCCATCACATACATGTGAAACATGTCTTCCAGCACTTGGTTAACCCTCGGTCTGACCATCAGTCTGAGGATGGTAGGGAGTGCTGAAATTCAACTTTTTTCCCAAGTCTGCAAGCAATCCTTTCCCAAAATTAGAGGTGAACTTGACATCTCTGTCGGAGACTATTTCCTTAGGCAATCCATGCAATTTAAAAATTTCTTTCATGAAAATATTAGCAAAGTCATCAGTCTAATGCATAGACTGCACTGGTATAAAATGTGTTTCCTTCGTCAAATTTTCCACCACAACCATGGTGGAATCATGTTGTCTCCAAGTCATCGCAATCCTGTAATAAAGTCCATGGAAATCACTTCCCATATCGATTCTGAAACCGACAAAGCCCGCAACAAACCTACTTGGTGTTGATGTTCAACCATCATTTGCTGACACTTCATGCATCTCGAAATATATACATCCATGTCCTTTTTTATGCCTGGCCAAAAGTATTGCTTTCTTGTTGTAGTAATCGTCTTCTAAATCCTGGATGACTAGAATATGGAATTTGATGGATTTCATCCATAACAACCCTCCTTAAATCTGCTACATTGGGAATGTACATTCTTCTCTTATAAGTAAGAATTCCATCCTCTTCTAACGTATAACCTCCATACTTCTTTTCAAGGATTTGCTGCTGTAATTTTTCCTTTACCTTCGCATACATTTCATCTTCACCATTATGGTTAATAATATGTTGTCTCAAATCTGATTGGCAAATGCTAATAGATGCCACATGCATTTCTTATACATTCCTACTAAGTGCATCATTTGCCTTGTTCTCTTTTCCTTTTATGTGCCTGATTTCAAAATCAAACTCACATAAAAATTCCATCCATCTAGCTTGTCTAGTTTATAGAGTAGGCTGATCAAACAAATATTTCAAACCACAGTGGTCTGTCCTTAACTCAAATTTTCTGCCCATCAAATAATGCCTCCACATCTTGAGATCATGTACTATGGCTGCAAGTTCAAGATCATGAGGGGCATAAATCCTCTCATGCTCCTTCAGCTTTCTAGATTCATAGCATGTCATGTGGTTGTCTTGCATAATAAATCCTCTAGGTCATTGACCACATCCATCCATACAGACCACAAAATCATTCTCTGGGTCTACCACTTTTAAGACTGGTGCGCTGGTGAGAAGATACTTTAATCGCTGGAAAATGTATTCACACTTCGAGGTCCATTCAAAATTTATCCCCTTCCTTTGCAAATAAGTGATAGCATGTGCAACCTTGGAGAACCCTTCAATGAATCTCCTGTAGTATCCTGTAAGCCACATAAAATATATTACCTCTGTCACATTATTTGGAGTAGGACAATTCTTGATAGCTTCAATCTTGTCAGGGTCCACAGATATACCCTCTTATGAAATAATGTGACCCATGTACTGAATTCTATATTTATAAAAGTCACACTTACTCAACTTTGCATACAGTTGATGTTTTCTGAGCAATTGCAATGTTAGTCTCAAATGTTCTTCATGCTCTTCCTCATTTTTAGAATAAACAAGAATGTCATCAAGGAAAACAAGAACGAATTTGTCCAAATACTTGTTTGTTGTAAAGGAAAGTTTCCTATGGCTAGGGTTTAAGAGGCCATCAAGGTACTGAGGTTGAAAGGTGGATGCAAATGGTTCTACAAAAAATATAAACAAGATTCAGAGATTAGAATGGTCCATACCTTAGCCAAACAAAGGTTGATTCAAGCAGCCCTTCAATCCTCCTCTTGCTCCTCTTGCTCCTCTTGCTCCAAGAGACCTGCAAAATGAATTATACCTTCCTCAAACCATTATGACCACATATAAAGAAATGATAATCAAATAAACATGAAACAATGATCTGACTAACATCATCATATGATCATAAACAAAGATTCAATCACACATTGAACAATAATTTGGGAAGAAGAAGGACATCACATATTTATTAATCATGAAATGAAGTACAAATATACCTTCTCTTCAAGTTGGGCACTTCAAGAAAGGCTTGATCTGGTTCTACTGCTTCTCTTCTCCAAGGAACTTAGCCTCCAAGCTTTGCAACACAAGGAGATAGCTACCAGGGCAAATGTGTGAGCAAAGAGAGTCCCAATTCCTCCAACATAATGATGCAAAGATTCAACTCTCCTCTCATGTACCTCCATACCTCTATTTATATGCTTTATGAATAGTTAGGGTCGAAGACAAAGTAGTTACAACTGAAGGAGTCAGTTGCATAACTACCCAAACTACCCGAATTTCAAAATACATATTTTTCGACATTTTTGGGAGGAATACGCGGGTTGTAGAGACATTAATCACGTACACAGGAAGGTATACGTGGGTTGCAATGCAAAAAGTCATGTATTTAAGGCATACATGAGTATTATATATAGCAAGTCGCGTACATACGTGGGTTTCCTTAAGGAAACTCGTGTATACATCAAAAAATATCATTTTAAAGGTACTTCTAGGCATTTTTAGACTTTAGTGTCTTCTAGAAAGTTTTAGATGACTCAGATAAATTTCCAACAGTGCAAAGATAAGGTCAAATAGAGTTACAAAACTCCAGATATGGGTCCTCTAAGTTAGGTGTTTTTTCAGTGACTTTCATGAAGTGTCGACATGCAACGAAATAATGTGAAAGTGGTCACAGGAAGAGATGTGTCATTTTGAGCTATAACAGATTCCCCCTAATGTATGAGGTTAGAGGGGAAGATGATAGTTGAAATACATTATAAAGGAAACAACTGAGTATGGAGAGAGTAGAGAATCCAAGATCAAAAGGATCGAACAAAGGTACCTAAAAGAGAGATAAATGTCAGACAAAACTGATCTCTGGGACATACAAGTTCATATACAAAACATTACCATAAATATACATATGGCTCCATCATATGTATAACTAATGAAACTATCATGGCCGCTCAATATGCAAAAAGGTGCCATATCAAATTTAAAGGAGTCATGGCCACAAATGAACAAGGTGGATCAATGCTCAATAATCGATCATAGCCACAAAAATACAAGGTGGATCTATGTCTCAGCAAAATGTCATATGAAATGTGACAAGGTCTTGCGCAACTAGGGCAATAGAAAAAAAATGACGATGCTACTATCGGACCAAGGTCTTCAATCCAAACTGCCCAAAAGGTATGAATCCTAACCATGCGAATAAAGGAGATGAAGTCGAACATGGAGGAAACTGTTTGATTACCAGTGAATGATGAGAACTATTAACAAATGCAATGGAAACCACCATTAATGAAAATGGTCCCCAAGGTACCTAGTACATTCTAACAAGTGTGAATACAAGGATTTGAAGTTGAACACTTGAAGAATCCATCAAGTATGAGACATTAAGGTATTCCCACTACCCAATAGCGAGGGAAATTTCCACTGATGACTGCAATCCCCAAGGTACTGTCATAAAAATCTAAATTTCATTCCCAAAGCAATATGTGTTGCAGTTGATAGGAAGAGATACACTGGAAGGAAGGCATTAAAGCATCCTTCATCATCCAACATGAGGTAAGTCAAAGACTAATTGGCACAAACTTTTACGACAAGGACCACCAAAGACATGATGTAATGAACTGATATTAGGGAATGGACGACACAAAAGGTCAAGGCAACTACAGAATGGCCGACAAAGGTTTAATCCTTGAATAGTGAGCATGACACAAAATTGACTTAGGCATATTTTGACACAAAAATACCAACGACATAAATTTGCAATGTAGGAGACATTAACAGATTCCCCATATAATTGGAAAAGAGACCAACTTGAGGAGTAAGAAACTCTGAATCGAGATAAGGTCAAAATACTAGGACCCGACTATTGATAGACTCAAAACTAGTGCTTTGTTTAAGGAAACAAGACTTACTTCCATGATGTAAAAAACATGTGAATGAAATTCCTTTCCCCTCTTTCTTGTAAAGGTTTAACGAGTCCAAGAAAGCAAACTTGGGACCTTGTTCATTTTTAGCAAGCTCGAAGAAGAGATAGAAGAATTCTCAATAAAGCACTGATTCATGGATTTTATGAGCCTGAATTAGTGAATGCTCGACGGTGTTTTCATAGTTTAGAGATTCTGAAAAATCCAAAGAAGACTCCAGGGGGGACTTTTTCATCCAATTTAGTCTCCTAAGGCTGGAAAAGTATAAAACAAACCATAGAAGAACTCTCTTAGCTTCCAAAGAAGTAAGGTGGGCATTTTTCGTACTTAGTCAAGAAGGTCCGAAAAAGGTTAAATTACCACCTACCCAACGCTCCTTCAAAAGCAGCATATAGCCTGAGTTTTACGAGTGTGAAGGAAGGCAATATCACTTGAAAAGATCCATTTGACTACGAGAAATAGGGCTTACAACAGTAAACTCAATTCTTTGTTCTTTAGGGTTTAACGAGCATGACAAATACATAAAGTAGACTCAGAATCTTTTCATGTTTAGGTCCAGAGCATGAAAAAGAGAAAACTAAGCTCATACCAGGGGTTCCTTTTCTATAAGTTTAGTCCCTCAGGTTCGGAAAAGTGATAAACCTATGCCTGAGAATAATCTTCTCAATTTCGAAGAAAAGAGAGTGTTCCTTTCTCGTATTATTCCACATGGTTCGAGAAAGAGATAACCTACCACCAATGTGGATGCCCATTCACATATTCGTAACAAGCCTGAATGGACAAGTTTACTCGGCACTTAAGTCTATTTTGAGGAGTTATACCTGGGCCTAAAGAAACTCAATATCTTTCCCGTGAAGTTTAAACGAGTCTAAAAAAGTCAACTCGTGGCCTCCTTACTGTTTTTAATGAGCTCAAAGGAGAGCAAAAAGAATGCTCTAAATGTGAGGAGACGAGTGTCATAGGCAGGCAAAACTAGTTCCAAGTGCAAGGAACAAACCTATGCATAATGCAAGGAAAGCGAGCAAGATAAGGACACTCAGGGAATGTCTCCTCAAGGTAAAGGGTGTCAAGTTGCAAAGGAAAAATGATACAAGGCTTAGCAATGATGAGAACAAAGATGAGGGGTTATACAATGAGTGAAAAGCATGGAAGCTAGCATCAGGCTCATAAGCACGAGCAGGGCACATGAAAATGCAGTTACAACTTTAACAATGAGGCAAGGCTAGTAAACACTTGTGAATCCAACTACAAATCTTGTCTCCAAGAAACAACAACATCAGAATCACATTCAGAAGAAAATATCCAATGCAGGTCACTTTGGCAGAAACACATGTGACTTTTCTATCTTCTACAAAAGGTGAAGTTAAGGCAGAATCGACTGAAGAGGATTCTATAGCACCAAGGCTTGAGGGTTTATAATCAGTAAGATCAACCTCATAAGGAGAGCAAAAATCAACAAGGGAGATAGAGTCTATGGGAACAAACTCATTATCATGGGAGTTGAAAAATTCATAAGAAAAATCAAACTCATCAGGATCATTGACTTGCTGATCAAATGGATAGTTGGAAGACTCAACAATACTAATAGAAGGAGATCGATCAATATAAATATCAAGCTTATTAAGCAAGTCAGGGTTAGACTTAGTCACAACTGAACCAACATCTAAAAGAAGGTCAAACAGTATCAAAGACTCTAGGAAGACTTCATCCGAAGGAAGGAGATCATCCGAGATAGGAAACATGTCTAAAATTTCAAATGGATCGACAGAGTGGAGAGAAACCTCCATAATCTATAGAGGATGACTCAACTAGTCAACTACTGGGACCAAGTCCCGAGAAGGTAAGCATGAAAACAAAGGCTGCTTCTTAGTATCAATTGAACGTAAAGGACATGAGGCCACATAGCTCACCTATGGCGGGGTAGTGTCTATAGAAACACTGGGAATCAATAAAGGAAAGACCCAGTCTCTAGTTGGGTTAGGAGATGGATCACGAAAATCCAACTGATCAATAGTGACAATTTCTTCTCCATGATTAAAGTAGATCACACGAAAGAATGTTGACACCACAGCTTGCATGGCATAGACATAATCATGTCCAAGGAGCATATTGAAGTCCAAGGGGTCTTCTATCACCATGAAGTCAACTAAGACGATCTTCCCACCCATAGTAATAGGTGTTTGAGAAAGAATTCCCAAGGCTATACAAGTTCTTCTATCAAACGCCAGTAAGTGACTAGCAGTCGACATAATTAGAGGAAATTTGGGGTCTAAAATGGGCCTTATAAGAAAACATGCCAACAATAAGTTCTTATGAATTGGAATTCAAGAACCAATAGAATTTCAATAAAATGAGTCAACCATAATGGTTGAATTGAAATATTTGTCATAAAAAAACTACTTTTTTGTTCATATTTTCGACATATCTCCCTATTTTTTTACTCAAATTTCGAATGAGAGAGCTCCTTGGATGTGGTTTGATTCTGCATCCAACAAGTACCCACAATGCATACTTTTGATGGACCCCTCTACCCCAAAACAAGAAATACTTGAAAAAATGTGATGATGATGTCATGATCATGTTTTTTTAGGTATTTCTTGTTTTTGGGGTAGAGGGGTCCATCAAAAGTATGCAGTGTGGGTACTCGTTGTATTTGGAATCAAATTCTGCATCCAACAAGATCTCCCGATCAAAATTTGAGTAAAAACACACAGAGATATGTCAAAAATATGAACACAAAAAGTGGTTTTTTTCTTTCTTCCTCCAAAATTAATAAATATTATTTTATTATTTTAGCTTTTATTTTATTATTTTCCTTAGGAGACCCATTTTAGACCTCAAAATTCCTCTAATGAGGCTAGGAGATCCCATGCCTCGCCAAGCATGAGCAGACAAAATACTAATTGAGGCTCCTTCATCAACAATACAATGAGCAATCATGTATGGTTCAACTTTGACCTTTACCTGGAAAGGTGCATCAGAAAGAAGGTGCGGCTCAACTAGGCCATCCCAATAAAAGGAAGCAATCCGAGAGCTTGGTGGGGGTTGATATGAAGTGAGTTCAGTGCCCCCTTATTCAGTAAGTTCTAAACTAGCAATGAAGAAAATGTGACTAGTAGACACTTCACTCTCTAAAGGAAGAGTGGGATTGATCGACAATGAAATGGATTCAACCTTAGTCTTGGACCATACACTTCGCACCTCTGCGATAGTAGGGCATTGGTGAGTAAGATGATCTCCCTCACATAGCTTACAAGGGAACTTAAGTTTTCACTTCGAACGACCAGTTTCTCAATGGTGTCAACATGACTAGCAATGGCTGACTGTTTGATCTCAACATGATCTACAAAGGGTAAGAGTTTTCCCCCAGCATGACCACCAGAGACTGGGTGACTGGTTCCAACCTGACTAAGAAAGGCTGGTTGTTGAAAAACTTCAGAATGTTCAAAAATGGGATGACCATGAAACCAAACTCTTCGCACCTCCACAATAGAAGGAATTTATAAGTAAGGTGGTCTCCCTCACAAAGCTTACAAGGAAACTTGGGCTTGTGTTTTAAATGGATAGTCTTTTCAACAGTGTCAACATGACTCATAGTGGCTGATAGATTGTCTTCAGCATGAACCATAGAGGCTGAAAGATGGCCCCCAGCATGACTTGCAGAGGCTGAGAGATTGGGTCCAACATGACTTGCAGAGGTTGAACGGGAACCACCATCATGAACAACAGAGGCTGAATAGTTAGGATCAACATTCTTTGCAGCAGTTGAGTGTGTTCCCCCAACATGAACTTCAGAGGTTGGGTGGATGGATCCAACATGACTTGCAGAGGTTGGATGGGGAGGTTCAACTTGAACATCAAGGGTTAAACGGGTGCCCTCAGCATGAACTACGGAGGTCGAGTGACTGGATCCAACGTGACCTGGAAAGGTTGGAAGGATCCCACCAGCATGATCAATGGAGGTTGGATGGTGAAGATCAACTTGAACTACAGAGGTTGAGTGCTTAGATCCAACATGACCTGTAGAGGTTGGATAGGTGCCCCCAGCATGAACTGCAGATGCTGGGTGGTGAGGTTCAACTTGATTTGCAGAGGTTGAATGGGTGCCCCCTTTCTTATGTGCCTTCTTCCTATTCCTCCTTCTTTTAATCATTTTAGACTGCCAGTTACTTGTATCAGTACTTTCACCGCATGAGGTAGAAGGAGGAGGAGAAACAACTACAGGTGAAGGGGAAGCAGGATTTTGCTGCCCTTTATATAAGGAGCTTACTTGAGAACAACCAAGAGCATTCAGGATAGCTAGAGTGGAAAAAAACCACACTGGTAGACCTAGGGTGAATCCAGGTAGATTCAAGGTGGCCATCAAAGGAACACCAACATTCCCTGTGAGAGGAATAGTACAAGGATTTCCTAGCATGGGGATCTCTTGGTTGGTGTTCAAAGGGATGTTAGCCATAGTTTTAAACTAGGAGACAAAGTATTAGGTTGACAGGAAACCAAAATTACAAATCACACACCTAAAGGCACACTAAGTACAAACAAACCACAGAGCACTCACTAAAAAATTCCTAAATCCAAACAGACAAACAGATATAAGATATGCTTTCCAAAAGAAAGCTGAGAGATAGTTACTTGGCATCCCTATAGATTTTCTTAGGCATAAGCAGAGGAATCACCCACCGCCCTCCCACACCTTCTACTGGGGTTACCTTCCAAGCCCGTCCAAGGTCAATCAGAAATAGCCTTCTGGTGTACCTTTGTATGAACCCTAGATGTCAAAAAGACTAAAGGCTACCTTAACTATATTGACAGTCTGGGGGGACAGTCACAAGCATGGTTCGTATGCATGGGCAGGGTAGTAAAGCCCGAAACCCTGTCTAAGACAGAATCCCCAGATGCACAAAAACCTTGGTGTACACTTTGACAAGGAATCAGAGGGTTATCTCCTCAGTTCAAGCCTCCATGCGGCCTCATGCTTAACTCCCGTTTGAGAGGAGCTTCCCAAATACAATCAACACAGAAGAGGATTTACCTAGTGATTGTCCAACTACATCTGAAATTTAATACTTGTGGAGAGTTAAAACTCCCTAATCCACAAGTCTAGCCTGAGCTAGTTGGTGTATGACCCCATAAAATAAAACCTACTAATAATTTTTAAATTATATCGTTTATTTTAAGGGTTGTTTTTAGTAAGAGGGTAAATGGCGTGAAACTTATGTGGTGTTTTGACTCAAAGTTGAAACAAAATGACTAAGAAAAGAGAAATGAAATGAAAAAAGCAAAAACTATTCTCTTTTTCTTTTCAAATAGAAACTTGAAAGCCACAAAAGAACAAATTCTTTTTATTTTTTTCAAAAACAATGATATTCCATGCAATCTAGAATAAAAAACTAATCTACATGCATATAAAGCAAACATGTGTTTTTTTATTTTTCTTTTATAAATGCAAAAGAAAACCTACCTACAAACAAAAGTATGTAGATGACAAGAACAAAGCAAAAGGAAGAGTCTTCTATACAACCATCCAAAAGACTCTAGAATGCCCTAAAGTCAGTATAAACCCTACTTGGAAGGAAGGCTTGCATAAAAGACAAGTCAACTATTTTGGCATGGTGAATTTAACCAACAAAAGAAGAAGGAAACAAACACCAAGAAGCTTCTGAACTCAAACAAAAATCACTAACAGAGGCTGACCATAAACATAAGCCAAAAATCAAACTAAGCAAAGGGGGTGGGGGGATGAGCAAAGAGAAATTACTAATGCTATAAAAGGACTTACCACATAGATAAAGAACAACCAAAATGGATGACACTAACTCCCTGGAGTCATGCACCTGCAGAGGACCCTAAAATACCTACCAAACAGCCCACAACAGCAGAAAAAACCACAAAAGTGAGGAAAAAACATTGTTTTAGGGGCACACACGGGTTGTACTACTGACAGGTCGTGTATCATATGCGGGTTGATAGAATATCAAGTCGCACGTGCAAGCACACATAGGTTGTACTACTAATAGGTCATGTATCATACGTGGGTTGACAGTATAGCAAGTTGCGTGTACAAACCAGAAATGCAACTGTTCAGTCGGCAACTCGCGTATCGGTGGGAAAAACCCAAAAAAGGTCAAAAAATACCTTAGAAAGGTAGGGGAGGTGTTCTATCAGAAAAATAAAGTGTTCCTAAGTGGCACAAAAGACCTGAAACCTTGCAAAAGACTGAAATAAAAATAGAGAAACCCAAAACAGACAAGGCTCTCCCCAGCGGATTCGCCAGTTCTGTTGTAAAGGAAAGTTTCCTATGGCTAGGGTTTAAGAGGCCATCAACATATTGGGGTTGAAAGGTGGATGCAAATGGTTCTACAAGAAAATATAAACAAGATTGAGAGATTAGAATGGTTCATACCTTAGCCAAATGAAGGTTGATCCAAGCAACCCTTCAATCCTCCTCTTGCTCCTCTTGCCCCAAGAGACCTGCAAAATGAATTATACATTCCTCAAACCATTATGATCACATATAAAGAAATGATAATCAAATAAACATGAAACAATGATCTGACTAACATCATCATATGATCATAAAAAAAGATTCAATCACACATTAAACAATGATTTGGGAAGAAGAAGGACATCACATCTTTATTAACCATGAAATGAAGTACAAATATACCTTCTCTTCAAGTGGGGCACTTCAAGAAACCTTGATCTGGTTCTGCTACTTCTCTTCTCCAAGGAACACAACCTCCAAGTTCAGCAACACAAGGAGATAGCTTCTAGGGCAAAGGCGTGGGAAAAGAGAGTCCCAATTCCTCCAGCATAATGATGCAGAGATTCAAGTCTCTTCTCATGGACCTGTTACCACCTAAGTTGTACTTAGTGGTTTTTTATCAAGTGAGCCTAGTGAAATGGACAAGGATAGCTTGTTCGGACTTCAGAAGACCTTCAGTCTTGCTTCTAGGAAATTTTGTTGTACCATATCACATGTTCATACGCCATGGGGGAATTGTAATAAATGTTCTAGCATGATAGTGTCTGTAAGAGACTCGGTCTCTTAGACTTTATTTGTCAATCCGATTAGCCAAGGGTGTTTTTTCCCTTGGTTATTATTGGTTGTTAAATAAACGAATGATAATTTCTGAGTTTTTCACTCCATACCTCCAAAGTTGGGGTGGTCGGGTTGGCATTTAGGCCTATTGAGGTTATTAGAGCCTATGTGTCAATGTATAAACATGCTAGGCATCATGGTCGAGTCATATGAACATGTCTAAGTGCCCCTAGGTTTTTTCATTTTTTTTTATTTTTTTAATTTTTTCAATGTTTTTTATTAAATTTTAATTTTTCCAAAACTTAGGCTATTTTTTAATAGTTTAATTGGAAAAAATGGTTTTGTAATAAAGGTGGGCTCGGAAGTCAGATTCAATCGTGTAGGTGCTCATTTTCAAGCTAAGAGCACCTAGTAAACCTATAGACCCACTATTTTCTAGTTTTGAGTTATTTTCCATCACTCAGGTTAGAAAGCCCCAAAAAATCAATTATTGATTATTTTAATTAATAAATTGATAAATAATGGAGCAAATCCAAAATCCTAGATCAGTGGATTCTCAGCCAATTTGATTGAAATCAGTCAGATCTGCACCAGATTGACCGGATGTGACAAATCCTTGACTGAAGTAGGTGATCTTAGTGGATCTTGTTAGAATAATCAACCCATAGTTAGCTACCTTAGACATTAATTAATCCATTTTTGTCTTATTTGCCTAGTTTCCATATTCCACCTTATGCAAGTTGTCATCTACACATCCATAGTGGTCAAACTTGCTAATTTTGAGTCATGGAGCGCTTGGGAAATCTCCTGGAACCAAATCTGCTTTATTCTTGGCCTCCCTAGCACATGTCTGCTTTTTCTACTTTATTGCCTACTTTTTCAGTGTTTTAAGGCAATTGGGAAAGTGTGACTAGCTGAAGTTAAATTGTTTTTTGTCCTCCACATCCTCCACTCTTTTCTCCTATGAAAAGCATGTATGAGTTGTCCTTCCACCCACTATTATCTTGCCTAATTGATTTTTCCAATTCATGAGCTCCTAGACAGTTTTGGAAACTGCTTTATGCACCTATGGGGGATTTGCTTAGATTTAGTAAGCCTTCTTTTGACTAGATTCGAATGGCAACTTCATGCATTTGAATCCCTCATGTAATTATTTATTGTGGTAGCCTATGACTTCACAGGGTTGGCTATTGTACACTTATTCAATACAGTTTAGTGTTCAGCTCCATATTCAGTCTCCTTTGTGAGTAATTTGCATGTGTAATTGGCAATTGTTGTGAGTGTAATTGTTCTAACACCTGGGTTCAATTTCCACATGGTAACAGAGCCTTTGTAGATCGATTTCTCTCCTTCCAATTTGTTTTGCAGGTTGGACATCATTGACTGGGAGCATTCTGCTGACTGACGTGACAATTTCTGAGCTATGGATCAATCTCAGAAGATCATCTTGACTCCATTTAATTTCTTTGAATGGAAAGTAGAGATGGAGATACTGTTGTGAGTGAAAGGCCTCTATAGAGTGAATATGGAAACAGAAGCAGAGCCCAATTTAGCTGCAGAGAAGATAAAATGGCACAACATGAGGGATGAGGCCTATGGTCTCCTATGTCTGAGCATATCCAGAGACCTCCTTTTCCATCTTGATGGATTGACATCACCGAATGAAGTATGGGAGAAGCTTGTTGATATTTTTGGAAAGATAGATGAGATGAGGGGACATCAAATTGAAAATGAATTGATCTCCTTGAGTCCAAATAGCTTTGAATCCCTGCAACTCTATTTTTCCAAGTTCAAAGCACTTGTTTTGCAGCTAAAACAATGTGGGATCGAAAAGAAGGATGATCAGCTAGTCCTGGCCACACTCTCGAAGCTTGGCCCTGACTATTCAGTGTTTTTTTTTACCTTCTATGCCACAAAGTTGACAGCTCGGGCCTGGAAGATGCCTAGCCTTGCAGATTTCATGGAATCTCTCACACAAGAACAAGATAAATTGGTGGTGATGGGAACCATCAAACCATCCAAAGACCAAGCTCTGGTTGCTGGATATTCAAGGGTGGATTCAAAAAGCAAAAAGAAAGCTAAAAATCCACCTGAGCAAAAGAGAGATAAGAACAAGTCTCCGAAGGAGCCTCAAGGTTCCAAGAAGAACTACTAGAAGAAGAAGAACAAAGGAGAAATGAGCGAGTGCACATAATGCAATAAGGGCAATCATTATGAGAGCTCCTGCATGAAGAAGAAAATAGACATGCTGACCCAACTCCTGGAGAAGAATGGCATCTCCCTTCCAGACAGCTCAAAGAAGAGGGAAGGAGGTTCAAGTTTAGAAGACAGAGAGAGAGTTCATGCATTGGTTGCTGGCACATCAAGCTCACCTAGTTTCATCACTGATTCTGGAGCTTCAAGACATATGGTTTCAACCAAGGAGGCATTCACCTCACTTGACATGTTGAAAGGTCCACCAATAGTACTGGGAGATGACTCTTTCACTGAAAGTTTGGGCAAAGGGAGGATTGATCTTGATCATGGTAAGTTCAGCAATGTGTTGTATGTTCCAGGTCTTTCCTCTAACCTCTTATCAGTGTATCAGATGACCCACATAGGGTCTCCAAAGAAGGTCATATTCTCTCCTAATGAAGTTGAGATCAAAGATATCTCAAGTGGTAAAGTCATTGCAAAAGGAGTTGCAAATCATACTTCGAAGGTATACATCTTCTCACACTTCCTACCCTAGTCAAACCCCTCTACTCTTCTGATTCATGCTAATGAGGAAAAAAATATTTGGCATGAAATATTTGGCCACCTAAATTACAAGTATCTTTCTTATCTTAGTGAAAAAGAAATGGTCATAGGGTTACCAAAGATTAGGTTTTCCAAAGGAGTCTGTCAAAGTTGCATCCTAGGAAAACACCCAGAGCATAAATTTGAGAGAGATAGACATGAGAGAACCTCTGCACCTCTTGAGTTGATCCACAGTGATATTGCTTTCCCATTCCCTCATATGTCAATGAGTCAAGACAAATATGCACTGACTTTCATAGATGACTTTTCTAGGTATTGCTGGGTTTACTTCCTGAAACACAAGTCTGAAGTTTTTGGCCTCTTCAAATTCTTTAAGGCTTTGGTTGAAAACCAGTCTGGGAGGAAAATCAAGGTCCTCAGATCTGACAATGGTGGTGAGTATGTCAAGTTTGAGTTTATTCAATATTGTGCAGATGTAGGTATTTAGATGCAGCATTCTATCCCTTACATACCATAGCAGAATGGCGTTGCTGAGAGGAAGAACAGATCACTGAAAGAGATGGCAACCTACATGATGGAGGCTAAGAATTGGCCACCAAAGTACTGGGACGAAGCTATAAACTATGTAGCCTATATCCAGAATAGGTTTCCTTATAAACATCTTGATGGTATGACTCCTTTTGAAGCATGGAGTGGGCACAAGCCAGATGTGACCCATTTCAGGATTTTTGGCTCAAGGGCTTGGGCTAGAATTTCAACAGAAAAGAGAAAGGCTTTGCAGCCCCAAAGCCAAGAGTGTCTATTTGTTGGGTACTCTAAAGAATAAAAATGGTACAAGCTGATCAATTTGAGCACAAACAAATCCTTCATTGAAAGGTGTGTTCAGTTTCAAGAAGAGCCCCTAGTAGCAGTGGAAGTTGGAGAATCCTCTTCACCACCAGAACCTCTGAATGTAAGTGAAGAGATAGTTGAACATGCTGATTCTGATATGTCTGATAGTGATGATTTTATTATAGATCCTAACATCCCTACAAGTCTGAAATGGGCAGCCAAGACCATTCATGTAGTTGGAGAACTAGCTGGAAATCCTAATGACCCTAGGAGGACTAGATCTCAATTTGAGAGTGCTCTATGCATGAAAGATCCTATGTTTGCTGAGAAATGATATCTGATGGTTGAATTGGATCCACAGACATATGAAGATGCAGTAGAATATCCAAGATGGCAAGCATCCATGAAGGAAGAGTTCAGCTCACTCCAGAAGAGCAACACTTGGGAGCTGGTTGATCTTCCCCCACGGAGGAAGCTAGTTCAGTGTAAGTGGGTGTACAAAACCAAATTTGCTGCTGATGGTTCACCTATAAAGTACAAGTATAGATTGGTAGCCAAGGTCTACTCATAGGTTCATGGCATAGACTACAATGAGACCTTTGCACCAGTGGCAAAGATGGACTCCATCAGGCTAGCCTTAGCCATTGCAGCTTCAAAGCAATGGGAAGTACATCAATGGATGTGAAGTGTGCTTTCCTGAATGGAGATCTCACTGAAGAGATATACATGTAGAAGCCTCAAGTATTTTCTACTAACCCATCTCTTGTGTGCTGGCTAAAGAATTCATTGTATGGGCTTAAGCAAGCCCCCAAGGCTTGGTATGCCAAGATTGATAGCTTTCTGCTATCACTGAATTTTGTTCGATGCAAATCAGATCCAAATGTCTATTTGAATCTGATTAATGGTTCATTAATGTTCATTTATTTATATGTTGATGACCTTCTCATTACAGGAAGCTCAAAGGATGAAATTGCTTCCTTGAAGGGTGCAATGAACCAAGCCTTCTCCATGACAGATTTGGGGCTATTGAGCCAATTCTTGGGGCTTGAGATTGCTCAAACCAAAGCTGGAATCAAGGTGCACCAGTCCAAGTATGCCTTGGATTTTCTGAACAAATTCAGAATGAAGGATTGCAAGCCAAGCAAGACTTCTTTCCTTTCAGGAGTGAAGCTTGAAGAAGTTGATTCTTCACCTATGGTAAACAATACACTGTATAGGCAATTGATTGGATGTTTGTTGTATCTTACACATACTAGACCTGATATTTCTTATGCAGTAAGTGTGGCTTCTAGATACATGGATCAGTCACATGAGATCCATTTGAAAGCAGCCAAAAGGATCCTTAACTTTGTTCAAGGAACAAGGACACATGGGATCTTCTATAAAGCAAAATCTGATCTTGATTTGATTGGGTTTACTGACAGTGATTGGGCAGGTGACAGCATAGATAAAAAGTAAACATCAAGATATGTGTTCATGCTTGTAGAAGGGCCAATAAGCTGGTCAAGAAAGAAACAGAGTGCCATTGCACTCTCATCTACAGAAGCAGAGTATAGAGGAGTTGTAAATGCAGCAACTCAATGTTTATGGTTGCAGGGGTTACTTGGAGAGTGTGGCTTCGAATCAGAATAATCAACTACTATCTACTATGATAATCAGAGTACCATTCAAATCTATAATGATCCAGTTCATAAGCATAGAACCAAACACATTGAGATCCATATGCACTACATCAGACAGCTTGTGCATGATGGCACCATTCACCTACTCTTCTGTTCATCTTCAGAACAAGTAGCTGATATCTTCACCAAAGAATTTTGTGAGAAGACATTCAGAAATCTCAAATCACTGTTGGGGATTGCTAATCATGCTGTGAAGCATGAGTGATGACAAGATTTCCAAATTTTGTTTTACAGTCCATGTTTAAGGGAGGATTTTCCCACTGGGTTTTTGCCTCTTTCCTTGGTTAAATGGACATGCAGTATGTAAAGGTTGACTAAGACTTGTTGCTAGGCCCTATAATTTTCTGATATATTACTCATAAGTCAAGCTTAAGGGGGGGTGTTAGAATAATCAACCCATAGTTAGCTACCTTAGACATTAATTAATCCATTTTGTCTTATTTGCCTAGTTTCCATATTCCACCTTATGCAAGTTGTCATCTACACATCCATAGTGGTCAAACTTGCTAATTTTGAGTCATGGAGTGCTTGGGAAACCTCCTGGAATCAAATCTGCTTTATTCCTAGCCTCCCTAGCGCATGTCTGCTTTTTCTGCTTTATTGCCTGCTTTTTCAGTGTTTTAAAGCAATTGGGAAAGTTTGACTAGGTGAAGTTAACTTGTTTTTTGTCCTCCACATCCTCCACTCTTTTCTCCTATGAAAAGCATGTATGAGTTTTCCTTCCACCCACTATTAGCTTGCCTAATTGATTTTTCCAATTCATGAGCTCCTAGACAGTTTTGGAAACTGCTTTATGCACCTATGGGGGATTTGCTTAGATTTAGTAAGCCTGCTTTTGACTAGATTCGAATGGCATCTTCATGCATTTGAATCCCTCATGTAATTATTTATTGTGGCAGCCTATGACTTCACATGGTTGGCTATTGTAAACTTATTCAATATAGTTTAGTGTTCAGCTCCATATTTAGTCTCCTTTGTGAGTAATTTGCATGTGTAATTGGCAATTGTTGTGAGTGTAATTGTTCTAACACCTAGGTTCAATTTCCACAGATCCAGAGTTAAACTTCAGCTTCCTTTATGGGGATTTTCACCCTCTCTCTCTCCTCCACACGTGTGGGCTCTTCTCGGAGCTCTGTGGTTGATGATTCACTCAACAGGTCAATGTGTCAGCTCAATCATCCCCCCGATTGACATTCAGACTTAGTAAAAGCTTATTTCAGCTTCATATCAGGCATTGATGGACTCTCCTTCAGCTACAGTGGTCTATCTCCTTGGGATTTGCGCCCCCTCTGAGCTGGGGTTTCAATTTTGTGTATAAATAAAGCTCAAGATGCCTCTTCCAAGCTAGTTAGAGTTGGATTGAGGAGCCATTGCTGTTGTAATACTGTGTAACATATTTTTCTATTGTAATAAACTGAAGCTTTGGAGGCAATATGGTGTCATGTCATTGTATGTGTGGATGAGCATTGCCATGTTTCACTGAGGTAACCTGTATCTATGTTCATAATTTGCTGATTGTTTGTGGATTCATTGCTAAGATTGATAATAAGGTTATTATAATCTTGATAGGAAAGGATTTTGTTAATAAGTTTATTGGCCATACATTTCCTTTTTGATGCATGTTTAGAGATCTAGATTCAACATGTTTTATAAGTTTATATGCATGTTATTCTGAAATCTCTATGTATGTATTGACCGGATCTCACAAGTATTTTGGAAAGTCTTTGGATTCAGTTGGAGGTTCCTAGCTTAGAGAGGATGCTGATCTAGTTTTCTTCTTCACTCTCTCAAAAACCATTCAAAGGCATAGTCCCTCGACATTCCACCGGAAAGCTCCACGATTGATCTTCAAGGCTTCCAACAAAAATGTTCTTCTTTTCCTCTTCCTCCTTCAAATTTTTCTAAAATCAGTCCGGTTACTTGTTTGCAGCTTTAAAATTGTTTAGATATATCAATTTCAGAGTTTATTTTACATATATATTTCTTCCTTAAATCTCATAAACTAGATCTCATTCCTAAAAGAAAATTTACAAGCATTCTAGATCTAGTTTTCGGAAAAATTGTCATTTTTCAAGGCTGTGAAAGCAGATCTAAAGCTTGTTGAATGCATGGTTGTTTCCTTAGAGTATAAAATTTTATATTCATAAATTTAAGTGCTTCATATTGGCTTCCCCCAAATCAGGCCAAGATCCCATGGAAATCTTGCTTTCCTTGGTTCCTTTTCTACTTCTTTAAAAACTAGTTTTAACTTAGAATTTTTGGGTAAAACGTTTGTTCATCCAAAAGTAATTTAAAAGTATTTTTGGGCATATTTAACTGTGATAATATTTCTATTTTTTAGCAGGTGTAATATAAAATAGGAGGAGGCACTGTCCGGAAAGCATTTTTGGACCATTCGAAATCCCCCAAGGGGTCTCCATCTTCCAAAATTTCAAATTTTTGCAATTTGTAAACCTTTGGTATCATTCCATATAAGGAATGGGTGGATTAATTTCATTTTTCTTATATTTTAATTTCTGCTAATAAAAAGAAAAATCTTTTCGAAGAGGCTCTTTCGAGCCTGTTCACCATCCCCCCTGGGGGGATTTGCGTCTGTGTCATTTTTTACTTTTTGTTCATATTTTTTCAATATAGTGTAGTTATAATTTGTAGGGTAGTATGATTTGTCTTATAATCATTCTCATATTCCATATCTGTTGGTTTCAAAGTAATTTTAATACTTACCCCACGAGCCTCCTTTTGAGCCGAAAGGTGAAGAAAGGGTCGTGGTAGTCTAATTAGAAAATTGTGGTTTGCTTATCTATTTATGCTTCATATGCTATCATAATTTGTTTTAGTAATCATAATAAAATCAACCCCTCCTTGATTCCCCTATTGATATCCACTTGGATTGAAAGAGGTTCCTGGAGGGTTTTCTTTTTAACAAGAACACCTGTTTTAAAATTTACTAAAAATAACGAAGACTCCAGTGTGTATGCTCTGTACTTGGATGTGGTTCATCTGATTAGTCAAGTTGCATCAAAAGCACTTGAGTGACTAGAATAATTAGGATTCAGTCTCCCCAAATTGACAAACCATCAAGCGAAAATCCAACACCTCGATCAAACCATTACGATGGAAAAATGCCCAAAGGAAGCGGGAACTCCTGAAGAGTGACCTCGGGGTGCTGATCTCTGTTACACCTTCAGGTGCATTATGAGCAACAACCTGAGAGACTCCATTCAGCCCACATATTACCTACAGGTAGCCATGACGGTTTAGTTTTGGACATACTTCAAGTACCCCCTGGGTATATTTGGAGTCCCCTCGCCTAAGTTAAATTACTCATCTTCTTACATTAATTTAAAATTAACCAAGATACAATTGCACAACATTCATTCCAGCACTTGCAAGCACTCTTAATTGTTTTTCGACTCCATTTTCAAGGCACTGGTCAACTGTTTATTTCTTTCAATATATATGTGATTGGGTGTCATTTTCGTGCTTACTTGTGATTATCTCTGTCATGTTCCCATCCCTCAAACCGACGAAGAGGATGCGACCAACACCATGCATACGGGAAAACAGCCCCCATGAACATAAATAAGGATAAATGCTGAGTTAAAAAGCTTAATCATAATGCATACTAGATAACCAGATGCAGGCTAAGATGAAACACCATCATCATACATGCATAGTTACTCAATGCATAAATCTTCAATCATACAGCGGAAGCAAACATATACATAAAATAGCATTCACATGTTCATCATGATTCATGAAACAGTAGATTAATTGCAGAGATGAAATAACACCAGTACTTATCTTTTGATGAAGAATCCCGCAACCAGCTACGTCACTGCAACATTCCACCCAACCATAGGCCAGCATGCTCATTAATCTCTCAATACACTGCCACCCCCGAGCTGGGCATGATTCCTCCAAGGATAAGGGTCAATGCATGCTTACACATAGCCGAGGGACACAATCGACCAAACCAACACCGCTAGGTTTACCAAGCCTTCCTCAATCGGCCAAGCCAGCACAGTCCAAAGACCAACCACTGCACACCTGCAGCATAAAAATCCCTTCACAATTCTGTGAAGAAGGCAAGGACAACCAAGGATAATCCCAAACAAAATACAAGCACATCTCAAGTCCACAAGGCACTCAGAGTTGTCCTTGGCCCTAACGTGGCCAAAACAACTCAATTGCAACCCAAAACCAGGGTACTTTCGCAGCCACAACCACACAATGAAATGATGAGAACAATCCACAGTCCACAATGGATAATAAAAAGCATTCCCAGCATAGCCATGGGAAACTCAGTCAATGAATGTGGCAACCACAGTCACAAACTCACAACGAAAACGATGGCTGCTATACACAGTCCCAAAACAAGGAAGAAGACAAACTCCAAATAGTCTATAACATCCTCAAAGTGCAACAACAACACATCTCACGGTATGGGGAATACAACAGTCCCCAAAACATATAAGCAACCACAAACACAGGGGAAAAAATACCCGATTCCACTCTATGGAGAAACGTGACTGACCACCGATAAGCAGCTCCTCTCCTGGCTGCGTGAGAAGGTAAGGCCGCGAGAGAACAACATGTTGGTCTCTGTGTGAATGGAAAAGACACCAAAACAGGCCGACGAACAGCATGAGAGTGAGCAGACCAGGAAGAGTGCGTTGTGGAGAGGACAAACAGACCTCAATCGTGAGGAAAACAGCACCGACCTCTGCGCGAGGAAGATGAACAGACCCCCAAGAAGAAATGAACAGACCATCTGAAATCAGGTGAGAATGAATAGACCTCAATCATGAGGAAAATAGCACCGACCTCTGCGCAAGGAAGATGAACAGACCGCCCAGAAGAAACGAACAGACCATCCGAAATCAGGTGAGAACAAATAGACCACGGCTCTGCGCGTGAGCATGACCGACCACTGCTCTATGTGAGCCTCAACAGACGCTGCCGTGAAGGTGAACTGATTGGGATGGAGTGGAGTGAATGGGAAGTCGTGGGTGGAGTGGGCATGTGGGAAAAGGATTGACAATCCTGCCACCCCACTCCCAAAAAAATAACTACCCCGACTACCTCCATCAAGACATCAAAACTGTTGGGTGAGACAAGGAAAGGTGGAAAACACACAAGGTGGTAACACATGGGTTTTTCCCCCATAACCAAGGTTTGACATCCCCCACCCCTTATCCTTTGGAACCATGCCCTTTTCATTCAACGTTGCACTGTCGTAGCTGGTTATGGTTTATTTTAATTGATGTGCATGTTTACATGATGCCAACCATAATGTGCCAGATAGCACGATATACCATCGGCAACTACCCTTATTGCCGAAACATACACAACCAAATCGATGGTGGGGCTTTTTCCTTGAGCTCCTCACCACGATTAATTACAATATATACATCATGCAAACGGGGTCAAAACCGGGACGTTACAATCTCATCATGTTATTTGTTGTTCACAATTGTTAAATCGAAACTCCTAAAAAACTTACTCTTTAATACCATCATCATACTAAATAATTTTTCCTTAGTAACTTAATAGGCTCTACCCCCCTTGGCTTCGTTAGGAGTTGAGCCTAAACAGAGGAGTCAAGAACAAGGTGACAGCCTTGATTCGAGACTTTCCCCCAAGGACACACAGAGTGGCTTGAAGAGTTCTGCCACGTAACCCAGGTGTGTGAAACGCGGCAACACTTTTTGGCACCATTGTCGGGGATAAATATTTTTATTCCTAGGTATGATTTAGCTTAAATTTTTTCTAAACAACTAAAAAGATTATAAAAAAAATCGATTGATCTTGTGTTTAAAAAACATAAAAATTAAAACTTGATCCATCTAGCGAATCCACTATCTAACATACCTCCAAGAATTTCTACCCAAAGAAACTGTCATCAATTATTCAATCCTCTCCTTGATCCCAAAAGGTTTATTAGGGAAAGATTGAACAGGCAGAATTCTCGTAGAAAGCTTGAAAATTTAGGAGACCAATCCCTCTCAGATATCCATCACATATTTGTAGAGAGTCATGTTCACCAATCTCAAGAAATGATGGAATTGTTCAAACAACTTGACTTTTCTCAGATAGAAGGTGCTCCCCATGCCATTCCAAAAGATGCTATCAAGAAGCTCCCCATATTTCAGGGCAATAATGCCTTCACTACCAAGTCTGGACTTCGAAAGTTTGAAAAGCACCTGGTCAGTTATTGCAAAGATGCTGCCCATGACCATGGCGATGTCAAAATGAAGATCTTTGCTTTATCCTTAGAAGATGATACTGAATAATGGTACCTCAACCTAAATGATGATTCATATAAAACTCTTAGTGAATTCCTAGAGGGTTTTAAGAATTAATGGGGAGAAAATAAAGAACCAAGACATTTTCTTGCCGCCCTTCTTTTGAGGTTTTGAGGCCTGGAAATTCATAGGAAACAACAGCAAGGGATTCTCCCCAGTCAATGTTCCCAACTAGCCCATGACTGTTTGGTGTAGGGAATCCATCCAGTTTACGGTCCGGCTACCGTAGGTTAAGTAACAAAAATAAAAGGTTTTACCGATTGTGGCTCGGTCCACCGTGTGTATTTTTGTGTTTTTAGTTTTAAGTATGATATGCAAGTGCTTATCTAACATGCATATTGATTAAGAATACAAGGAGTGGTCACAATGTGATGCGCAGGTTCTTACCTCTCGTCTTAGACTCTCTTGCATCTGAATCACACACAGCAAGAATTTAAAACTAACTACCTAACCTATCCTTAGGGAGAAAGATTATCATTTATTAATGAGTAATGTATTTTGTGCATGCATTATGAAAAATCACAAATATCTGATACTTCTTTCAAAACACATGAACATTTAAAGATATTTGAATGACCAGATAGCCACTTGTTTATGAACAACATTCATTACTCATAGTGGAAATTTTCATAAAATAAACCAGAGATCATTCATACAAGAACATAGGTTCAAAGAGTTAGAATGGTATCACAGTTAATGGACACAAAGCTGAAAATGAAATAGTTCCTCTTCAACAAATCCATAGCATAACATTTGAACATTCCACCAAGCTTTCTCCAATAGGAAAACTGTAATTATCTATTGCAAAAGGAAATAGTTCTTCTTACAATATGTCTTCACCAATCTAACTGGGAAAAAGTCCCTCTCTTATCTAAATATTCTATATTTATACAAAAAGAACAAAACTGTTGGGCTGCCCACAAATGACTCATGGGCTTCCCGAACTCTTCACCTCCCACACTTTTCTTTCATTAAGTGCTTATAAAATTTACAATATATTACAATAAAACAAATAAAGTGCTCATGAGGAGGGTCCCGCTTGACTATTCAAAAACTTCTTCCATGCTGAAGCCTCTGAGGAAATTCTTTTGAACTCATAAGGTTCTAAGAAACGAATATTTATTTCGAATTTAGTAGCCTAATTTCTTATTACTTCTATTCTGGCTGCGCTCAGGCGAAGTTGGTCCTTAAGCAACTGCACACTAACCGCAGAATGAACTACTTCATTCCTCAAGGTTTGCTCATCTAAGGATTTGATGTGCTGGATCCTTTGTTCATCTTCCTGATATCTCCTTTGCAATATCTCCAAAAATAGGCTGTGTTCTAGAAAGGTATCCATTCTCTGTTCAGCCTCAACCTGGCAGCGATTATAAGTGATCAAAAGTCTCCTGAAGAATTCTGCACAAGCCCCCTTTGTCTTCTTGACAGCATTCTTGAATTCTTCGGCTATGTTTATGGAAAACTCTATTAAATCGTAGTCTTGCCTTAGGGCTCGTTGATATTTTGATGGTAGATCTACAAGGGTTTCTTCATTCGCTTCTAATCTCACCATCCTTCTTGTCAGGACTTCTAAGATATATTGCGATCTATCTACAAAATATGAGGAGGTTTCCAAAAAATCTTCTAGATGATTATCTACCTGCAAGATCTTGCACCTTTCTTCCTCTATGGCTACTTGAAGCTGGTGCATCTTGCTCCTCTATCCTAGAACATGCTCCTTGAAAGGATGAAGACTGACCTATTGTTCCTTGGCCTCTTCTAGAGCTGTTGTTAATGAGGTAACCTGTTCTCTCAGCTCTGCAGTCTTCCCCTGAGATTTCCTTTTAGATTCCTCCAAGGTATCTTTCTGTAGCTCCAATTCCCCTATCTTACCTAGCAACTGCTACTTTTCCATTCTTAACTCTTGGCATTTCTGTTGCACTTTCTCTAGACTTCCTTGGGAGGCCTCCATAGATCTCTTCTCTACTTGGAGGAACTGGAGCTCAGCTTTTGAAGACTTTATTTCATGTTGTATGCCTTCAAAATTTCTTTTCAATCTATTATTTTCCTCTCTCTCTCTTCTCAGGGTATCTTTTAGCTGGGCAGTAGACTTCTTTGACTGTTCAAGATCACTCATTATTCGATCTACATTGTCCTCAGAAGCATGGATCAATGCAGCCCCAACTCTGATGGTGAATCTGGGGTCCTTGTCTGTCCCATATACTACAGTTGTATCATTTATCATTTACCCGATTGCCCCCCAGTCTCGACCTTTCTCTCGGTCCTCTTCACTATTCTTTTCCTTTCCCTATCATAAAAGATAGTGTTGAAATCCGGTACCTCCTCCCCTTTCTTCTGCTCAAAAGGGATTAGCCTAAGGGTGGGGACCATAGCCTGTCCTGTTGTGCTTCCAGTAGCTTCCTCAGGATATTGAATATCAGGATTACCCAAGTCCTGAGCTTGACTATCTACGGGATCGAAAGTTGATTGCTCTGCCCCTGTCAGCTTTAGCCTTTCTGCTTCTTGCTTCTTCAATTCCTCATCCATCTTTCTTTTCTTTTCCTCCTCTTCACTCCGGGTAGCTTCTTCTGCCTTTCTAGCTGCTTCTTGTTTAGCTCTTCTCTTCTCTTCCTCCTCACCTTTGAGCCAGCTTTCGGCTTCCTGTGCTAGTCTCCTAGCATCTTCATTTCTTTTTCTAGTCTCTTCCTCCTCTTCCTTTTCTTGCTCATCCTGTCCTTTCCTGCCTTTGGTGGTAATTTTCTTTTTAAACCTTCTTCTTAAGGCCGTTATATTTTGTGCACTACAGAAAATGGATTCCTCTCTATCCCAGTGGCTTGTATATTCAAAATGCACATTTTCCTCCCTGCAGTACTCTGCCACTTTATTTCGGGAATCGTTCTTGTGGAAATTCATTTCCCCAAAATGGAATTTCCCCAATTCCTCCACAAATTCCTTAGCTTTCTTCACCCTTGTAAATTTATAGTTTCCCAACCTTAATGGTAAAGGAGGGTAAGCTACTTTCTTATGTTCAAACAAAAAAATCCCTATGCCATCTAAAAATACTTTCCTAACTGCCTCTTTGTGGACTATATAGTCAGTGGCATATTTTGGCAGCAGTGAGGGTGCTCTAGAGCATCCATACATTCTGAAATACAATCCATCCTCTGTTAGATAGTAGTCTGCATATTCCTTAATCACCTGTAATGCTTCCTCTGACATACAGTTGCACTCCTTTAAGAATATCAATGTATATAATGGCATGACGAAGTGCTCACACACTTCTCTATAGTGATTGTGGTATTTGTGTTCCCACAGTGGCTTGTATGATGAGTAGACCGGTGTTCTTTCTCGGTCCCAGATACATCTCAGATTGGGGAAGGGTTGGTTGCATAGTATGCAATCAATCAGTATAGAGCTCATATAGAACTTTGATCTCTTCTGGGACACCCCTCCTAATGCTGATCTAATGCAAGCTGAGAGGCTGTTGGACACAATGTTTGCCTAGTTGAAAACTGTCCCCTGTGTTGCAACATAGAAAATGATAGGAACCCATTCTAACTTGAATATTTTACCATGGGCCCTCCCAAAAATCCTGTTCAGCATCATGGAAATGAACCTGTAAGGGGTTCTTAGAGTGGCAGTATCATATTCCCCGGTCGGCCTAGTTCTAAAGTTCTTTCTAGGCACCAGCATTCTCTTCAGTGTCTCGACTAGGTCCATCTTAATTGCCTTCAGCCAGTCTTCAGTCAGGTACACTTGTGCTTCTGGTAAGTGGTAGGCCAGTGATACATACCCAGGGCTATAAGCAGCATAACCCTGTTTATCAACATTTGCCAAAATCATGGTGGTTACATCTGCCCTGGGCAGAATCCACCCAATCACCTCTGAGCATGGAAAAAGCTCAGGTCTGGTAGAAATTTTCATCAATGCAGATCTCTCTATATTGGCATAGATGGTTTCTTATTCAAAACCTATGTCAGGTACTTCTCGGTGTGTTATTAATCTGTAAACTTCCCCCCATTTATATTCGGGTTCTATACCAACTATGCATTTGGTGTCCTCGTAGGTGTACTCAACTCTGGTAACAATTTTGACTTCAGGTTCCTCCTCCACTACGGGAGCCTTCTTCTTCTGTCGTTTAGACATCTTGGATTCTGAAGAATTTCCCTATCATACACAGAAATTTCTTTTAGATTCTGTTGGGCCATTTCTTGATAACATTAAAAAATGGAGACAGAAATGTATGAGCATTTCACCTCGTCTAGGATAAACATGATTGCTGCTATGAAAATAAACAAACAACCAAATGTTCCTACATAAAAACAATCTACCAAAATGCTAAAACCAACTCACAACCATTATTTGCAGCATCAACTTAAAATATTATGGCCTTTCTAGAACGACGAATATCCCCCTCCTCTTGTCAAGGAGAAAACATTCTCAAAACCCCCTCTCGGCGCTACGACATAAACGTTACGTGGGAAATATGGTGCCTAAATCCCAAGTGAGGACACTACAAGTGATAGCGCACTTAACTCATAAAAAATAAGATGTAGCTACTTGCTGCAAAAACACTCGCGTCACAGTCCGACTAGATAATGCATTCTGACCCAAAATTTGGTCCAGGGTTCGAATTTGAGTTTAACCATCTCAACGTTGCGACCCTAGTTCACAAAAACAAGGGAAACGATACAGTGGAACCAGAACCTCGGCATCCCAGAAGAAAAACATGAAACACTCCCTCTGGATGGCCACACGCAGACTGGAGGATACTGGTGCGGACAGCGTAACGGTCGTCTGCACTGGTTTCTCCAGCAGTCGAGTGCGGGCTACAAACCCATAACGGCCGTGAAATTCATCATCAAGCAAAACTACAAAACCCCCCACCGGGAAGCCATACCATTTACCTCGAATATATATACATCCTGAGATGGAAAAACCTAGGTAACCACTAACCGCGGAGACAACAAAAGTAGTTTGACTAATCAAACGAAATGGTAAAACGGGCATAAGATCCTACCTGGCACTGTGTCGCATGACTGGTGGATAAAAACTTGTAAACTTCCACGGCGGAGCCACCTACGAGCAAAGGTACCAACAGTGAATGCGTTGGTCTGATTGAGTGATAACGATAGCATAGGGAAATCACTAAAATAACAATAAAATAATAAAAACACCTCGGCCCCAATATATACGCCTCGGTCAACCATAATCGTCGAGAAAAAATAAAACCATCGGGAGGCGGAACAGCTACGGGATTAGCGATCATGTCAGTATCGCCTCCGCAACGGTGGATGATGAAACAGTTAGGACACCCAAAATGGCGTCGACAGAGAAACAAATCAAAACTCGCATCGAAGCTCACGAGACTAAGGCTTCGGATCAATAGATGGTTGGAGAGCCACAACTGTGAAATCATAAAAGAAACCAAGTTCTGCAGACCAGCAAAAATCAGAGTAAAAAAAAAATGACTTCGACCAAAAAATAACGGTCATGCGAAAAACAAAATCAAACTACAGCGGAAAGATAGTGCTTTCCAAATCCGCAACGGTGAAAGCTGAAATCCAAAGGATCTATGAGTCAAAACGGCGGGATCAGAAAAGGTTAATGCAATCATCGGGGGACTTCGTAATGCATCATCTGCAACTACGGAAACTGTAGAGACAAATGTTCTGATGATATTCCAACAAGCCGCTGAATAAGAGAAACAAATAAAACGCATCGAAGGAAATAAATCTTGGATTGGACCCGACTTCTTGTTACTTCTCCACAACGGCGGGCACGCAGATGACTAGACTCCCGACTCAAAAGTCCAAAACACTTCTGATGGAAAGGAAAAATTAATTCAAACATTAAAACATTGCTGGCATAAAAGTAATCTTTGCGCAACATCAAGCAAAACCAAAATCTGAGCAAAATGAATTAAAGGAGGGTCCCAAAAATTTTAAAATTTTGGGAAAATGTTGCAGCTACAACACCTTCATAACATTAAGAAGATGGAGAATGAAACCATGGATGAATTTAACAGTAAGTTTAGGCATGTGGTTTCAGACCTCCCTAAGAAATCAATCCAAAGGATGCCTCCATCCTCATATCTTACATCGAAGATTTCATTGGTGATTTGAGGAACCAGTTAAGAGACAAAGAGCCAGTCGATCTGAAAATTGCCCAGGAGTTGGTCGAGAAAATAGAAGAGAATATGCAATCATCAGGAAAGTCCCACATTCCAAGTCACACTAGGGGAAACAGTTCCTGCAACAAATATACCAAGGGTAAATCCATTGATTCAGAAGAAAAGGGAGCCTCTAAAGATCCCATGAAAAACGTAACAGACATGATAAAAGACTTGGTTACTAGTCAAAACCAACTTATGGAAAATCATTTTGCACAACTGAATCATATGCACAATAGAATAATCACAATGGAAAGAAATAATGGACCTAGGAACTTTCAGCCTAAACAGAATCAGATGTATCAAAAGAAATTTCCTCAGCAAGAGCCTAGGATTCCAAACCAGTTAGACTCAGCTAACATGGTAGAAGAAGTAATTCCATGGTGTAGACCCTATGAACAATTCCACCAAGAAAGCACTTGTTATGTTGCAAGTCAAGTCATGGAACATGGACTTCTCGAGGTCAATAGTCAGGAAACAACTTCAAGTGATCCTGATCATATATACATGGTAGGCCAAGCCTACCCTTTGTCACCAACTAAATAGTACAAACCTAAGGATGAAACCATTACAGAATCTTATAGTGAAACTTATGATGAAAACTGTAATGTACATGATGGGACTCCTATGTGCTCATCGTATAATGATGACAGACTGGAAGGTTCACTGCCTTGTGACCTTTTCTTTGAAGAAGATGAGTATGAAAATGAGGACAAGTATAAATTGGAGCATGATACAAGTGACGAAGACTCCCTTACCTCCGACAAAGATGTTGATGAGGAGTCATGGACATTCATGGAAAATCCAGTCTATGACATGAATAAAGAGGAAAATAATGAACCAGAAACTTTTGATGGTTTTGTTGATTTTTCTGTCTATGGCATATCTAAAGGAGAGAGCATGGACCATGTGCCCTTGGGAAACTTTGGTATGAAAAAGGAGCATGCAATTTATCCATATGATCAGTCTGAGCCATATATCAGTATCAGTAATGAAGAAAAAGAGAACTTGATATCAGCAATGGGGAATCCATCACATCTGACATAGATGGTGGTGATGACTATTGGGATTTTTGTGGATATCTTATTAAGAATCCTATCTATGCTATATCCAACAAGGGGAGTGTCTATTTAGAAATTTATGGAAGTCCAATATATTATACTTCCATAGAGGGAAGCATGGATCTGGAGACCTGAGAAAATCCTAGTATGGAAAAGCAACATTCAAAACTCTTATATGATCATTCAGAGTCATATCATGCAGAGCCACACAAAGGTATCAATAATGAAGGCATGGAGAAGCAGTGTTGTGAAAAGACAGATGTGATGCAGTTATTAGAATATCAGTCTCAACTATCATCTTCACATATAGAGTTTCCTCATGATTTGGTGCCACTTGGGGCTTATACAGTGAATTATCATCCAGTAAGCCTTGATGATCAGTATGATGGTGTAGTCAATCTACCTCATTATTCTGATTTGAACATCAACCCTGTCCAGTGATGGATAGAACCAGACTGCGCAAGCACTTACCAGTTTGGGAGGAAGTTTGACGACATTATTCCTGCCTATGATTTCCCATCCATCCCACCCCTTCTGGATCATCATGCAGGTTTGCATTTTCTAAATAAAGTATCCTTACTTTGGCTGGTAACCAAAGACAAGGAACATTTTTTTTATGTTAATAAAATTCTTAGGTGGTTACATTGGATTTCTGATTACAATTAACCCTTTTTATATCATGCTTAGAGTAGGAAAATAAGCTCCTTGAAAAAGAGCATTTACTTTCCGCATTTTTGTTTTGTACTTAGCTATAATAAAATATTTCTTTTTCATTAGTTAGTTACATTTATTTTGTTTAAAATAAATCAGCTTAATGGTTCATTTGGTTTTTATGTAAAGCTTGTGCTACTGAGGTTTTCTTGTCAAGTTGAGATGTTTTTATAGGGTATATAAACCAGAGATTCTGGCATACCCCGTGGGAGAATTATAATAAATGTTCTAGCATGATAGTGTCTATAAAAGACTCGGTCTCTTAGACTTTCTTTGTCAATCCAATCAGCCTAGGGTGTTTTTTCCCCTGGTTATTATTGGTTGTTGAATAAACGACTGATAATTTCTGAGTTTTTCACTCCATACCTCCAAAGTTGGGGTGGTCGACTTGGCATTTAGCCCTATTGAGGTTATTAGAGTCTATGTGTCAATGTATAAACATGTTAGGCATCATGGTCGAGTCATATGACCATGTCTAAGTCCCCCTAGGCTTTTTCAATTTTTTTAATTTTTTAATTTTTTCAGTGTTTTTTATTAAATTTTAATTTTTCTAAAACTCAGGCTATTTTTTAATAGTTTAATTGGAAAAATTGGTTTTGTAATAAAGGTGGGCTCGGAAGTCAGATTCAGTCATGTAGGTGCTCATTTTCAAGCTAAGAGCACCCAGTAAACCTATAGACCCACTATTTCCTAGTTTTGAGAGATTTTCCATCACTCAGGTCAGAAAGCCCCAAAAAATCAATTATTGATTATTTTAATTAATAAATTGATGAATAATGGAGAAAATACAAAATCCTAGATCAGTGGATTCTCAACCGATTTGATTGAAATTAGTCAAATCTGCACCAGATGGACCGGATCTGACAAATCCTTGATTGAAGGAGGTGATCTGGGTGGATCCAGAGTTGAACTTTAGCTTCCTTTATGGGGAATTTTTCCCTCCCTCTCTCCTCTACATGTGTGGGCTCTTCTGGGAGCTCTATGGTTGATGATTCACTCAGCAGGTCGATGTGTCAGCTCAATCAGCCCCCCGATTGATATTCAAACTCAGTAAAATCTCAGTTCAGCTTCAGATCAGGTATTGATGGACTCTCCTTCAGTTACAATGGTCTATCTCCTTTGGATTTGTGCCCCCTCTGGGCAAGGGTTTCAATTGTGTATAAATAAAGCTCAAGTTGCCTCTTCCAAGCTATTTAGAGTTGGATTGAGGAGAAATTGCTGTTGTAATACTGTGTAATATCTTTTTCTATTGGAATAAAGTGAATCTTTGGAGGCAAGATGGTGTCATGTCATTGTATGTGTGGATGAGAATTTCCATGTTTCACTAAGGTAACCTATATCTATATTCATAATTTATTGATTGTTTGTGGATTCATTGCTAAGATTGATAATAAGTTTATTATAATCTTGATAGGTAAGGAGTTTGTTAATAATTTTACTGGCCATCTCTTTCCTTTTTTATGCATGTTTAGATATCTAGATTCAGCTTGTTTTATAAGTTTATATGCATGTTATTATGAAATCTCTATGTATGTATTGACTGGATCTCACAAGTATTTTGGCAAGTCTTTAGATTCAGTTGCAGGTTCCTAGCTTGGAGAGGATGCTGATCTAGTTTGCTTCTTCACTGTATCCAAAACCATTCAAATGCATAGTCCCTCGACATTCCACTGGAAATCTCCACGGTTGATCTTGAAGGCTTCCAGCAAAAATGCTCTTATTTTCCTCTTCCTCCTTCAAATTTTTCTAAAATCAGTCTGATTACTTGTTTGCAGCTTTAAAATTGTTTATATATATCAATTTCAGAGTTTATTTTACATAGATATTGTTTCCTTAAAGCTCATAATCTAGATCACATTCCTAAAAAAATTTTTACAAGCATTCTAGATCTAGTTTTAGGAAAACTTATCATTTTTCAAGGCTGTGAAAGTAGATCTAAAGCTTGTTGAATGCATGGTTGTTTCCTTAGAGTATAAAATTTTATATTCTTAAATTTAATTTCTTTATATTGGCTTCCCCAAAATCACGCCAAGATCCCAAGGAAATATTGCTTTCCTTGGTTCCTTTTCTGCTTCTTTAAAAACTAGTTTTAACTTAGAATTTTTGGGTAAAAATTTTGTTCATCCAAAAGTACTTTCAAAGTACTTTTGGGCATATTTAACTGTGATAATATTTCTTGTTTTTAGTAGGTGTAACAGAAAATAGGAGGAGGCGCTGTTCGGAAAGCATTTTTGGACCATTCGAAACCCCCCAGGGGGTCTCCGTCTTCCAAAATTTGAAATTTTTGCAATTTGTAAACCTTTGGTCTCATTCCATATAAGGACTAGGTGGATCAATTTCAGTTTTATGACATTTTAATTGTTTCTAATAAAAATAAAAATCTTTTTGAATAGGCTCTTTCGAGCCTATTCACCACCCCCCCTGGGGGGATTTGCGTCTGTGTCATTTTTAACTTTTTGCTCATCTTTTTTCAATCTAGTGTAGTTATAATATGTAGGGTATTATACTTTGAATTATAATCATTTTCATATTCCATATCTATTGGTTTCAAAGTAATTTTAATACTTACCCCACAAGCCTCCTTTTGAGCTGAAAGGTGAAGAAAGGGTCGTGGTAGTCTAATTAGAAAATTGTGGTTTGCTTATATATTTATGGTTCATCTGCTATCATCATTTGTTTTAGTAATCATATTAAAATCAAACCCTCCTTGATTCCCTGATTGAGATCCACTTGGATCGAAAGAGGTTCCTGGAGAATTTTCTTTTTAACAAGAACACCTATTTTAAAATTTACTAAAAATAACGAAGACTCTAGTGTGTATGCTCTGTACTTAGCTGCAGTTCATCTGATCAATCAAGCTGCATCAAAATCACTTGAGTGACTAGAATAATTAGGATTCACTCTCCCCAAATTAACAAACCATCCGGCGAAAATCCAACGCCTTGATCAAACCATTACGGTGGAAAAAATACCTAAAGGAAGCGGGAACTCCTGAAAAGTGACCTCAAGGCACCGATCTCTATTACACCTTCGAGTTCATTATGAAAAATAGCCTCAGAGACTCCATTCACCCCACATGTTCCTTACGGGTAGCCGTGACGGTTTAGTTTTGGACATACTTCAAGTACCCCCTGGGTATATCTGGAGTCCCCTCGCCTAAGCTAAATTACTCATCTTCTTACATTAATTTAAAATTAACCAAGATACAATTACACAGCATTCATTCCAGCACTTACAAGCACTCTTACTTGTTTTTAGACTCCATTTTCAAGGCACTGGTCAACTGTTTATTTCTTTCAATCTATATGTGATTGGGTGTCATTTTCATGCTTACTTGTGATTATCTCATCATGTTATTTGTTGTTCACAATTGTTAAATCGAAACTCCTAAAAAACTTACTGTTTAATACCATCATCATACTAAATATTTTTTCCTTAGTAACTTAATAGGGTCTACCCCCCTTGGCTTCATTAGGAGTTGAGCCTAAACGGAGGAGTCAAGAACAAGGTGACAGCCTTGACTCAAGACTTGCCCCCAAGTACACACGGAGTGGCTTGAATATTTCTTCCACGTAAAGCAGGTGTGTGAAAGGTGGCAACAGGACCTCCCTACCTCTATTTATATGCCTTATGAAAAATTAGGGTCGAAGACAAAGTAGTTACAACTGAAGGAGTCAATTGCATAACTACCCAAACTACTCGAATTTCAACATACATATGTTTTTGACATTTTTGGGAGAAATACGTGGGTTGCAGAGACATCAGTCGCGTATGCAGGAAAGTATACGCAAGTTTCAATGCAAAAATTTGTGTATTTATGGTGTATGCAAGTATTATATATAGCAATTCACGTACATATGCGGATTTCCTTCAGGAAACTCGCGTATACATCAACAAAGTTCATTTTTATGGTACTTATAGGAATTTTCAGACTTTAGTGTCTTCTACAAACTTTTAGCTGACTCAGATACCTTTCCAACAGTGTAGAGATGAGATCCAACAAATTTATATAACTCTATATATGGGTCCTCCAAGTTAGGTGTTTTTTCTGTGACTTTCATGAAGTGTCGTCATGGAAGTGTCGACATGCAACGAAATCATGGGAAAGTGGTCAAAGGTAGAGATGTGTCATTTTGAGCTATAACATACCTATTGAAGACACTATTCATAAGGCACATAAATGTTTTTGGTGCATTTTTGAGACCAAATGGTACCACTACAAACTCATAATTTCCATACCTTGTTCTGAAGGATGTCTTATGAATGTCTCTGTCCTTGATTCTCACCTAATGGTAACCAGACCTCAAGTAAATATTGGAAAATATCTTTGCTCCTTTCATTTGATCAAAGAGGTCATCAATTCTTGGAAAGGGATATGTGTTCTTCACCGTGATTTTCTTCAGCTGTATGTAATCAATACACAATCTGAGTGTACCATCTTTCTTCTTCACGAACAGAACTGGTGCTCCCCAAGGAGACACACTCGGCATGATATACATTTTCTCCAACAATTCTTGCAGCTACATCTTCAGCTCTAACATTTCTCGTGTACTCATTCTGTGATTTGGACATGGGTGCTACTCCTGGCACAAGCTCAATCATGAAATCAATGTCTCTCTTTGGAGGAAACCTTGGAATCTCATCAGGAAAACATCACTGAATTCCTGCAAAACCTGGAAGTCCTCCAACCTGGGAGTTTCCTTTTTTGTTGCCTCCACAATATGGGCTGCATATAACTGACAACCTTTTCTACAAAAATTCTTCAATTGCATCACTGAAATATGCCTTACAGAAATTGCCTTTGGTATTCCTTTTACAACTACTGGGTTCCCTTCTCCATCCATGCATTCAAAAGTCTTATTATAATAGTCAAGCTTAACACTGTGAGTTTCTAATGAATCCATTTCAATGAGAAAATCATAGGAACCGAGTGTTAGAACATTCATATCTATGCAAGTGCTCAGTTTAGTCATCACCAATGGACATTTCTCCACCACTTCATTAATTTTTCTCTTAGTTCTAGTGGCTAGATGAACTAACCATGACTTGCTATGCTTTGATTTCCTAAGAGCACAAACCTCTACTACTCTAGGAGCAATATAATTGTGAGTAGAACTAGGTTCAATCAAAATAGAAATAGATTGCTCAACAATATTACCTGCAACTTCAACCACCATGGACTGGTGATCTTCCTGGAGGTCTTCCAGTACTACATAAATTCTTGGTATGGCCTTTACTACTTGTCCCACTATTTCTTCCTCTTGAAAATTGTATGTTTCCCTTGCATTCTCATTCTCAATTGGACAGTACCTACACATGTGGGGTCCTCCACATTTCCAACATTGGAGTGGTGTTATGTTCTGTTGTGGATCTCTTGGCTCTTCTCCCACCACTCTAGCTGGTTGCTTCTCAACTTGATATGGCTCCTTCTGATGTCTCTTGAAGTTAAAAGGTTTGAAACCTCTTTTCCTCTGATCAGACTTCTCATTCATATTGTTCTTCCATGCCTTCTGGTAGTCATTTTTTCTCTTGCTTTGCTCATAGCAATAGTTAGCTTTTCTTATCACCTCTTCCATAGTTCTAGGTTCATAGAACTCAATTCAATCTTTGTAGGACTGAGGAAGTCCACTCCGAAAGCACTGGATTTTTACCTTCTCATCTTTAATATACCTAAAATACCTCAACAATTCGAATAAATTGTTTGCATATTCCTCCATGGTCTACTATCCCAATCTCAGCTCATGGAATTGTTCGATTTTATCATCATAGTACTGGTTAGAGAGGTACTTCTGATTGAAATATTTCTGGAACTGTTTCCATACAATATTCCTTTCATTTATCTTCTTTACTTTCCTGAAGTGTTCCCACCAAATAGACACCCTTCCAGTCAAGTTGAAGATGGCTACCCTACCCTTCATATTTCCAAGAATAGTCTTGGCCTTGAAAATATTTTCTTCTTCCCAAAATCCAAGCTTCAGCTTCTTGACCAGTTTTTACCTCACCATTGAAGGTATGTGGATTTGTCTTCCTGAATTCATCTCGTGAGTGGTTCTGGTAGCGCCACTTCCTCCTACTCCTATGAGGTGAAGAGACTGAAAATTCAGTGGATCTTTCAGATTTAGACGACCCACTAGGAGATCTCTTCCTTTTATTCTCGTGAAAGGAAAATATTGAACCATTAGTAGATTTTTTAGAGTTAGAAGAACTACTAAGAGATCACTTTTTTCCTCTAGCATTGTTCTTTCTTCCTCTGGCTTCACTTTCCGGTACCCAGAGTTCATCTTTCTCTAAATTTTTGTCAAACTATGCAATATGGTTGCATTCAGCAAATTCTGCTCCTCCCGAGCCTTAATCAGTATTTCATTGTCTTCTATGCAGCTCTGTATCTCCACCTTGAGGCTTCTCATGGTGGCTGCAAATTCTGGGGGAGTATCTTGAAACCTCCTCCCATTAGACTCTGTCTCAACATTTTCCCCCATAGCATCTTCCTCGTGAGCTGTTGGGTAAAAACATTAAACAAATTATAAAAGAATTCCAACGATTTAATTGTCAACCCGGAGAGAGCGTAAACTTGTGAGGTACAAACAAATTATATGCAGGGGCAGAGTGTCGCTGAACCTAATCTAAAATTCTAGATAACTGTAATCAGAAATACATGTAATTGAAATTAAATCTAGTTTATGAAAACAAGAAATTACATGAAAATAAATCTAATTGCAGAAAACATGAAATTGTATAAAATAAACTTGATAAAGAAATATTGAAACTGTGTGAAATAAAATGGTATAAAGCAATTGACAATAGCTTGTGAGCTCACATAAGATCAATACTGAAAATACATAAGAAAGAAATATATGGAATTCTATACTAACAACTCATAAACAAGACATCAAAATATGAAGAGATCAAACTATCTATTCTAAAGCATAAAATCTATTACAACAGGATCAAATCCATGACTATCGAAAAAGTTGAACTAGTTCTCTACTACCAAACCACTAGAGAGGCCTGTTGTCCGCTGATTGCACACCAGCAGCATAAATCTTCTGAAAGTTGTCTCCTCACTTGAGAAAGTGAGAGAGGTGTGACCTTGGGGGAAAGCATATAGCTAGGTACTGTCACCTACTCCTAGCTCCTCCATTTAGGCTAACTCCTAACGAAGCCAAGGGGGTAGTCCCTAACAAATATTTTCTATGGCTCAATGTGTTTAAGTTAAGTTTTAATGTTTCAACGATGCAGATGGGTGTTGTTTAGGAGTTATTATGATGAAAGATGATTATAATTATGAAAATTTGAACACAAGACAAAGGCAATCCACGTTGCTACACTGGATTAAAAGATGAACAATATATCAAGAACTTGTAAAAATAAAAGTGCATTCATAGACAAAGATTTTATAAATCAAAGGACAAATGGTCCAGATTAATAATAACGCATGAAATGATAGACTGGTGCCTTATGGAGTCAAAGCTCTGCAATGCTTTGAATAATAAAAAAAGATACAAGTCTTGAAATAAAGCTAGTGGATATGTTATGCAACTGCTCTTGGTACATTTTAAATATTTTAATGGTCTTGTTTATTATGGCTTGAAAAAAGGTATCAGAGACCAACCGAGAATGTATTCAAAGTCATTCCATTCTAGACATGTCGGCTTGTCCAGTATCTTGAACTGGTGTCCTGGAGGATTGACCAGCTAGTCGTAACTCTAAGACAACGGGGATTTTCGGTGCCCTTACTGAGAATAGACTTGAATGCTTTCTACAATGTCGGTACATTGGTTATGGATAAAATTTTTGTTAGGATGTTATTGTGAGCTTAGCAAGTCTGTTCACCGTTCTGAGTACGATCCCAACTATGAAAGTCGGCAGAGCATACTAGGTGAGGGATATCAACGAAGTAAATTAATTAGAGGGGAAATGTGAGTTGAATTTTTTTATTCAAAGAATTAATTAAACCCTCCGACAGAGAGCACTCTTGACTTTGTCTTATGACAAAAGTTTAAGACTCATATCTATTCTATATGCCTAAGTGCAAGGATGATGCAACAATTAATATGCTCTCTGACAGAGAGTGCTCTTGACTTGGATTTGAGTAATTTCAAGAGACTTAGAAATTAATTAATTAATTACAAAAAGAAAAGTACATGAAAATAAAAAAAATTAAACAAATTCTTCGATAGAGAGCACTCTTGATCCACCTTATGGTGAGATTCAAGATATTTTGGTTCTTTTTCATTTTTGCAATAGTATATCAAATGAAAGTAAACAAAACTTAAACTAACTAAGTAATGAAACAGGAAAATTTATTTTCTAACTTTTACGAAAGCAAACTTCTAAATAATGAAACTACTCTTTCATATTCTACTCTAGCAAATTATTATGCAAACATGAAAATAAAAGAGACGACACAAGCTTCCCCAAAATGGAGGAAGAGGCATGTGGGAGAATTTATCCCACTTGCCTTTTATTAACTCTTTTACAATGCTTTCTTTTATTTCGCTTTTTGCCTCTTCTGAAAGAGCGGGGTGAGAAAGGGAAAGAGAGAAGAGGGAAGTACTTTTGTCTTTTTGCTCTTTGCTTGCCTTTAGCCTTTGGGATTTTCTTGTTTTTTCCTGAAAGTAAGAGCTTTAAACACTTGAAACGTTATATGTTAATCAAAAAAAATAAAAGAAACAAAACTACAAACTAACTCTTAAAAAGGGGGTAAAATTTTACGATGAAAATAAAGGAAAGAGAGAGGAGAAAAGGCTATGAAAAGGAAGAGAAGAAGGGTAAAAGAGGGATGTCCAAAAGGGTAAAAGAGGGCTGAAAACTAACAAGGAAAGGGCTGCAAACTAACAAAAAGGGGCTAGAAACTAACAAGGAGAGGGCTATAAACTAAGTGAAGAAAGGGGGAAAAAAGGAAGCGAGAAAAGAAAAGGAAAAGCAAGCCAAACAAGGCAAGAGGATGGAAGCCAAAAGATGGAAAAATGGAGACTAGGGATTCCTAAAGTAACCGGTAACCAAAGAAAAGATTTCTTGTGGATGGAACACAAGAGATAGAGATAAACTCTCGGCTTTCTTTTTGTATTAAAAGAAGATGATCCCTATAGATCCTATTGGTTGTGGAGCCTAATCTTCTAGATCCAGAGATATTATTCAGTCGTGTTTGTAACCTAGGTGTACTGTACACTCATTCCCCTTGCCTTAAGGTTCAGGGCAGTGCCTCGAAAAAGGGGGTTCGGGGGCAGAGCCCCGAGAAATGTTTTTGGGATGTGTGTTGGCCAACAGTATTGTGGACCCATGGTATTGGGTTAACCCTAGAATTTCCCCATTGTATTTCCCCTATAAAAGAAATCATTGTAAAATGACTGTGTATGGTATTGTATTGTATTGGAAGAGAGACTGTGAGAGTGTGAAGAGGAAGTGCAATGGTTTTGTTGTAGGGTGTATCCCTTCATATTTCTGGACTGTAATAAAAGTACTGTCAATTTCTTTGTGGGCGTAGCCCATCGTTTGGGTGAACCACATTATATCTGTGTCTCTCTGTAATGTTTTAATGTGTTTTGCATCTTGTTTATTGATTTAACTGTATATCTATTATTGCTTTGCGGTTCTGTTTTCTAACAATTGGTATCAAAGCCAAAAGGTATATTTGGTTGGTAAACTCGCAGGAAAGAAGGGTTCCTGGTTCGAGTGGGAGCAATGGCGAAAGAAGGAAAGTTTAGGGTTGAGAAATTTAATGGCCAAAACTATCAGTTATGGAAGATGCAAATGGAGGACTATCTCTACCAGAAGGATCTGTACCTGCCATTGGGCAGAAAAGCAAAACAGCCGACGGCTATGAAGGATGAAGAATGGGAGGTTCTTGACAGAAAGGCACTGGGAACAATATGGTTGTGCCTGGCTTCGTCGATGGCCTTCAATATTTTGAAAGAAAAAACAACAGAGGGTGTGATGAGCGCATTAAGTAAGCTCTACGAAAAACCCTCGGATTCTAACAAGGTATTATTAATGAAGTGTTTATTTAATATGAAGATGTCGGAAGGTGGATCTATTGCTGACCATTTAAATGAATTTAATACACTTACCAGTCAGTTAAGTTTTGTAAAAGTGAACTTTGATGATGAGGTTAGGGCTCTTCTAATCTTGTGATCATTGCCAGAAAGCTGGAATAGCTTGGTCATGGCTGTAAATAATTATGTCCCTAGTTCAAACACTCTTAAGTTTGATGATGTTGTTGGTGTTATTCTTAGTGAGGAAATGTGAAGAAAAAGCACAGGTGAGACATCAGGTAATGCGTTGACCATGAAGAGCAGAGGGAGACAAAACGAGAGAGGAAGGAGCCCAAGAAATTGTGGCAAGTCTAAAAAGGGCATATCCAAGTCTAGATTCAGAAAAATAGAGTGCTAGAACTATGGTAAGAAAGGACATCTGAAGAAAGACTGTAGAGCTCCAAAGAAGAAAGGAGATAGATAGTAAGAGACTTCTCAGGAAGTGAATGTATCAGGTGATGTGTTACAAGATGCTTTGATTCTTGCATTAGATAATACTAGTGATTACTGGGTAGTAGATTCAGGGGCTTCATGTCATGCTACACCCCATAGGAAATTCTTTCATGATTGTGTTCAAGGTGATTTTGGGCATGTGCTATTGGGGGATGATGAACCATGTAAAATTGTAGGAAAGGGTAAGGTACGGATTAAGTTAAATAATGGAAATGACTGGCTGCTAAAGGATGTAAGGCACATTCCTGCTGTGAAAAGAAATCTGATCTCAACAGGGCAGTTGGGAGATAGCAGTTGTTTGTCTACGTTTGGAAACGTGGTGGAATATCACTAAAGGATCACTAGTAATAGCAAAAGGAGATAGGGTAGGTATGTTATATTTATTTCCTCATAATATTGATTATTCTATCTCTGTAGCTTCCATAGAAACAGTTGTGACGCTGTGGCATCATAGGCTTGGCCACATGAGTGAGAAGGGGATGCATATTCTCCACTCAAGGAAACTGCTTCCAGATCTGAAGCAGGTAAGTTTGGAATTATGTGAGAACTTTGTTTATGAAAAAAATAAGAGAGTTAGATTTCTCAGTGTTGGGAAACAAAAAAAGAGTGAAAAGTTAGAGCTTGTCCATACAGATGTATGGGGACCAGCTCAGGTACAATCTCTTAGTGGCTCTCGTTATTATGTTACTGTTATTGATGATGCAAATAGAAAAACTTGGGTTAATTGCATTAGAAAAAAATATGATGTGTTTGATACTTTTAAGAAATGGAAAGCTTTGGCTAAGAATGAAATAGGAAAAAGGTTGAAATGTCTCAGATCTGATAATGGAGGCGAGTACTGCAGCAAGGAGTTTGATAGTTACTATTCACACAATGGGATTCTCAGAGAGAAGACAGTCCCTGGAACACCATAAGAAAATGGTGTGTCAGAAAGGATGAACAAAATTATCATGGAGCATGCAAGGTGCATGAGATTGCATGCAGGGTTGCTCTTACAGTTTTGGGTTGATGCTGTAAACACTGTTGTTTATTTAATAAACAGAGGGCCTTCAAATGATTTGGATGGTGGCATTCCAGAGGAGGCATGGACAGGTAAACAGGTAAAATACTCATTTCTAAGAACTTCTGGTTGTGAAGCATTTGTCCATATTGATAAAGATGATAGAACAAAGCTTGAGGATAAATCCAAGAAATGCACCTTTATTGGATACAGGGTTGATGATTTTGGTTATCGCTTATGGGATCTTAAAAATTGAAAAATCATGAGGAGTAGAGATGTAGTATTCAATGAAAAGGTCATATTCAAAGATCAGCTGCAGGGAAAGAAAGAAGAAAAAGAAAACACAAATTACACAGTTCTTAATGAAATCAAAGAAAATGAACTTCCAAAGGCACCAGAAAATCAAGAGCAGTAGTAGGTACCTGAAACTCCTGCAACTGTAAGAAATTCTACCAAGTTAAGTAGACCCCCTGAACAATTCTCTCCTTCACTGTATTATTTATTGATGACTGATTCTGGTGAACCGGAATGTTATGAAGAAGCAATGCAGGTAGAAACTAGAAAGAAGTGGAAGGAAGGAATGGATGAGGAGATGGACTCATTGGTAAGAAACCAGACTTGGGATCTGGTTAAGTTTCCTACAGAAAAAAGGGCATTGCAGAATAAATGGGTTTATAGGTTGAAGGAAGAATATGGAGGCAAGAAGTCATACAAGGCTATACTTTTTGTAAAGGGGTTTGCACAAAAGAAAGGTATATACTTTGATGAAATATTTTCTCCTGTTGTTAAAATGACTTCAATTAGAACTATTTTACGTCTAGTGGCGGTATAAGATTTGCATCTTGAATAGTTAGATGTAGAAACAACCTTTCTCCATGGGGATTTAGAGGAAGAGATTTATATGCAGCAACCACAAGGGTATGAGGTCAAAGGGAAGGAGAATTTGGTTTGCTGGTTGAAGAAGAGCCTATATGGCCTGAAGCAAGCTCCAAGGCAGTGGTATTTAAAGTTTGATAAGTTTATGACAGAACAAGGTTATGATAGATGTCATTCTGACCACTGTGTTTATTTCAAGAGGCTAGATAACGAAAGATATATTATTTTGTTATTGTATGTGGATGACATGCTTGTTGTAGGGTCTAACATGCAGGATATAAATGTGCTCAAAATAAAACTAGCTAAATCATTTGTGATGAAGGATTTGGGTGCTGCAAAGCAAATCCTTGGTATGAGAATAAAAAGAGACATGAAAAATTGCAAATTGACGTTTTCTCTAACAAGAGACAGGAAAAATCGCAAATTGACGTTGTATCAAGGTGAGTACATAGAAAAGGTGTTGTAGAGGTTTAGAATGCAGAATGCAAAACCAGTCAATACACCTTTGGCTAGCCATTTCAAACTAAGCAAGGATATGTGTCCAGAGACACCGAAAGAGATAGATTACATGTCCAAGATTCCCTATTCATCAGCGGTTGGAAGCTTGATGTATGCCATGGTGTGCACAAGACTAGATATTGCACATGCAGTGGGAGTTGTGAGTGGGTATATGAATAATCTAGGTAAAGAGCATTGGAAATCAGTACAGTGGATTCTCAGGTATTTGAGAGGTACCACTTCACATGCATTATGTTTTGGAGGTTCAGACACTGCTCTACATGGATATGTTGATGCAGATATGGCTGGTGATAAAGACAGTTGGAGAAGAACCACAGGGTATGTGTTTAATGTGGGTGGAACAACAGTAAGTTGGATTTCAAAGCTGCAACAGGTTGTTGCACTTTCAACAACGGAAGCAGAGTATGTTGCTACTACAGAGGCTAGTAAGGAGATGATTTGGTTGCAGAGGTTCATTGAAGAATTGGGTAAGAAGCATGAGAATAGTAGGTTGTACAACGACAGCTAGAGTGTCATTCATATTGAAAATAAATCAGCCTTTCATTCAAGGACTAAACATATACAACTCAAGTACCACTTCATAAGATTTGTTCTAGATGAAGAATTGTTAAAACTGCAAAAGATACATACTATCCAGAATCCTACAGACATGTTGACAAAGGGAGTAACCAAAGAGAAACTGAGTTCCTACTCGATTTCTGTTGACCTTCAAGCATGAAGGTGAAAACAAGAAATTTTCCAAGTCCAAGGTCCAGAGCATAGTCCAAAAATTGCAGTAGCGGCGGAGTTGTTGTGATCAATCTCCAAGTGGGAGATTGTTGGTTGTGGAGCCTAATCTTCCAGAACCAGAGATATTATTCAGTTGTGTTTGTAACCTAGGTGTACTGTACACTCATTCCCCCTGCCTTGAGGTTCAGGGCAGTGCCCCAAAAAAGGGGGTTCGAGGGCAATGCCCCTAAGACACGGGGGTTTGGGGGCAGCACCCCCGAGAAAAGGGGGTTCGGGGGTGGAGCCCCTCAGAATTTTTTTTGGGATGTGTGTTGGCCAACAGTATTGCAGACCCATGGTATTGGGTTAACCTTAGAATTTTCCCATTGTATTTTCCCTATAAAATAAAGCATTGTAAAACGACTGTGTACGGTATTGTATTGTATTGGAAGAGAGACTGTGAGAGCATGGAGAGGAAGTGCAGTGGTTTTGCTGCAGGGTGTATCCCTTCATCTTTCTATACTGTAATAAAAGGACTGGCAATTTCTTTGTGGACGTAGCCCATCGTTTTGGTGAACCATGTTATATCTGTGTCTCTCTGTAATGTTTTAATGTGTTTTGCATCTTGTTTGTTGATTTAATTGTATATCTGTTATTGCTCTGCGGTCCTGTTTTCTAACAGGTCCTACAATCACAAAGTGTTAAAAAAAAATTTGGTTGCTTGAAGCCTGGGATAGAAGCAGCTGAGCTCATACCCTTCTTCAACCTGTGAAGCCTCATAACACACCACAATTCAATACAAAAGTGAGATCAAAATAACATGCTAGTATGCTAAGAAAATTTAATCAAGATCAACATTACATATATACTGATTAGTCATGTCCATCAAGATACTAATATACTTCGCATAAACAACAAAATTGAAACTAAAATGCTATTCTACCGTGCCAACAATGGCCTTCTTGAGCTAACAAAATAATTAATCTCATGCAAGTATTAAAGAAATAAGGGTTAGAGACAATATCACCTCAACCATTTAGAAAGCTACCACATGCAAGAGCTCATAGACCTCCAAAGTCAAATCTTTATTAACAATTCAAAGAAAATGCTTGATACAATTTTCTCAGAGTAACTCTGCTACAAAATTCCATGTTGTAGAGCTCAAAAGGGCCTCTACTTATACAAAAAGGAAAGAAAATAGGGCTCAAATCCCTAAATCTGGACTAAGAGTAACACCGGAGTAATTTAATGAGCTCAGCATGATGATTTGGAGTTGAACTGAGTTGCAACACTCCAACACTTACTTATCAAAAACGAATTTGACCAAAGAGGGCAAATTTCTGACTGATAGTTCAACTGCTACACTCTGATACTTGATATGAAATTGACCGATATTGATTGGAATCATCATAAATGCTCCATGCCATGTCATTTAGCCTTTTATTTTATTCAATTTGGTTTATTTTTGAGAGTTTTTATTATCTCCAAAATATTCATTTTTAATATTTTAATTAATAATTTCTCCATAAATGACTTATTTTGAGAAATTATTAATTGTGAGGCTGAATGAATATTCGAAACTTAGGGATAGCTGGCTAGTTGATAATGAATGATTTTTGGCTTAAGGTTAGAGCCTTAAATCACTGAATTCGGATTCCGAATGACTGACATATTACAAATTGAAATTTTTCCATTTAAACTATGGAAAAATTTAATTAAAAAATAAAAACCCGGAATCCAATGCGTCTGGTAAAAAAATTTCAAAATTTTTTCTGAGGTTCCTAGTGACTTAGGACATGACCATATTCTATTCTAATAATGTCTAGTAGGTTTATACATACTCATTTGGGTTCTAATAACCCCCCAAGGCCCAGAATTTAAAATCGAGCATTCCAGCTTTGGAGGAAGGGGGAGAAAACCTCGTCGATTATACTCGGCTATAGGAAAAGCATAATTGACAAGGGAAAAAAACTCCCTGGAATACCTTAGTTTAAATTCTACATCTTAGGAGACCGAACCACTCAAAACACCCTACTAGCACATGTTATTACAAACCCCATGGGGCCACGGTCATAATTAATTAAAACAAGAACTGACTAGCCAAAACTGGCTAGGCACAAAGGAAGATCATCTGATACACTGCAACACAAACATTTATTATGTTTTTCAAATGGCAGCTCTTCAAGTAATCCAACCAAGTGCAAAATTAGTGGATAACATCTGGCTCCAACTGTGGGACGTGTGCTCGATCTAATCTCTTATGCAAGGAGAGCATACGAGAACACCAGAATCGCTGGTTTCGCAGACCTATAAGAACATCTCAACTTGACAAGAAAAATCTTAGTAGCACAAGTTTTATGAAAAAGAGCCAATGATCCAAAAGTTGCTTTATTCAAAGAATTGACTAAACTTCACTGAAAAATTTATTTATTACTAAGTACATAAAAAATGCTAAAGTAAACGTTCATTTTAAGGAGCCTATTTTCCTACTCTAAGCATGATACAAAAAAGGTTACGTGCAATCATAAATCCAGTGTAGCCACCTAATCATTTTATTAATAAAAAAATGTTTTTCCTTGTCTTTGGTTACCAGCCAAAGTAAGGACACAATTTCTAGAAAATGCAAACCTACGTGATGATCCAGAATGGGCGGGCTGGATGGGGAATCATAGGCATGAATAATTTCATAAAACTTGTTCCCAAACTGCTAGGTGCTCATGAACGCTGCTTCTATCCATGACTGGATAGCGTTGATATACAAATTGGGATAATGTGGTAGGTCGACTACTCCATCATGTTGATCATCAAGGCTTATCAAATAATAACTCGTTGTATAAGCCCCAAGATGCTCCAAAACATAAGGAACATCTATATGTGAAGAAGATGGCTGAGAAAAAACTTCAACTAGTTGCTCCCCATCTGATTCTTCACTATATTGTTTTTCCAAGTCCTCGTTACAGATACTCAAATACAACTCTGACTGACCATAGAAAAACTCCAACTGCTCTTCTTTATAACTTTCATAAGTTTCAGAATAATAACTCCCCTCTCTGGACACATCATAGATGAGATTCTCAAAAATATTTTCAAAAGTATCATAGGTTGGATTTTCAACAGAAGTCCAATACTCATCATCACCATCTATGTCGGATATGAGAGATGCCTCATCGCCGGTATCAAGTCCTTGTCTACACTCCTCATTCTGCTCAAAACAATCTTCTTCAAAAATTTGTGTTTCAAAGATATCATAGGGGACCCAACTTTCCAAATATTTGTCATCCGGTGGAAAGCATGGGGGACTCTCATCACATGAAACCTCTAAGATTGGATTTTCAATTAAAGTCTCATAGTTATCATCCATCTCAGATGTAAGGGATTCTTCTTCACTTGTATCACATCCCTGGCTATATCCCTCATCATGATCATAGTCATCTTCTTCAGAGAAAAGGTCACAAGGTAGTAAACCTTCCAAACTATCATCATTATGCTCATTTCTAGGATTAGTACCAAAGTTTTTAGTGAGGTTATCCAATTGTTGACTATAATCTTTGACTTGACCCTGGGTTTCTGTGGTGATAGGATGGAGCTGTCCAACTACGTTAATGTACTCAGGCTCTCTTGAATATTGTCTTGCCTCTCTCCAACTTTCTCGAGAAATATCATGAATGTCACCTACATAGTTTATGTACTCATGCTCGCTTGATGATGCTTTAGGACCACAACCTTCTGGAAAAACATGCTCCTGAACATAGCATGCATAATAATAAGAAGATTCTTCATGAAGGTCTTCACATGCCCTACAAAATGGTGTTCAACCACATTAGCAGCCTCTAGCTGATGAGGAGGCCTCTGCTCGTGGTTTGGATTCTTTCTCTGCCATGTTGGCCTTGCAGGGAAAGTTCTGGGAGGTGGTGGAGGTTGAGTTCTTTCAACAGTTATGACCTTATTTTGAACCTCTTTAATCTGTGCTAAGTGCTCCCTTTCCATGTCTTGCATTTTCTCTGTTAGGTCCATGAGCCTCTTCTCATATGCTTCGTTTGATGGCTCTTTCCCAAGTTAGGTTCCATAGTTTTCAGAGGAGTTGATGATCTAGAGTAACACTGGATGTTTGACTCTCCTGAAGACTGCATGTTTTTATCAATTTTGATAGCCAAACCTTGAGCTTCAAGCAATGTGGTGGGCTCCTTGTCTCTTATCTGATACTGGATTTTCCACTTAATGCTTCTATGTAATAATCCAAAGTGGAAGCTGCAAGAGAAGCATAAGTAGCAGGGATGGAATTTGATAACTCTATGAACCTATCGTTGAATTCATCCATGGTTTCTGTATCAGATTTCTGCATACTAGTCAAGGCTGCCACTAGATGTCTAGGCTCCTTTTTGCTGCCAAATTTTTCTACAAACGCAGCCTTGAAGGCTGCTATGGTAGCAAAAGAGTTGTTCGTCAAATTTTCATACCAATTTCCAACTTTGCCATCCAAAGACAGAGAAAACAGGGTCATGTAGACATCTTCATGTTTATCAACACCCTTGACATAAGAACCACAGTGTCTGGATAAATTTTTGATGTGTTGCTCAGCAGAGATAGAGGCATCAGTGCCATTAAAATTCATGAGCTTGTCAATAGCTTTTTTAGGAATGTCATGAGGCTGACCTACTATCTGAGTAAAATCGAGTTGATTAAAAAATTCACCCATTGTGTTAAGGAAATAGTTATTGTTTTGAAAATTTTCTAAGTTTTCTTGAAATAAAAAGTGGATGTCTGAAACAGACTCAGATCCAAGTTCTACAAGGATCCTACGAGAAGCTAGTTTGTTCAGTCTACTCCTATAGAATTTTTCAGGGTCAGGGATGAAATTGAGTAAACCTTTAGAGTTTCTTCTAGTCGAATACCTTGAGGTGTTAACTGACAGTGGAGTCGCCAAGTGTATTCAAGTCTAATTCCTGAGAGTGATTGAACTAAAAATCTACCAAAAAGGGTAAAAAAGGTAAAAAACTAAAAAGAAACAAAGGTCATCTAGGAACAAAAATATTTGTCCCCGACAACGGTGCCAAAAGATGTTGTTTGCCGATTGCACACCGGTAGCAAAAATATTCCAAAAGCTATCTCCTCACTTGAGAAAGTGGGAGATGTGTGACCTTGGGGGCAAGCACAAAGCCGGGTACTGTCACCTACTCCTAGCTCCTCTATTTAGGCTAACTCCTAATGGAGCCAAGGGGGCTAGTCCCTAACAAAGAGTTTCTATGGCTCAATGTGTTTAAGTTAAGTTTTAATGTTCGAATGATGCAGATGGGTGTTGTTTAGGAGTTATTATGATGAAAGATGATTATAATTATGAAAATTTGAACATAAGACAAAGGAAATCCACGTTGCTACACTGGATTAAAAGATGAACAATATATCAAGAACTTATAAAAATAAAAGTGCAATCACAGACAAATATTTTTTAAATCAAAATACAAATGGTCCAGATTAATAATAATGCATGAAATGATAGACCAATGCCTTATGGAGTCTAAGCTCTGCAATGCTTTGAAGAATAACAAAGATACAAGTCTTGAAATAAAGCTAGTGGATATGTTATGCGAGTGCTCTTGGTACGTTTTAATTATTTTAATGGTCTTGTTTATTATGGCTTGAAAGAAGGTATCAGAGACCAACCAGGAAAGTGTTCAAATTCATTCTGTTCTAGACATGTCGTCCCGTCCAATATCTTGGGTTGGTGTCCTTGAGAATTGACTAGCTAGCCGTGACTCTAAGACAATGGGGAGTTCCATCACCCTTACTGAGAATAGACTTGAATGCTTTCTACAACGTCAGTGCATTAGTTATGGGTAAAAATTTTATTAGGTTGTTATTGCGAGCTTAGCAAGTCCATTCATCGTTCTGAGTCCGAGCCTTACTATGAAAATCGACAGAGCATACTAGGTGAGGGATATCAACAAAGTACATTAATTAGAGGGGGAATGTGAGTTGCAAATTTTTATTAAAAGAATTAATTAAACCCTCCGACAGAGAGCGCTCTTGACTTTGTCTTATGACAAAATTTCAAGACTCTTATCTATTTTATATGCCTAAGTGCAAGGATGGTGCAACAATTAATATGCTCTTTGACAGAGAGTGATTTTGACTTGGATTCCAGCAAGTTCAAGAGACTTAAAAATTAATTAATTAATTACAAAAATAAAAGTACATGAAAATAAAAGAAAAATTAAACAAATTCTCCGATAGAAAGCACTCTTGATCCACCTTACGGTGAGATTTAAGAGATTTTGGTTCTTTTTAATTTTTGCAATATTATATCAAATGAAAGTAAACAAAACTTAAACTAACTAAGTAATGAAACAAGAAACTTTATTTTCTAACTTTTACAAGAGCAGACTTCTAAATAATGAAACTACTCTTTCCTATTCTACTCTAGCGAATTATTATGCAAACATGAAAATAAAAGAGACGATACAAGCTTCCCCCAAATGGGGGAAGAGGGGTGTGGGAGCCTTTATCCCACTTGCTTTTTATTAACTCTTTTACAATGCTTTCTTTTATTTCACTTTTTCCCTATTCCGAAAGAGTGGGGTGAGAAAGGGAAAGAGAGAAGAAGGAAGTATTTTTGTCTTTTTGCTCTTTGCTTGCTTCCTTGCTTTCCTTTAGCCTTTGGGATTTTCTTGATTTTTCTTGAAAGTAAGAGCTTTAAACACTCGAAACATTATATGTTAATAAAAAATAAATAAAAGAAACAAAACTACAAACTAACTCTTAAAAAGGGGGTAAAATTCTATGGTGAAAATGCAGGAAAGCGAGAGGAGAAAAGGCTATGAAAAGGAAGAGAAGGAGGGTAAAAGAAGGCTGTCCAAAAGGATAAAAGAGGGTTGAAAACTAACAAAAAGGGGCTGCAAACTAACAAGGAGAGGGTTGCAAAATGAGTGAAGAAAGGGGAAAAAAGGGCAGCAAGAAAAGAAAAGGAATAGCAAACCAAACAAAGCAAGTGGGGAGAAGCCGAAAGATGGAAAAATGGAGACTAGGGCTTCCTAAAGTAACCAATAACCAAAGAAAATATTTCTTGTGGATGGAACACAAGAGATAGAGATAGACTCCCAGCTTTCTTTTTGTATTAAAAGAAGGGGATCCTTATAGCTCCTGCAATCACAAAGTGTTAAACAAAAATTTGGTTGCTTGAAGCCTGGGATAGAAGCAGCTGAGCTCACACCCTTCTTCAACATGTGAAGCCTGATAACACACAACAACTCAATACAAAAGTGAGATCAAAATAACATGCTAGTATGCTAAGAAAAATTAATCAAGATCAACATTACATATATACTGATTACTCATGTACATCAAGATACTAATCTACTTCACATAAACAACAAAATTGAAACAGCAAATTGCTATTCTGTCGTGCCAATAATGGCCTTCTTGAGCTAACAAAATAATTGATCTCATGCAAGTATTAAATAAATAGGGGTTAGAGACAATATCACCTCAACCATTTAGAAAGCTACCACATGCAAGAGCTCATAGACCTCCAAAGTCGAATCTTTATTAACAATTCAAAGCAAATGCTTAATACAATTTTCTCAGAGTAAATCTGCTACAAAATTCCATGTTGTAGAGCTCAAAAGAGCCTCTACTTATACAAAAAGGAAAGAAAATAGGGCTCAAATCCCTAAATTCAGACTAAGAGTAACACCAGAGTAATTGAATGAGCTCG
>LPNX010956237.1:843049-959527 GCA_001517045.1 Pseudotsuga menziesii | reverse complement strand
GGGGGGGGGGGGGGGGGGGGGGGGGGGGGGGGGGGGGGGGGGTAAGGTGGCTCATCCTCCCTAGTAATGAACACCCAACCAATAGATAACCCACACTTCAACCAAAAATGAATTTGACCAAAGAAGGCAAATTTATGACTGATAGTTCAACTGCTACACTCCGATACTTTATCTGAAACTGACCGATATTGATTGGAATCATCATAAATTCTCCGTGCCATGTCATTTAGCCTTTTATTTTATTCAATTTGCTTTATTTTGGAGAGTTTTTTATTATCTCCAAAATATTCATTTTTAATATTTTAATTAATAATTTCTTCGTAAATGGCTTTTTTGAGAAATTATTAATTATGAGGCTGAATGAATACTCTAAACTTAGGGATAGCTAGCCAATTGATCATGAATGATTTTTGGCTTAAGGTTAGGGACTTAAATCACTGAATTCATATTCCGGATGACTAACATATTACAAATTGAAATTTTTCCATTTAAACTATGGAAAAATTTAATTAAAAATTTTTAAAATTTTAAAAAATAAAAACCTAAAATCCAACGCGTCTGGTAAAAAAATTTCAATATTTTTTCTGAGGGTCCTAGTGACTTAGGACATGACCATAGTCTATTCCAATAATATCTAGTAGGTTTATACATACTCAGTTGGGCTCTAATAACCCCCCAAGGCCCAGAATTTAAAATCGGGCATTCCAACTTTGGAGGAAGCGGGAGAAAATCTCATCGATTATACTCGGCTATAGGCAAAGCATAATTGACAAGGGAAAAAAACTCCCTGGAATACCTTAGTTGAAATTCTACATCTTAGGAGACCGAACCACTCAAAACACCCTACTAGCACATTTTATTACAAACCCCATGGGGCCACGGCCATAATTACTTAAAACAAGAACTGACTAGCCAAAACTGGCTAGGCACAAAGGCGGATCATCTGATACACTGGAACACAAACATTTATCATGTTTTTTAAATGGCGGCTCTTCAGGTAATCCAACTAAGTGCAAAATTAGTGGATAACAAGGCCTCTAACCAAAATGAGGAGAGAGCCCCCCTATTTATACATAAATCCAAGATAACTGATCATAATTACATATCCACTATTCTCTCAACCTATCCCTTAAAATTCTCAACAAATAGACAACTCATCCCCCCAAATCCTCAACAAATCTACAACTCATCCCTTTAAATCCTCAACCAAATATTGGATGAGATATTCTCTCCACACCTCCATGATCTTCTCCTTGAAGTTAGGTCACATCTTGATGATGAAAATCGAATTTGAAGCTAGGTAGTGATTTTTGAACTTGATAAAGTCTTCAAATACACCTGTAAACATCACCAAACTCATCCAACTTTAAATTATAATGAAAATATGTTATTTTCTCAATAATTAACCATAAATTCACTCAAAATACTCAAAAATAAATGATTTGGAAAATAGTAATATAAATCCATATTTATTATGAAAGTGATGAATATTAATGGTTTTATGGAAGGATATAATGGAATAAGGTGATAAATAGTATATGAAATGATGAATAAAATGTGGTCTTTTTGCAGCTCAACATACCCCCTAACTTGACTATTTACATGTCCTCATGCAACTATGAATTGATTCCTTTAAAATTTTTGGCTTGTAGCTGAGGCTTTACATGATGATGGTATGTGACAGTAATTCATTCCATGATTTTGGAATGCATGAGTGGCAGTGATTTTTTTCTCTTTTTTTTATATATTTTTGTGGTTGGTTCTTGTGTTAACAACATTAGCTCATTTTATTTGTATTTTTGCTGCAATACATAAGATTTTAAAAGTATACATGCATTAGAAATGATAAACCATCAATGTATATTAAAAATTATTTTTTATAGTTATGAATCATGCCAATATACATAGCATAATTTGGGACGGACATGTTGATTAAAGGTAAATGAGATGATGGATATGTAAAATGGTAATGAATAGTCCCCCCCCCCCCCAACTTAAGATAGATTAGGTTTATGAAAAAGGAGAAAGGGAATGTAGTGAGAGAATTTTCCAAATTCATTCATTTTCTAGCATTCAAGGAATTACTTGGTTAAAGATTAGAAAACAACATACCTCCACTTACCCAAGAAGTTGACGAACTTGTGCAATAGGAATGTGGTTGTTGCTGCTGGATCATAGAATGTGAAGTGAAGGATCTAAACTGATGCTTGGTTGGATGAAGTAGAAGATGAGAGCTGAAAGTAGAACTGTGGTACTCTCTTATGGCTAAAGTATGTTGCTATAAAATTGTTGATGATAATCATGAAAAATATATAGTCTTCACCTGCTACAATACTCGTTGGTACAATTCTTACCATGAGAATAAATGTGTCGATGTCGAACATGGAAAGAAGTCATTGGATTACCGACCATTGATGAATGTTGTTAACCAATGCGAGACAATCTCACCATTCATGTCAATGAGTGCCAAGGTACCTAAGTACATCGTGCAAAGTGCGAATAAAAGAGTTGATGTCGAGCCACTTGCAAGATCTAACGATCAAGGGACATTGATGTATTCCCATGATTGTCAGTGAGAGAACTTGCCATTAAGTCATGCAAGCCTCAAGGTACTAAAAATGAACTCTAGTCTCTATTCCAGATAAGGTGCTGAGGTCGATGGGGCAAGACTTGTTGAAAGGTGGGCCTTAAGGAATCCCACATCAGTCAACATGAGTTGTACATAATGAATGGTAGGACTATAGATGAAAGATCTCACAGGCAAACAATTTTTATGGTAAGGATAATAAAGTAATGTAGTCATGGAAAGGAAGCTGAATGGTTTTATTCAGAAGGAAAAGATAAACTAAAAATAAAGAAAATGTGTGTGACTCAGAAAGGTAGACATGCGGGAAGTCATGATGCATAAGGCAATGAAAAAGTAGACTCTAACATGGATGGAAAATAAGATTGGAAGGAGAAGGATAAGTAATCATGATATGGTGTAATTGGTCTCTACAAGGCTTCTTTGTGGCAGCAAATGTCATGACATACAAAAGAGAAAACACGACTCCTTCGAGCTTTCAATGGAACATTTTTTCTGAAAAGTTCCTGCGATTCTGGAAATCAATTTTGCATGCCATTCGTTCGTCTTTGAATCTACAAAAATGTTAGCATTTTTCTGCAACAAACTTGTGAGAGCATTGAAAATACAGAAAAATATGTGCTTAACAAAAGTTAAAGAGGATAAATAAAATGCTCTTATACCTGAAAAGTAGCAACGCTTCCTATTAAAACCTGTTNGTTTTTAATTTAATTTAATTTTTTATTTTTGTAATGTTATTATTGCAGTATTTTTGTATATATATATATTAAATTTGATTTTACAAAAACAAAATTTTTATTTGTTTATTTTAATATTATGTCAATGTGTTTTTCTAACATTTTTAATTGTTTTGCAAAAAACAAAAATAAATTGGATTCATGCATCTTTATATAAAGATTGAGCAACAAAGAGAGAGGGGGTCAACCCTTTCAGTGGTCGACCCTTATTTCATAAGGTTCAGGTTTGACAACTTTTAGGTTCGTATGTATATGTATAGTTACTTTAAATATAATTATTGATTATACCTATATTTTAATTATTTATATTTGTATTAATTTTTATATCTAATTATATTAAACTTTTTTTTAAATTATATTTTAAAGTCTAATATAACTATATATACATATAATTAGAAATTAATACATATATAGACAAGATAAAAGAGGTGAAAAATAACAGTCATAACTATTCCAAGGTGTTGTTGTAGCTTTAGATCCAAATATCAAAATGTAATACATTATTATATATGTGACTGGTAAAATATTTTAACCCTAATAAATATCATAAAATATGGATATTGGCAAGTTAACTAAGTCGAAGGTTTTATTGTATAATCATTGAGAGGCATGGTTTATATGAAGATCATAAAAAATTGAAGCAAACACCTATCTCCCCCACACTGAAAATGTGACAGGTCCCACTGTGCAAAAAAAATGAAAATTAAGAAGAAGGCTTGGCTACGATAGCAGCTAAGCCTTCTATTTCAAAGACGCATATTAATTTTATTAATTTTATTATTTTATGCTTGACCTAGTTTTTTTAGTTTTTATTCTTTTTATGTATTTTATTGTTTTTTAATTATTTATTGTTTTATATACATATTAACTATACTAACTATCTAAGAAAAATAAATTATACTAATCCAATTTTTATTTTTTACATAGCTAAATATACATAGTAAAAACAAATTTATTCATTTTTTTAAAGAAAGAGGATTATACAGTTTCAATTTCCCTGGCAAATCCCTCAACTCTTATTCGTACTCTCTCTATATATATTTTCTACTCTGCTACCTAGTTTGTTCTTCTCTGCACATGATAATACAAAGGAAATATAGAAGTTACTGATTTATGAGGACGATCGACCTTGGGGGTTGCCCCTCTCTCTATATAGGGTTCACATCAAATAAAGTCTTTTAAGAAAATAAAGAGAGTAAGATCGACATCATACCATTGGGAAGACCATCCTCTCTTCTTTAGCAAAAGGCATTCACTATCATAAACTATGTGGTATTCTAACTTGTCCTTTTAAACAATCAAATCCCATACTACATACACAAATTTGTAGAGGGGTTTGACCCTTTTTCCAAGAGTTCGTTCATTATTCCACATTTGAAGACTAACCTTCTAACTATATCTCAAAATAATTATAGAATTGTAAATATAAAGGTAGGTAAGAGGAGTTCGCTTACCGTTGAGGTCACTATGAAGATACTCTACCTGCAACGGAAAAAATGGAGGTAGCTCTTCACAAATATACAGCTTAAACTTAAAAAGGTGGAGACCACAAATGTTAGAACCCTCCTCTCAATCGTCCTATTGCTACCAGGATCTGCTCCATCAAAACTTTTACATTCCACTAGAATTTTGCCAACGCCTTGAGCTCCTTGTGACCACCTAGTCAATCTCTTTTCTCCATAAATCATAGTCTTTACTACTATTTCCATGTCTTTGAATGAAAATGTCAAAATGAGTTATCCAAGGAATTTGGCCTTTTACCAAATTCTCGTCTTATTATAAAGTCCCTTAGTGCTCATGGTTAATACTATTCCCCAAAAGTATGAATAAACCTTTTATTTATTTAAAAGGTTTTAAAGTATACATTTAAGAAAAGGTTAAGGTAAATATCATTATGATTATAAACCAAACAATACAATTATTTAAAAATAATAATTTTATTATAGCATTGCTTTTACACAATAATCTTAAATTTAAAAATATTGATAAATTTTATATTTATTATTCTCTTTACAAAAATTTGAAATATAGATGAATTTATTAATCTTAATGATATATTTAAAATAAAATCCAATGCAATAAACTAAACCTTTCTCACATTGGCAAAGGCCAATCTTACCATTTTAAATATGATAAATGCATAGCCAATGAAACATTTACTTTTAAATGGTGTAACTGCACAAGGCTTAGGACTTGCTTTTCTTTAATTTCAACACCATTAATCCTAGTCTAATTAGGAGACATTTTTAATAAAATAAAATAAAAATTCTATCTTGTTTTTCACATAATACTGTATTATAGAAATGTATTATATATATTTTGAGTGACACATAATACATACTCTATTACAGAAATTCATTATATATATTTTGACTGTTATTTTTGTAATATTCTGAATGCATATACTTTGTAATCCTTACGTTAAAGGCCTTTATCATTTATGAGGCCATCAAAGAAATTCATAAAGAAATTAATAGAGTTGGATTTCAGTTTTAATAAAGGTTATGAATATCATAATCTCCATTGCTTACATTATTAACGGTAATGTAGGTGTGCTCACTTAACATGAAGAAGATAATCTCGATTCATTCACGTAGTTGCAAGAGCAACCAAAGAAACTGTTGATATCGAGGCAAACATCATTATTACACCATTTCTGGTTGCAGGCCCTAAACCCTCCACGGTTATAAACCCTATCAGACCAACATTTATTCCGTCATCAACAACTTTACACCCGATCACAGCAACTATTTCAGTGGGAGAGAAGTTATCGGAGGCTACTCTGTCATATTTTGATAAATCGGTGAGCTTCAAACAATAACAGTCTCAGAGCTAACCAAGGGGAAGAAAGTGGTTCTCCTGGTTGTTCCTGGTGCCTTCACACCAACTTGCTCACAGAAACATCTCCCTGGATTTGTAGAGAAAGCTGATGAGCTGAAGGCCAAAGGGGTTGATACAATTTCCTGCATTTTAGTGAACGATGCTTTTGTTATGAGGGCCTAGGGTGAGAATCTGAATGTGGGTGATAAGCTCTTGCTGCTGGCTGATGGAAATCAGAAATTCACTAAGGCATCGGGAGTTAGTCTTGATTTGAGCGATAAGCCTGTGGGTTTAGGGGTTCGATCGAGGTGCTATTTGCTGTTAGCAGTGGACGGTGTAATCAAGGCCATTACTGATGAGAGGCAAGCCATACCGCGTGAGACAGTTCAACAGAGCTATTGCATATGGGAATCCTGAGAATTCCTCCGTAGATTGGTTTTTTTAATCACTCTCCAAAACGTGATTATTGGCGCTCCATACAATAGCAAGGAAGCCGTGTTACCGCTGCACAGAGGGAAAGTCATCTCCCTCGTTTAGTTAAGATATACACAATCTCGCAACTGCCGGTAGCAAATTTGCGATGAATTGGTGAAGGCGGCTAAAAATAGAACGGATTGTCCAGTTAATGATCAATAATGTCATTTGAAGCTCAGCTATTGCTACGGAAGAAATACCTAACAGAATTTGCAGAAGATATACCTAACAGAATTTGCAGGCATCTGACAGCACATCCATCGCACCTTCCAAATCGTAATTAAAGGTAACCATTGCACTTACCAGATAGACTAATAGAGAGGATTGCTTCGCTGCAATAATTAGGGAGAATGAGTCACGAAATGCATATTTTAAGGAACTTCTAGTTGGTTACCACTACAAGATTCGCCAGGCTCCAAAATTATGATCTATTTTAATCATGGGCAGGCTTCAAGGTTAAGGTTTCACTGTTTTCTCATTTAAGGATCGGTGTTTACAGATTTCGTATGGAAGACTATTCGCAGATATGATGGTTACACATGAGGCGAATTCAAAATAATAGGTTTATTTTGCAATAGAAAAGGTGCAACTATGAATCTCTCGTAGTTCCATCACTGCTATGATTAAAATAAGACTCAGTTATGGAAGGACTTTACAAGATGTGAAATACAAGATGGGTATTATCATGGAGCTATTCTATCGAAGGGCTTTCCTGATCATAAAGAGTGAAGATGCACATGAATGGGAACTATTATATTATTTTGTAAATTTTAATACGGAAAGATGAATGGGTAGGTAGGGTTTCAAAACTCTTTTTTTTATTCCATTTGTTTTATTTAATTTTTAATCTATTTGTTTATCTAAATTTTTGCAGGTTTGTATGGTTTCAGCCTGTACAGATCAAAAAGAGAGACTGAAAGATAGATCAAAAGATGGACTGAAAAATGGACTGAAGAACATATCTAAAGATGAGCTGACAAATGGATAGTTTGATCTGTTGTTTTATTTTTTATTTATATCTGTTATTTAAAAATTGTAGATTTATTGAAAATTTTATTTATATCTGTTATTTAAAAATTGCAGATTTATTGAAAATTTTATCTAGATTAAATTTAAAATAAAAATAAATTCTTGAGTTTTAATAATTAAAATTAAAATGTTTTAATGTATATAAGCCTAATTAATTTTCTTATAATTTATTTAAAAAAGATTTTTTTTTTTAAACTAAAACTAATATTTAAAATAAACATACATTGTTTTTTATACTATTCCTATTAGAAGATTAATAGGAATAGATTAAAAAGTACTTTTAGATAAAAAAAATAGTTTTTAATACAAACTAGTGTATGTATTTATTTATTTGTTTATTTTTTTTATTTGTTTAATGATTAAAAAGAAACTAATCTTAAATGCAATTTTTTTTTTATTTCTAAGATAACTACAAAATTATTAAAAATAAAAAAAAAAAAAAACTAAAAATTCAGAATTTTCTTAAATTTAAAATATTAAAATAAATTTTTAATTCCTATTAAAAAATAGTAATTTAAGACTAATTCAACCAATAAAAATATTTAAATAAAATAAAAAACAAGACTAATTTTAAACTAAAAAATAAAAATAAAAACTAAAACCTACCTACTCTAATTTAAAATTAAAATTTATTTACATAAAATGAAATTTTCAATGTAACCATCTATCTAACAACAGTAAACAAAAATTAAGATCTAATTTGAAAAACTAAACCTAGAATATGCTCTAATATAGGAAATTAAATACTGAAAATGAAAATTAATAAAATAAAAGTGAAAACATAACCAATCTAACCTAGTACTTACTTGAAAACACTGTTGGATGCAGCTTTTATTTGTATGATGATCACCCAAGATCTTTTCTTCATCCTCTTCAATCTCCAGTTCGAACGGATGTTCTAACTCTTCAAATGTCGATTCTACATTATTCGCTTCAGGAAAAGTGATTTCATCCTTGACTGTGATTTCATCCTTGACTGCTGTCAAGATCTCCTCTTCTTGAGAAGAGGAGATCCCGACTTTTGCTAGGATCTCAGTGAACTTATCTAAGCTTATGCTCATCGTAAAACTAAAATCAAATCAAATGGAAAAAAAAAAGATAAAAAATGAGTACATGACAAATGCGACAAACAACACAAAATGAGTTAGTAAAAAACAGAAAAAATAAAAAGTGCACCAAAAATCTATATAAAACAAAAATGAGCATATAAAATTAAAACAAGTTAGTATGAAATAAAGGCGCCCAAAAATGCAAGCAATCCAAACTTTAAACTACAAAACTGTAAATGAAAAATGAAAACTTGCACAAAACAAACTTGCATTTGTAGAAAAAGAAAGAACTTGTAGGAAAATAAACACTTTGCAGAAAACAATCAAGGCTGTGGGGCAACCTACTAAAGTGGGTGCGTCTAGATGTTACACCATGGAAATTCCGTGGTGAATTCATCTTTGTGTCTTACAGTTTCCCCTCCCCCTTTCTATCTAATAAAAATAGACTATCTACCTATCTAAACTCTGATCCCTTTTAGAACCTCTCTGGCAACAATGCCAAAATGTTGGGTAAAAACATTAAACAAATTATAACAGAATTCTAACGATTTAATTGTCATCCCAGAGATAGCGTAAATTTGTGAGATACAAACAAAGTATATGTAGGGGCAGAGTGTCGCTGAAACTAATCTAAAATTCTAGATAACTGTAATAAGAAATACATGTAATTGAAAGTAAATCTAGTTTATGAAAACAAAAAAATACATGAAAAAAAATCTAATTGCAGAAAATATGAAATTGTATAAAATAAACTTGATAAAGAAAGATTGAAACTGTATGAAATAAACTAGTATAAAGAAATTGACAATAGCTTGTGAGTTCACATAAGATCAATACTGAAAATACATAAGAAATAAATAACTGGAATTCTATACTAACAACTCATAAACAAGACATCAAAATATGAAGAGATCAAACTATCTATTTTAAAGCATAAAATTTATTACAAAAGGATAAAATCCATGACTATCTAAAAAGATGAACAATTTCTCTACTACCAAACCACTAGAGAGGCCTCTAACCAAAACGAGGAGAGAGCCCCCCTATTTATACATAAATCCAAGATAACTGATCATAATTACAGATCCACTATTCTCTCAACATATCCCTTAAAATTCTCAACAAATAGACAACTCATACCCCCAAATCTTCAACAAATCTACAACTCGTCCCTTTAAATCCTCAACCAAATATTGGATGAGATATTCTCTCCACACCTCCATGATCTTCTCCTTGAAGTTAGGTCACATCTTGATGATGAAATTAGGTAGTGATTTTTGAACTTGATAAAGTCTTCAAATATACCTGTAAACATCACCAAACTCACCCAACTTTAAAGTAAAATGAAAATATGTTATTTTTCTCAATAATTAACCATAAATTCACTCAAAATACTCAAAAATAAATGATTTAGAAAATAGTAATATAAACCCATATTTATTATGAAAGTGAAGAATATTAATGGTTTTATGGAAGGATATAATGGAATAAGGTGATAAATAGTATATGAAATGATGAATAAAATGTGGTCTTTTTGCGGCTCAACATGCGCATTGGGGTCCCGTGCATAATCATTCATATCGTCTATCCTCATGGTCGAACCAACTATTCATAATCGCACTGCCCTTTCTGAAGGTGACTGTAATTCTATAAAAATGTGTTAGATAACAAAACTGTTAGATATAAGAAAAACCAAAATCACTTACCCACTGCCCATGGCAGTTTTGTTTTCTCTAGTATGTGTCCAACAATACGTTGGAACTATTAACCAACAGCTCTGTGACTATCCAACTCGTCCCATCGAGGCCCGATATTGTAACCACTTTTCTTTTTAACAATTGATTCTGGCCCATCCAGGCCCAATGCTGCAACCCACAGCTCTGATACCACACTATAACGTACCCTCCCACCCCGGAGGAGAGAAAGCGACCCAACTCTTCCACCTGAGTTACCTATCTTTGATTCTGCTTTCGTATGATGATTCCTCATTATTTTTTATTTAAAGATCTATATGAGCAAGAATTTCCCCTACTAATATTCTGATCCAGACCATGTATAACTATTTATCTTCTCCAATCGCAGAGAGATCAAACGGTGGAGAATCATCCCTCAGAAAATCAACGGTGTGGAGAGATTCACTTATGGAATCGAAAACATATCAAAATTTCACTCTCAAACCCCACATCATGCATGTCGCATTCTGCATCCTGCATGCGGAATGGTCATTGCGGAAATCAAAATTTACCATAAGTCATTTCTGCATCCCCAATCCCGCAAGTTGCAGAAGGGAAATTACGGAAAGAACTTTTTTCCAAATGACATTTCTGCATCCCACATCCCGCATCTCGCAAGTTGCGGAAAGGAAATTGCAGAAAGTAGATTTTGCAAAACGATTTTTCCACATCCCACATCCCGCGAGTTGCGGAAAGAAAAAATGCGGAGATCGAAATTTCCAAAGAACTTTCCCACATCCCGCATCCCCCAAGTTGCGGAAAGGTTAAATATGCAGAATTTCGATCTAGTAATGAAAATATTCTATGTCTGAAACTGATTTATAAGCATCCAGGACATCACCAATCCGGTCGATCTATCATCATAAAAACTTAGAAAATTCATTGAATTAATTACACACATAGATGCATCATTGAAGAAATATACAGTGGAAACACAACACATTTCATTCACGCATTCATCATTTCATATTAATTTATAAACAAGTACAGTTGCAAGGATTGAAACATAAGAGATACTTATCTTTATCAAAATATTGTCCCGCAACCAGATATGTCACTGCAACATTCCACCCAACCATAGGCTAGTGTGCTCATCAATCTCTCAGCAACACTGCCCCCCCCCCCCCCGAGTTGGGGATGATTTCCCCAAGGAATAAGGAACACTAGCAGACTTTCCCATAGCAAAGGATATAATAAAAATCAGGCAAGCCAACACAGTTGGGTTTATCAGGATTACACAAGTAGTGATGTACACATAGCCAAATTTATACAAGTCACAGCTAAGCCAACAGATGGTTTTCTCATGCTACCATCCAAGCCAAGCCATCCTTCCAGTTGGGTTTATCAGGCTTACACAGACAGTGGTTTACACATAGCCAAGGTTCACATGAGACACAACCAAGCCAACATAAGGGTTTATCAGGCTTCCAAGGAGGTGGAAAGACTGGCTGCTAAGCTATTAAGATCAATCCCAGAGCTATGGCCACATACACTGAATCTATCCTCACTTCTAAACATTTACACACCCAACACAAGGAAGCATCCCCTTCTCTGCTACACAGTCCCTCATGTCATGCCTTCCCTTCTAGTGTTATTCAGGGTATGCAAAGAAGAAAACTAGCCCTCTAGATTGGTCTATGAGGTTCCTTCACACACTAGGTTTATCAAGCAAGTTTAGACTCCATTGACATTCCCCAAATCAATTTAGATGTCAAACAAGGTTGTACACATGGCGATCCCAGTTTTGTGGTTAACAAAAAATAAGAGAAGTGAAGGAATACATACACACACACAACAATTACGAATTTCTAAGCATTTCCTGAGCCAAACCGACTACTGCAATTACCAAAAATGAAATCGTTTGATAGTCAATCAATTCAAGAACACAAATCAGATTCCAGGCATTCGCATTCAAGAAACAACTAACAGACAGGAAAATCGTAAAAATGAAAACAATTCATAGAACAAGAAAATTCGTGAAGGATCAAGACTCAAAGAAGTTTTTTTGCTTGCTTAGTGAATGCCAGAATCCCCCTTACCAAAATGTTGAACATAGTCCAAATCACGAGGGGAAGGTGAAACGTGACTGCATGAGGGAAAGGCATGCATTTGTTTTTGGTGTTTTCTTGCCCAAGAGAATTTAAAAAACATTTTTCCCAGAAATGGTGCTATGCCAATTTCGAATTTCTGCCCACTCTTCCAATCCCCCCTTATCCTTAGGAAAAATCATGCCCTCGTCTCATTTTGTTGCGTTGACATAGATGGATGTACGTTTTTAATTAGAATTACAAATTTAACATGATGTCCAACTTTTTAATGTTCAAATAGCATAAAATACCATCAGCCCAACCTTGATCGCCGAAACATAAACACTAAATCAATGGTCGGGATTTTTCCTTGAGCTCCACACCATGATTATTTACATCATATTATTTAAATGCAAATGGGGTCAAAACCGAGGTGTTACATTCACAAATGCAAATTTCTCAAATGATCAAAATCCATTCTCTTGGTTGATCCTTGTATTTTATAAACATCCTTATCCTTCTAAGTTTACCAATCCATACACAAACTCAATCCAATTTGAATTAGGGTGTGTGCTCAAGATTTTCCATGTGTCCTCCCTTCCCTAGCCTTCCATCTTCCCTCAATTCGAGTAAGGACCCATTGAGCTTCCCCAAATCACATGAGCGCCTTCTTGGGTGCTATATTTAGGCCTGACATGTCATAATGGTCAAATGTCAGTCTTTAGGTCTTCAATATGTCATAAATTTCATAGCATCTTCATCATTGGTGTCATAGATGTCATATAAGTTAGGAAATATAGCCCAAGTGTCCAAGAAGCTCCCATTTGACTATTCCTCTCCCATGTAAGCTACATTTCCTTACAAATTCAACCTATGATGCATATGGCCAAGTGTATTATCCTTCTAACTCATCTAAGAACATTAGGCTTCCCATGGATTCGAAATTGCAAGAGGGGGATGCCATGTGGCACAAAACTTCTAGCTTGTGTGGGAACCATAATCTCCATGTGTCTCCATGCTCCATTGCCACTTCAATTTTCTCTTGTATTTATTTAACTAGCTCCATTATTAAATATTTATTCCATTCTAATGTCTGAACATCATTTATTAGCTCCCTTATTAAAATTCCAAATGTATCCATCCAACCTAGTGAACTAGTAGGATCGATGGAATTGTCCTGCTATGCAATTATTTGAATGGCGACATTACAGTGAAAGCCAACTTTCATCGTATTTTCGCAAGTGACATTTCTCAGACTCAATCTTATCCAACATGTATATGTTGTTGGGGGTCTTGGTGGTTGTGGCTACTAACTTTCATGATCCTTTCTTCCTTATTCTACATCCTTTTGAGTTGAAGAGGAGTTATTTTCCTTGATCACACATCTTACTATCACTTAGCAGATTATGCTTCATGTTGTCTCCAAGCAAGACATTTTCAGCCAGGGAGCTTTTGCTTCCAAGCTTCATTGTTCCTTTCCCCAATACTTTTGTTGAATTGTTGTTTCCAAAAGAAAAAGATCCTTTTTCCTTCTCAATATTAACAAAATCACTTTTGTTACCTGTCATATGCTTGGAGAAACCACTATTAATATACCACTCACCAAAGTTGTTGTTCTGAGCTTAAAGAGTAATTCCAAATTCATAGTTATCCTTGTGTTTAATCCATACCTTGTTGGACATTTCCTCATTTCTTACTATAGGTATCTTTAATCTACAATATCTAGATATATGTCCAAATTTGTTACACTTGTAGCATTCTACTTCTGATCTCAAGGGACCAAACATGTTACTGTATTGTGCCCATCTGAGGCTTGCAAGGTTATTCCCTGTTTCAAAGTTTATTCTTTGAAAACACTTTGCATATTTATTTCCAAATATTCCACGTCTAAATCAATTCCCATAAAATAAGTATCCATACCTGGGAACATATGAAGGAGGTGCTTTTCTGAGATCTGGTCTTTCTGTTGGCCTTCCTTTTGATAAAGGTTTTTCTAGTTGGCATTTAATCTCTTCTTTGTTTGTGGAGTCCTTGACAACTTCTGCATAAATTCTTTGCTTCTCTTCATCACCTGTCATCATTGAGCTTGAGGCCTCATTGGTATTTTGCCTTTATATTATACTGGTCTTGTTGAAGAATGGATTCTAATTGCTAATGATTTGTTATGGAATATTGGAGTTTTTCTCATAACTCTTGCCGGTATCTTTTGTCTGTCATTTTGTCTTCGGAGATACTATCGCAGGCTCACGATTTTCTTTTTCTTTCATACTTTCCACCAGATGTTCATTATGAGAGTCTTCGATTCTTTTGGCTTCTTCTAGTTTGACCTTTAAGTCAGGAATGATTTGTTCAAACGTGTGTGCTTCTTCTTTAAGTACCATGTTCTCCTTCCTAACTTTATTCAACTCTTTCAAGACGCTTATAAGTTATTCTTCAAGATCTACTTCACCTTCAACTTCGTATTATTCATCACCATTGGGATCCTCATTTGATTTTATTGCCATAAAGAGTACCTTATCTGGTTCGCCATCATCATCAGAGTCACTGCCACTATAATTTTTGGAGTCACCACTGTATGATTTATTGTCCTTTTTTGTATAGAGACTTTTCTTCTTTGCAAACCTCCCTCTGCTCTTATTCTTGTAATTAGTGTACTTCTTGTAGGGTTTGAAGCTGTCATATTCATAACTATCTGAGTTCTTTGAATATGGACATTTAGAAGCAAAATGACCTATCTTTCCACATGAAAACAATTTACGAGGTAGCTTACCTTTGTATTTCCCAGTGCCTTTCTTCAATTTCCAAACAAAGTTAGTTATTTCTTCATCATCAGATTCATCACTTGTTGGCTTGTCCTTTCTTGATTTGTTCTTTCCATCTTGTTTGGAGGAGACATTGAATGGTTCTTTATTTCTTGACATTTCCTCATCTTCAATTCTCATTTTGTTAGCCACAAGAGTCCCATGCAGTTGATCTACTATCATAGTCTTCAGATCTGTACTTTCTTCTAGGGAAGAGATATTGCGGTTAACCTCTTGGGAAGAGTTCTTAGAACATTTCGAACAACTATGGCCTCCTCAAATTCTTCTCCCAAACCTCTGATGGTATTTACAAGTTGATCAACTCAAAAAATATAGGCTTTTATGTCTTCATCTTCATTCATACTTAGTTGTTCAAATTTCCCTCTGCATGTTTGTAGTTTAGCTTCCTTGACTTTGATATCTCCTTCATATGTGGTTTGGAGTTTGTCCCACATTTCCTTTGCAGAGAGGAAGTGCATCACTTTGTTGAAGATAGATTCATTTATAGCACCTAGAAGGTGATTTCTGGCCTTTGATTTGTTGTTGTATTGAGCTAACTCAGTTTCATATGTTGGTACAGTCTGTGGTACCTTGTACCCATTCTCGATACTTTGTCATATTTCTATTCCTTGAGCTTCCATGAAATCTCTTATCCCTATGCCCCAGAATGCATAGTTTCTTCCATCAAATAAGGGTGTTCTAATTTTTCTTTGTTTATCAAACTTGCCCATGATTTCCTTCCAGTGGTTAGTCTATTTTGAAGGAACCTACTCTGATACGAGTTGTTGAAATACTGAGAGGCGGGTGAATCAATATTTGCACAATAATAAATTTTTAATCAAAATCAAGGTGTTTATTTTCAACCATGGCATATCATCAATGTGTATGAAAATAACAAGCTTCATAGTACACAATAATTTTTGACGTGGAAACCCAAGTCTTGGGCGTAAAACAATGGAAGCCTTTTTAATAATAGTTTTCCATAAATAACTGGAATTAGGAAACAACCCCCTTATTACAATGATGTTATATAAAAATTATATAACATACCATAATTAATAATATTAAATATTAATTCTAATTATTAAATAAATTAATATTAATAATTATTAATTATTAAAATAAATAATTAATTAACTAATTATGAAAAGTCAAAAGACATGACTTATTCAAAAAGGAGCAAAAGGACTTATAAATCCCAAGTCAATGTAATTGTAAATCATCATATATCTTTTATCATTTTTACATTATATTTCATTCGTGGAACATTTACATTATTTACATTGGGTTTTCCCATAAGAAACAATTTTTTACAGCTCCAATGGTATCAGAGCCCCTTCCTGGGAATCTCTAGTTTGGCTTTTGGCTAAATTCAAACCTTTCCTGAAATTTCTTGGGTTTCCCTAAAATTATGTCTTTCACCACCTTATCCTTACTTAAAAGAGAGAGAGAGAGAGAGAGAGAGAGAGAGAGAGAGAGGGAGAGGAAGAAAAAGAGAAAAGAAGGAAATACAAAAGAAAAAAATGAAGGAAAAAGTAAAAACAATAGAAATCACACTTTAAAACAACACATGGTTTCTTTTCCAACAAGTGGTTTATTGGATAAGTTAACTTGGACAACCCTTTCACAAAATTTCTATAATAGGTGCATATTCCAATGAAGCCTCTTAATTCGGTGATGTTTTTTGGTAATGGCCATTATAAGATAGACCTAATTTTTTCCATGTGTACTTTCACTCCTTCTTGCCCAATAATGTTCCCAATATACAATAGTTCCTTCATCCCAAATTGACATTTAGACATCTTAGCAAACAAGGACTATTGTTGCAAAGTTTTCAACACAATCTCTAGATGTTGCAAGTGCTCTTCCCAAGTTTTACTATAAATGTGAATATCATCAAAGAAGACCAAAAAAACCTTCTAAGCTACTTGCAAAAGATTCTATTCATGCATTATTGAAATGTGGTTGGAGCATTAGTTAATCCAAATGGCATAACAAGAAACTCAAAGTGACAATAATGACATCGAAAAGCAGTCTTTTGCACATCTTCTTCCTTCATTTGAATTTGGTGATAACCTGATATAAGGTCAATTTTGGAGAAATATTTGGATCCAAATATCTCATCCATGATCTTATCAATCCTAGGAATAGGATACCTATTCTTTATGGTCTTCTTGTTCAAAGCTCTAAACTCTATACACATCCTCAAGGTTCCATCTTTTTTCTTTACCAACACTAATGAAGAAGCATTAGGGCTAAAGCTTGGTATAATGAGTCCCAACTCTAAGAGTTCTTGGATGGCCTTCTCAATATCATCTATGAATTTCTTGGGATGTATATAAGGTGGTATTTGAATGGGTGAAGTACCCTCCTCCAAAACAATATTGTGCTCAACCCCCCTATCAGGTGGTCTACCATGTGGAAGTTCTCTAAAACCTTTTTCATACTTTTGCAATAGTTTCTCTATATCCTTTGGATGTTCAAAAACCTTTATGTTTGGATTGGGAGATGTGATATGACATTCAACATCCCATGCTATGTCCCCATGCCTCAATATAGATCTCTAACTATTGCAGGTCACTACTTGATTTGGGTAAGTGTGATGCCCTCTCACAACCCTTAGTACACCTTTCGAATATTGAAAATTCATCTCAGCACTTTGATAATTTACTATATGCTCCCCTATATAATACAGCCATTTCACTCCCAAACCCACATTAGAATCAGCAACATCAACCACATAAAAACTATCAACAAAAGTATAGTTACCTACGGTGACTTGCAGCTTTGGAACCCATGTTTTGCACTGCATTGTGTTGTTACCGAGAATGACAACTGTGAATCCATCGAATGGTTCAATAGGTATATTCATTTTCTCCACCATATTTGCATCAATTAATTTATGTGTGTCTCCTCCATATACCAAAATTGAAGCTCTTTTTCCTAGCACCACACCCTTGCATTGAATAGTGTGATAGCGAGGCACTATTGAAAGTACTACCATTCTTGCTTTGTCCGGTGAAGGCTGATTTTATTCTTTTCTTTATTCTTCAACTGATGTCTCATATTCCTCCTATTGATCTGAAATTTTTCCTTCTTCATCCATATCATCATTATCAGAAAATACTTCTATGTATTGATATTTTCCCTTAGTACATTTATGCCCCGGTACCCATGGTTGAAAGCATGTGAAGCACAATTTCTATCTTCGAAGTTCATCTCTTTTTAGTCCTTATTTATTATTATTTTCAAATTAATCTATTTTCCAATGATTCTTATCAGTTGCATCTCTTTTCCAAGGTTTCTTTTCATATATGAAGTTAGTCTTGGGAGGAAATCTTGTTCTAGGAAGCACATTTTGGAGATCTCTAGTGAAGCTCATTGCATCTTTTAATGTAGTGGGCTTGTGGGATTTGAACAAAACTTTTAATAGTTCAGAAAAACCTTCAGTGAACAGAAATACTAAGCTTCCCATAGGCGCATCAACCACCTTGACTGGTAATTTTTGAAATTCCATCATATAATCAGTAGGGGTCCCGACTTGCTTCAATTGGGATAGCTCTTTGAAAGACAATTTTAGATATTTTTTCTCAAATCTCTCTAGTACCCTATCAATAAATTCTCCATGTGTTTTAACCTGATCATGACCCAAATTTTTCATGCCATGGAACCACCATTCATTGGCATCTCCTTCCAAGTGCAAAATGGTCATTTTCAAGGCATCTTCTTCCACCATAGGATTTATCTGAAAATACACTTCTAATTTTTGCACCCAAGTGTTAGCAGAACTTTGAGAGGAACCATCAAAAGTAGGGAGTGGCACTTTACCAATGGAACAATTTAATTCTTTGTTTTGGTATAGAGACTGTTTATCTTCCTTCTTTTTGAGTTTGTTTGTAGCAATAAAGTACTAATCAAATGGTATACTTTTCTTACAATCTTCATCCAATTTATCTCAGTCTTTCGCCATTGTATCAAGTTCAAATTGAATGTTAGGCTCTTCTTTGGGTATTAGAAATTTATGTGTAATAGGACTTGGTGTGCTCTGAAATTCATTCGGTCTATTATGGGGTCATGTTCTTGAGAAAATATGCACACCCACTATCTTATTTTCTTTTGATTGTGAACTACTGCTACCTCCTATTACTCCTTTGCTTCCAAATTGGCTAGCCATCAATTCGAATCCTTTCATAATATGTTGGTTCATGTTCTTGGTTATGTCATCAAAGAGAGGTTTCATGAGTTTAATATATTCCTCCTTATCATCAGGGAGTCCCTTCCCCTTGTTAGTCATAGTTTCAACAGAATTTACCTCTTCTTCTTCTACTTCTTCTTCAAAAAAACACCTTCAAATTCAGGTTCTAAGGGTGGTGGATTATTTATTTTACTCCTTTTTAATACCATCAGGTTCCAATACCATTCTCTAATACCACTTGTAATGTCCCTTTTTAATAAATGTTATTACAATGACCAATTTTTCTTTTTTTTCCCTATTTCGACCTTTGACTAGTTTTGATGCCTAGGTCTCCAAATTGACCCAAATGCTCCCAAATATTCTGATAAGGTATATGAATGATATTAATAATTGAATATGATTTTCAGGGATGATTTATGAACCTCCAAATACTTCTACAAACTTGTTTAATATTCTATACAAGGTAGGAGTTTTCACTAGCAAATTGGGGTTCCAATTCCCCCAGGGTAAATGCTGAAAATGGCTTTCCAAATGCTCCCAAACCCACTCGAATTTATGAAAATATGAAAAGTATGTTTAAGGTAAATTATTAAGGTATCATGTGCATCATTATTCGGTTTATAAATGCTTTTATAACCCTCTCCCAAACAACTACAAAATCACCAGTTCGACCCTTGGGGAAATGGCACCAAATCTTCTCCAAATGCAAATAAATTGAGTAAGATGACTTAAAATTCTTAAGGGATGGATATAAAAATTGTAATAATAATAAATATCAGTCCATTCATCATAAATATATCACAGAAACATTCTTTCATTCTAAATCATCGACATTACAATGGCATACATCAATATAGTGGGGAAATGGTCATTGTTTGCTCATTAATAATCACTTTTACATACAATAATTTCATATTTATATCTGATACTTTATGAAGAAGAATAAAAGAGAATATTAATCTTATTACAATCAGAAATGGACCATGAGAATCTCTCCCAAAGAGTACAATATCTCACCCAAAGCGCAATCCCTCCATGAGCAAGAATATGCAATAAAGATTTGAAATAGTTGAGAGAATGTGCTGAACTAGAAGAAAAAAAGATATTCCCTGTATATTACACCTGAAAATACAAAATCCATTAAATCTCCATGAAATACCTTAATGGACTCTCCAAACACAAACTTATATGGGAATCTTTCACCCTCAAAATTGGCTAAGGCAAGAAACTAGTCATCCACTAGCTCCCTCTCTTCACAACTGCAAATTTCTCAAATAATAAAATAACATTCTCTTGTTTGATCCTTGTATTTTATAAACATCCTTAGTCTTATAAGGTTACCAATACATCCACAAAATCAATCCAATTCTAATTAGGGTGTGTGTTCAAGATTTTCCTTGTGCCCTGCCTTCCCTAGCCTTCCATCTTCCCCCAATTCGAGTAGGAACCCATTGAGATTCCCCAACTCACATGAGAATCTTATTGGATGCTATATTTAGGAATGACATGTCATAATGGTCATATTTCATCCTTCAGGTCTTAAATATGTCATAAATTTCATAGCATCTTCATGATTAGTGTCATAGATGTTAGGGAATCTAGCCCAAGTGTCCAAGAAGCTCCCATTTGACTCTTCCTCTCCCATGTAAGTTTCATTTCCTTAAAAATTCGACCTATGATGCACATGGAAAATTTTATTAGCCTTCTAACTCATTTAAGAACATTAGGATTCCCATGGATTCAAAATTGCAAGAGGAGGATGCCATCTGGCATAGAAATTCTAGCTTGTGTGGGCCCCATAATCTCCATGTGTCTCCATGATCCATTGCCACTTCAATTTTATTTGGTATTTATTTAATTAGATCCATTATTGAATATGTATTCCAATCAAATTTTTTACTATCATCTATTATCTCCCGTATTAAAATTCCAAATGTATCTATCCAACCTAGGGAACTAGTAGGATTGATGGAATTGTCCTGCTATGCAATTATTTGAATGGGGACATTACAGTAAAAGCCAGCTTTCATATTATTTTCCCAAGTGAAATTTCTTGAACTCAATCTTATCCAACTCGTATATGGTGTTGGGGGTCCTGGTGGTTGTGGCTACTAACTTTCATGATCCTTGCTTCCTTATTCTACATCCTTTCGAGTTAAAGAGAAGTTATTTTCCTTGATCACACATCTGACTAACACTTAGTAGATTATGCTTCATGTTGTCGACAAGCAAGACATTTTCAGCCAGGGATTTTTTTCATCCTAGCTTCAATGTTCCTTTCCCCAATACTTTTGTTGAATTGTTTTTTCCAAAAGAGATAGATCCTTTTTCCTTGTCAATATTAACAAAATCACTTTTGTTTCTGGTCATATGCTTGGAGAAACCACTAATAACATACCATTCACCAGAGTTGTTGTTCTGAGCTTAAAGAGCAATTCCAAATTCGTAGTTGTCCTTGTGTTTAATCCATACCTTGTTGGACATTTCCTCATTTCTTACTATAGGTATCTTCAATCTGCAATAACTAGATATATGTCCAAAGTTGTTACACTCGTATTATTATACTTATGATCTCAACGGACCAAACATGTTAGTGTATTGTGGTCGTCTGAGGCTTGAAGGGTTATTCCATGTTGCAAAGTTTCTTCTTTGAAAACACTTTGCAGATTTGTGCCCAAATCTTCCACATGTAAAGCGATTCCCATAAAATAAGTATCCATACCTCGGAACATATGCAAGAGGTGCTTTTCTGAGATCTGGACTTTCTTTTGGCATTCCTTTTGATAAGGGTTTTTCTAGATGGCATTCTATCTCTTCTTCATTTGTGGAGTCCTTGACAACTTCTGCATAACTTCTTTGCTTCTCTTCATCACCTGTCATCATTGAGCTTGAGGCCTCATCGGTATTTTTCTTGTATATTATACTGGTCTTGTCAAAGAATGGCTTTTGATTTCTAATGATTTGTTATAGAATCTTGGAGTTGTTCTCATAACTCTTGTCGATATATTTTGTCTGTCATTTTGTCTTCAGAGATATTATCTCGGGCTAATGATTTTCTTTTTCTTTCATACTTGCCACCAGATGTTCAGTAAGAGAGTCTTCAATTCTTTTGGCTTCTTCTAGTTTGATCTTTAAGTCAACAATGATTTGTTCAAACCTATGTGTTTCTTCCTTAAGTACCATGTTCTCCTTCCTGACTTTATTGAACTCTTTCAAGGAGATTATAAGTTCTTCTTCAAGATCTACTTCACCTTCAACTTCGTATTCTTCATCACCATTGGGATCCTCATTTGATTTTATTGCCATAAAGAGTACCTTATTTGGTTTTCCATCATCATTAGAGTCACTGCCACTATCATTGTCGGAGTCACTAATGGATGAGTTGTTATCCCTTTTTGTGTAGAGAATTTTCTTCTTTACAAACCTCCCTCTGCTCTTATTCTTGTAATTATTGTACTTCTTGTAGGGTTTGAAGCTATCATCTTCATCACTATCTAATTTCTTTGAATATGGACATTTAGAAACAAAATTACCTATCTTTCCACATGAAAAAAATGTAAGAGGTAACTTAACTTTGTATTTCCCAGTTCCTTTCTTCAATTTTCGAACAAATTTAGTTATTTCTTCATCATCATATTCATCTCTTATTGGATTTTCCTTTGTCGATTCGTTATTCCTAGCTTGTTTGGAGGATACATTGAATGATGCTTCCTTTCTTGACATGTCCTCGTCTTCAATTCTCATTTTATAAGTCACAAGAGTCCCATGCAGCTGATCTACTATCATAGTCTTCAGATACGTTCTTTCTTATAGGGAAGAGATATTGCAGTTGAACCTCTTGGGAATATTTCTTAGAACTTTTTGAACAACTATGGCCTCCCCAACTTCTTCTCCCAAACCTCTGATGGTATTCACAAGTTGATCAACTCAGAGAATATAGGTTGGCATGTCTTCATCTTCATTCATCCTTAGTTGTTCAAATTTCCCTCTATATGTTTGAAGTTTAGCTTCCTTGACTTTGCTATCTCCTTCATATGTGGTTTGGATTTTGTCCCACATTTCCTTTGCAAAGAGGTAGTGTATAAATTTGTTGAAGATAGATTCATTTATAGCACCTAGAAGGTGATTTCTGGCCTTTGAGTTGTTGTTGTATATATCTAACTCAGTTGCGTCTGTTGGTATAGTATGTGGTACCTTGTACCCATTCTCGATACTTTGTCATATTTCTATTCCTTGAGCTTCTATGAAATCTCTCATCCCTATGCTCCATAATTCATAGTTACTTCCATCAAATAAGGGTGTTCCAGTTTTGCTTTGTTTAGCAAACTTGCCCATGATTTCCTTCCAGCAGTTAGTTTGTTCTAAAGGAACCTGCTCTAATACGAGTTGTTGAAATACTGAGAGGGGGGTGAATCAGTATTTGCACAATAATAAATTTTTAATCAAAAGAAAGTTTTCGATCACCAATCACGGCATATGATCAATGTGTATGAAAATAATAAGCTGCACAGTACAGAATCATTTTTGACGTGGAAACCCAAGTCATGGGGGTAAAACAATGGAGCCTTTTTAATAATAGTTTTCCATAAATAACTGGAATGAGGCAACAACCCCCTTATTAAAATGATTTTATATAAAAATAATATAACATACCATAATTAATAATATTAAATATTAATGCTAATTATTAAATAAATTAATATTGGTAATTATTAATTAACTAATTAGGAAAATTCAAAAGACATGACTTATTCAAAAAGGAGCAAAATGACTTATAAATCCCAAGGCAATGTAATTGTAGATCATCATATATCTTTTATCATTTTTACGCTATATTTCATTCATGGAATATTTACATTGGGTTTTCCCGTAAGAAACAGATTTTTATAGTTCCAGTGGTATCAGAGCCCCAACCTGGGCATCTCTACTTCGGCTTTTGGCTAAATTCAGACCTTTTTTGAAATTTCTTGGGTTTCCCTAAAATTATGTCTTTGACCACCTTATCCTTACTTAAGAGAGAGAGAGAGAGAGAGAGAGAGAGAGAGAGAGAGAGAGAGAGAGAGAAGAAAAAAAGAGAAAAGGAGGAAAAAAAAGGAGGAGGAAAAACCAAAGAAAAAAAGGAAAGAAAAAGTAAAAACAATAGAAAACACACTTAAAAACAACACATGGTTTCTTTTCCAACAAGTGGTTTATTGGATGTATTATCCTTAAGGGGAAAAAAATCTAAAAGTGCATAATAAGTTTTAAAGCTACTAAAGAGCAAGTGAGATTTGAACTTGGGTCGGGAGGGTAACATTCATTTTTCCCAACCACCCAATCCACACATAGAAATTTAATAATAACTATTATTATTATACATTGTATTAATAATAATTATTATTATTATTAAAAAAATGGGGGGGTTATTTTTTAAAAACATAATACAATGGAATCTTGTGGCAAAAAATAAGATTCCCACAAACTTTTAAAATATATGTAGATGCTATATTAAAAATTTATGGGCATATTCAAGAAAGGACCGTATGCCTCGCTATATTCCCAAAAATCAATAAGAATCACATAAATGTTGACCTAGCAAACCAATTTAAGCTTTCAGAATCAGATATATGGAAGATAACATGTTTTTTCCTGATAAAGGACATGAAAAAAGTTCTTGTCATTTCTTTATAAAAAGAAGAAAAGCATATTCTCAGATGTTACACTGAAATCGAGTTCAGAGGTGATGTCATTTGAAGACTTCAAATACATCTCAAAGATGACTTCACAAGAAGATAAAAAATGAAGATAGGAGAGGTAGGAAGAATTAACAAAATTCATCGTGGAAAAAGAAGAAGAAATATCTCATTAATAATCAAGAGTTACTGCTGCAAATCAAGAAGGAAAAGGATAAAGTTCAATGCAATAAAAATTCATAAGAGGAGAATTGATATCTTCAAAAATAATTGTTAGGAAAGGATAAAGAAAAATATTCTTTAAAAATAGTTGATCAAGAATTGCTAGAACAAATTAATAAGTTAAGAGAGAACGAAAAGTCGCAAGAAGAAAGGTTCAAAAAGATTCAATATGATAACAAGCTATTAGAAAATAAATTAGAGAAAAACCTAAAGGAAGCATCCAGACTCTGAGTAAAACAAATTCAAATTATGGAACAAGAAGTCAATATAGAAAGAAAACAAACAATAAAAGCTCCTTATCGACACCCAAATTACAAAAAAGCATTTTGACCAACGATAGGGTCAAAATGAACACAAACAAAAGAGATATGATTTCATAAGAAAAAACACACAAAATGAACAAGCTAAGCACAAAACGAGAAGTTCCATCCAACAAAGTGATCAACAAACAACTCCGATAAAGATAAATCTCAGATGGACGACTTCACAAACGATGCGACAATTTTTATTGGGAATCCATAACTCATATTGTTTCATTTCATCGAGTGTCGTAGTTACTAAAACAAAAATCGAGAAGACGTCATTACAAACAAGAAATCAAACATAAGCTCGTCTTCTCTAATCTTTGAGCACAAAGCTTCTATAAGGGAAAGGCAATGTTATATAAAAATTATATAACATACCATAATTAATAATATTAAATATTAATGCTAATGATTAAATAAAATAATATTAATAATTAATAATTACTAAAAGAATTAATTAATTAACTAATTAAGAAAATTCAAAAGACATGAATTATTCAAAAAGGTGCAAAATGACTTATAAATACCAAGGAAATGTAATTGTAAATCATCATATATCTTTCATCATTTTTACGTTATATTTCATTCATGGAATATTTACATTATTTACATTCAGTTTTCCCGTAAGAAATAATATTTTACTGTTCCAAATGACTTCAATTTTCCAGCTGCAACTGGAAGGAGCCTAAAACCTCATGATTTATAGGATACAAACTTAAGGAAGCTACAACTCCATGGTTCTCTGACTTCAACTAGAAGGATGCTACAGCCTTCTTTCCTTGCCTCGTCCTGCCACCCAGATAAGAAACAGATTGTTGAACTTGTGAACCTATCAAACCAAAATCTGAATCTGTTGTTGATACCTCTACACTTTGATCACTACCAAATCATCTTTGTATACCAACAAGTCATTTCACTACCATACACTGCTCAGATACATCATTGTATACCTCATCATACACAATTACTGAACAATTAATTATGCTCTGCTTTCACTAAACATAAGGCATGCATTGTCATGTATCATCATCATAGGTATGCATCATCGTCATAGGGTATGCATCCTCATCATCAAATATTCATTAACATCATCAACACCAAGTATACATCATAGTGCATAGGAGAGAATCATCACACTATGGTATGCATGTACATCATATTGTATAGGAGTCCATCAACATCATAGAGTGTACATCATTCTCACATGCATTATCATCATAAGGTGTATCATATCATAGCATAAAGTTATGCAACATCATCATCATATCCTCCACAATGACTTCAAATATATATACCAATATAGAGGCTCACATACTAAGATCAAAGATTAACTCTATCAATGAGAGATATGTGCCATCACAAGAGAAACTCAAATGCATGAACCATACATTTTTGAAGATTAAAAGATGAATAAATAATAGAAAAAAAATAAACTCTATATCATGTCACCACGTAGCCCCGATAACAAGTTTTCCAACGAGCCAAGAATTTTGTAATTCTCATTCCTTATGAGAAAGTTATGCCAATTTTAGTGAAGATGTCCAAAACTTTCTTCTCCATAAAATTTCGCACTTTTCTCCAAGAGTTGTGAAATTCCAAAGAGAGAATTGATTGATGAACAAATGAAATGTTTGATATTCTATTTATATAAGTCGTGTAATTCAAAATTAAAAATAATTAAATTCTCTTTTGTTTGGTCGGCTCACCCAAAAAGGTGGGTTACACCAACTTCAAAAATTCATATCTCTTCAACCATAAGGAGTTAGAAGATGATCTATATAGAAACGAAAATGGATTGACAAGGATTATTTATTTAGGATGGTTTTATTTGCAAATTCTTGGTATAATACCCTTGAATTCTTCAATTTTTTCAAGACTTCAAATATTCCACACATAAAGGTGCAAAAGACCATGTTACCTTATGCATAAGTTCCAAGGTCAAAGGATTCAATGGACATCATCAAAGGAATGAGGGATTCAATGGTATTCACATCCACATACTTAACATCAACAAGGAGGTATCCACCATATACTCATCATATCAAAGGTATCAAGGACCCCAACACAACCAAGATGTGGGGGTGCCTAGACTTCCACTAGGGTACCATGACCTCATTAAAAACACAAATGACAACATAATGGGTAATTTGGAATCTTTGAATTTCTACACTTCTTGTGGTACTGGGAATCAAAAGAAACAACTAGGGAACCATAGAAACCACTTAGGGGAACTTAAACGCTCTAAAGGATGTACAGGAATTTTGGCATTGTCCCAAGGGTTCCAAGGGCTTTAGACTTGGGCTTGGATAAGGTCAAAAGGTCTCCTTTGACATTGAAGGAATTCTAACCATGAAGGGCTCCTCAAGTCGCACCAAGACACACCAAAACACACATGTTGGAATCAATGACAGTTTACCCAACATGACCTTGAGAAACCAACTCAAGGGTGTGAAGATACAAAAGGAAGAAACTATGCAATCATACTTTTCAAGAGTATCTCATATCAAAGAACAAATAGAAGCCATTGGTGACATGGGGGAAGAAGAAGAAGTTGTGATGACTACATTAAATGATCTTCCAAGATAATGGGATTCCTTCATTAGAGGAATATTTGCTAGAATAAAATTAACCAAGTTCAACAAACTGTCACATCCCCGACCCTCTGACCAGCGAAGAGGACGCTACCATAACATTATCTATCCGGGCAACTAGCCCCATGAACATACACATAAAATTAAGATGCTTTGAAGTAAAACATGCAGAGATGCATAATTATTCAGCATACAATGGAAGCAAAAACATACATTCAAGAATTTAACATGTTCATCATAATTCATTAAACATCAAATACAATTGCAGATATTGAACACAAGAGAATACTTATCTTATGAAGAAGAACGCCCTGCAACCAACTATGTCACTGTAACGTTCCACCAAACCATAGGCTAGTGTGCTCCTTAATCTCTCAGCAACACTACCACCCCCAAGTTGGACGTGATTCCCTAAGGAATAAGGAAACTAAGCAGGCTCACACATAGCCAAAGATACATAACTCAACCAAGCCAACATAGTTGGGTTTATCAGGCCATCAGGGAGCTAAGAAAAGCTGACTGCTAAGTTGGTGGGCTCACTGAAGAGCTAAGGACACCTGCACCAGAACTATCCTAACTTCTAGGACACCCACACACACCCAACACAAGGAATCAATCCCTTCTCTGCTGCATAGTCCCTCAGGTCGTGACTTCCCTTCAAGTGTTATTCAGGGGGTGTGGAGAAAAAAGCCAGCCCTCTAGCTCTGTCTATAAGGATCCCAAACACACCAGGTTTATCAAGCATACCAAGCCTTCATTCCCACTCCAAAATAGTCTAGAGACCAACGATTGCATGCACACAACAAAATCGATCAATTCACAGCTCTGGGGAAGAAAAACAAACATTACTATAGCCAAAATGGTGCCACACATCTCATACTGAGCAAGACGATCTCAGAGTTGTTCTTGGCCCTTACATGGCCAAAACAAATCAGTGATAATCCACACTCGTGGGGGAAAACAACAGCCACAATTTCTCCAATGAAACAACAGAAAGACACAACCCGATTGAGAAAGGGATCAAACGCAACAGACTCTCAGCGTGGAGATGGATTCGTATACACAGACCCACAAATTGAAGGAAATTGCACACATAGCCAAAATAAAAAATGGAAGACTGAACCAGTCATGGTATGCATGCATGAGGACAATATGCATGGCCAATCCAGAATCGTGAATGCCCCAAAACAGCTCCCCAACTCTCTGCGTGAGGGAAAAATCCCAACACCTGTGCATGAGGAGAGAAAATGACCGTCTCTGCATGAGAATGGGAAAGAATGCAAGAATGGGGTCGTATCGTCTCTTCTTTCCCATGTGAGGGCGAATGAGTCTCCTAGTGGTGTGTGTGTGTGGGAAAGGACTGACAGTCCTGCCACACACCACTGTCGAGCAATAACTGCCCAACTAACATCAGAAGTTTTTAATTAGGTAGTTGACTGATTGAGACAACGAAAGGTGAGTAAGTCAAAAGGGTGGGTGACAACTAAATGGGTTTAACAAACACTTTGATTTTCCCCATTGACCCCAAGGGTTAAATAAATTCCCTCCTTATCCTTAGGAAAATCATGCTCTTTCATTATGGTTGCATTGACATAGCTGGTTGTGGGTATTTTTAATTAAAATGCATGTTTACATGATGCCAGAATTAATATGTGTTGGATAACACGATATACCATCGGCAATGATTTTAATCGTCGAAACATAAAACAACCAAATCGATGGTGGGGATTTTTCCTTTAGCTCCACACCACGATTAATTATAATATATGCATCATATACATTCAATGAAAACGGAGTCAAAACCGGGGTGTTACACAAACTATGGGTAGAATGTGTACAAGAAGAAGGAAGGATAGAAAATAGAGAAAAAAAGCTAAATGATAATGAATATTAAGCTCTAGCAGATCATGCAAAGAATGGAAGAAACAAAAGGAAGGATTGAGGATCACCTCCTAGAAGATCACAAGAATTCAAAAGAAGAAAGAGACCTAACAAGGATTACTCATCTTACGAATGTTATACATGCCATAAGTTGGGACACATTTCCAGACAATATCCACTTAATAAAGACAATTTAAAGAAGGAGAACCGAAATTTCCATTCCCTTGCAATTTAAGAGAATGAATCAAATGAATAGAAGGCTAGAGAAAATGAAGACTCCAGTGAAGAGTATGTCTTAATTTCAACTCTCATAGGATCAGTCCCTCATGGAAGTGACACTTGCATCATAGATAGTGGTGCTTCCAAACATATTGCAAGTCTCAGAGATTCTCTCTCATGTCTTACCTAGAAAAAATATCCACGCAAGGTGCAACTTGGAGATGATTATCAATATCCCATCAAACGAATGGGAGAAGACTCATACAAGCTAAAATCTAGAAAGTCTGTGAAGATTAAAGAAGTCTTATATGTCCCAGGTTTAAAGAATAATATTCATTCTATCTCAACTCTAGATAATAAATGTTTCATAGTTTCCTTTGTAAATGGTGAAGATCTTATGTGGCCGAAAGGAAATACACTAGATGATGCAGTCGTAATTGGTGTTGAAGAAGGAGGACTCTACAAATTTAAGGGGCACACAGATTCAACTTTTACATCATGTACCATCAGTCCATGTGAACTTTGGAATAGAATACTTAATCATGTGAACTACAAGGCATTACCAATTGTGAGCAAAGTAGTGATAAGTCTACTAGAGATCCAGATTAATCATGAAGGGGTATGCAAGGGATGTGCCTAAGGAAATAATACTAAGAACCCATATCCAAGCAATAATAGTAAAGTAAAGGGGATCTTGGATATTGTTCACTCATGTTTCCGGACTAATGGTAGGTACTTCCTTAAGAGGGTATGTTTATTATGTCTCTTTAAGTTAATTATTCTCTCGTAAGACTTGGATATCATTTTTGAAGGGTAAAGATGAAGTATTTGAAAAGTTCAAAGAGTTAAATCCTCTTGTCGAGAATATCTATGAAAAGAATATCAATACCTTGAGATCATATAATGGAGGAGAATTCACTTCAAAATAATTCAAGGACTTCTATAAAGAAGCTGGGATTAAGAGGGAGCTTACTAGACCTTATAATCATCAACAGAATGGAGTGGTAGAAAGGAAGAATAGATTTATCATGGAAGCAGTCAAATCCATGATCCATGATCAAGATCTACCTATGCATTTATGGGTTGAAGCAATAAGAACCACATTCTATGTGCAGAATAGAAGATCCCACAATGCTCTTGGGAACAAAACTATAGAATAAATGTTTACCGGTGAGAATCTTGAAGTCAACCACCTGAAGATATTTAGATACCTTGTTTACTTACATGTTCCCAAGGAGAAAAGATCAAAATTGGACCCTTCAGGAAAGAAGGGGGTATATGTAGGATACAATGACCAGTAAAAATCTAAATTTAGGTTTCCATCGGATTGAGATCAATAGAGATGTCACATTTTATGAATATGTAGCTTTCAGAAAATCCATAAAGAACTATGAAAATGAATATCATGAAGAAGTGTAGGATGCTCCCATAATTGAAGAAGCCAGTATACCACCAGTTAGATATGTCGAAGAAGAACTCATACCAAAAGATCATGACATGGCACAACCCCAAAGACCCATGGAGACACCCCATGATATGATTTTAACAAAGAGAATACCAAATTGGGCTCATGATATAATTCAAAAACAAAAAATATATGGTGCACTGAAAGTAAGCAAGAGACCAAGAATCTACTCCAACTATGTGTCATTGATGTGCAACCTGGTTGATGAAGAACCCACATGTTTTTAAAAAGATTCAAAGAAGAAGGAATGGATGGATGCCATGATCAAAGAATACCAATATATCATAAATAATGATGTATGGGATGTGGTGCCAAGACCGAAGGAGAAACCAATGGTCTCTTCAAAATGGATTTTCAAGACAAAGCATTCAGCAAATGGTAGTATTGAAAAGTTCAAAGAAATATTTGCCGCATGAGGATTCTCTCAGAATGAAGGAATTGATTATGAAGAGACTTTTGTCTTAGTAGCAAGATATACTTCAATCAAAACTATCCTTGCCTTGGAAGCCAAGATAAAATGGAAACTACACCAAATGGACGTAAAAACGACCTTCCTAAATGGTTTCATAGAAGAAGAAGTGTATATTGAACAACCACAGGGTTTTGAGACACACAACAAGAAAAAACATCTATGCAGATTGAAGAAATCACTATAAGGTTTGAAGTGAGCACACAGAGCATGGTATGGAAGAATTGATGGCTTCCTAATGAACTTGGGATTTACCAAAAGTAAAGAAAAATCCAACCTTTACTATAAGGTTGTATATGGTGGCATAATGATATTACTATTATATGTGGATGATATATTCTTGAGAGGAGAGGAGAAGCTCATCAATGAATGTAAGAACAAGCTTGCAGTAGAATTTGAGATGAAAGACCTTGTTAGGACCCAGTGTCAACCCTTTTCTTTACTTTGGTAGTATATTTTTGTTGGACGCATATGCTATGTAAGTCATCCCGTGAGTATATTGTATTATCCCACATTCATGGGGAGTAATAGTTATTTAGATTGGACTTAGAATATAAGTACGTATTGAGGCAAATGAAGGAGCCACGAGTTATTTGTATTGAGTTTGCTCAAAGGAGGTTTCCACCTCGAAGTGGCTTGCAATAAATAGAATTCCTCTTGTGCTCTGTTATTTCTATTAGATCATGCATTTTCATTATTTATTATAGTAGGTTTCTCACATATGGTATCAGAGCACTTTCTTGGGATCGTTGGGTGAAATTTATGCTAATTTTTTTTCTCTTTTACAGTGCTTCCCAGCACTATGATTATTGCAGTAGTGCTTCTTCTTTGCATATGTATTGTTCATTTCAATTACAAGTTCAGATTAGGGGATAACCCCTATCTACTTAACGGTGGGAAGTACTTGGGCATAGCCCTAAAAATCATTATGAGGAGTACAACAGGAACCCCGAAGTAGTTGGCCATTGAGAGGACCTTCCAAGCAAAAATGGAAACAACCCCTACCTAATTGACTAGTTCCCACCCGTGAGGTAAACCAAGAGCTATTGTTTTTGGAAAAGTTGTTATCAGTTTTACCTGAGTCGTGGAGTGAGGGGTATTTCCCCAATACGCAAGCTGTTAGACACCATTGGTGGTCAAGTGAATCCCCTAAACCTTTAGGAATCCTAACATACCTGGGGTCCATATCTAATTCCAGTTGATAAAGCGCCTCTTGCATCAGTCCAGAGCCTCCACATATCAATTCCACCGAACTAAAAAAATGTGTGTGTGTGTGTGTGTTTTCGTCGCATCTTCTTTGTTTTAGCTCTTTTTTCCTTGAAAACTCACTAGAACCCCTATAATTCCATTCTACATATTTCCTTCCTTGAGGACCCTATCCTAATTTCCACTTCCCGAAGCCCAAAATCCCACATTTGTATATTTTTAGGGTTTGCCATAAATTTTTTTATTATCACCCAATCGCCTTCAAATTTTTCCATATTGTTCATTTCCTAATTCTGCTTCCTTGTCTCTCTTTGACAAACTTTCCCATTCTTTCACCCTGCTTCTGAAATTCTAATTTTCTGCTTCCCTGTCTCTGAGACAGTGTCCAAAACCTAGTCAAACCCCAATTACCCACCAAATTTTTTTCCAACTCCAAATTTTCCTTTTCTAAAAACATTTATGTTTTTTTTTCTACCCATTCCCCCCCCCCAAAAAAACTATTGGTTATGGTTGTCATCGGCGTCAAAGAAAACAAACAAATGGAAGACAAATTACCCTCAATACCAAAATCCAAGATTTGAATTAAAAAATTCTCAACCTCCATCTTCAGCATTTAGCCATGAACAATAGACGACAACCCGAGTCTTCTACAGACACTAGGTTCTCTTCTTCCAGCAATTTTTGTGGGCCAAAGCTTGATTTTATTGATTCAATGGTGATGATCTGACTGGATCGATATACAGGGTAGAACAATATTTCAGTTTGCATAAAACATTTGATGTCAACAAAGTCCCACTTGCATCCTTTCATTGGAACATGAAGCCCTTCAATGGTTCTATTAGTACATCAAGGCTCATGAAGAGCCAAAATGGACATATTTTTTCCAACTCCTTTTGCAACAATTTGGCCCTAGTGCTTTTGATGACTTCATGGGAGCACTCACTAAACTTCATCAAATTGGCACTGTGAAGGAGTATCAGACAAAATTTGAGAGACTGGCCAACCACATAGAAGGATTGTCTAATGCATTCTATAGGAGTTGTTTTATCAGTGGTCTGAAGGATGCAATCCGATATGAGGCTAAAATGTTATGTCCCAACACAATAATGGAATCCCTAGGGTTAGATAAGTTGGTGTAGGATAAGATCATATATCAACAGCGCTCCAAATCCACTTTTGTTCCATTCAGAAATATGGTTCCCTAAAGACCTCCAATCTTGTCGGCTCCTAGAACCACTCCTATCAAGCATTTTTCTGAAACCAAAATGTGGGAACGTAGAGAAAAAGGGTTGTGTTATAATTGTGATGATAAATTCACTCAAGGACATAGATGTGCTAGGAAAAAACTCTATCTCTTGGATGTGGATTCTCCGCCTTCACCTAAAATTTTTTACGATGCTCAGGATCCAGTAGATGATGAGGATGACATTCAACAACTATCTATTGACCATCCCACTTAAGATGACCATCCAGATATATATATTCATGCATTGGCCAGAGTCACCACCTCACAAACCATGCAGGTCAAGGGTTTCTTCAAGAATATCCCTCTCACAATACTCATTTATTCTAGTAGCACTCATAACTTTATTGACCCTCCGATCGCCAAATAGGCTAATTGTTTTGTAATGTGTGAATCTCTATTTGAGATTCTACCTTGCGTTCTAACATGTTTTCCTTGCCCTTAGGCAGATGTGATGTGGTTTTGGGAACTCAATGGTTAATCACACTTGGACCCATTTTATTGGATTTTGTGGAACTTTGGATGTAATTTTAAATCAATGGGAAACAACACACATTGAAGGGCTTACAACCAGGGTCTCTCAGCATCATCATTTCACATCGAATGGAAAATATCCTTAAGGATAATTCACATGGTGTCATCGATTAGCTCCATTTCATTCAGATGCAACCTTCAACAGTCTCCACTACTCACTTGGATCTGCAACAAATCTTGGATCGATATGCATGTGTCTTTGTTGAACCAGTGGGATTGACACCTTCAATACCACATGACCATCGTATTTTTCTCCTTCCTAGAAATGTCCCTCCCAACATCAGCCCTATCTCTACTATTTTTACCAAAAAATAGAGATTGAGATGCTCATTCGAGACTTACTGAAGCAAGGTATTATTCTCCCTAGTACTAGTTCCTTTTCTCCACCAGTTCTTCTCGTCTAAAAAAAAAATGGGTCGTGGCACCTCTGTATTGACTTTCAAACACTTAATCACATCAAAACCAAGGATAAGTTTCCAATTCATGTTGTTGATGAGCTTCATGGTGCTCATTTTTTCTCCAAGTTGGATCTTTGTTCTGCCCGGTATCACCGAATTCGGGTTCATGAGGATGATATCCCTAAAACATCTTTCGCACACATGATGGCCATTATATGAGTTTTTGGTCATGCACTTTGGCCTCATGAATTCCCCTTCCACGTTTCAGGAATTGATGAATAAAATATTTTGCCCTACTTGCAGAACTTCATTCTAGTCTTCTTTGATGATATGCTCATCTATAGTAAAACATTGGTTGAGCATCTCCAACATCTAGATCTTATACCGCAACTTTTCTATGATAATCATATCTGTGCCAAATAGTCTAAATGTTTTTTTGGGAAGGAGTACGTAGAGTATCTTGGGAATATTGTTTCATCACAAGGGGTTCACGTAGATCCTACCAAAATAGATGCCATGAAAAATTGGTTGCATCCTCGGACACTCAAGAGCCTTCGTGGGTTTTTGGGACTGATCGGATACTTTGCAAGTTTGTCAAGGATTATGGGAATATTGTAGCTCCATTCATAGCTCTACTGAAGGATTTTTTTACATGGACACATGATTTTGGGTGTGCATTTGACAAACTGAAACAGGCTATGGATACCACACATGGTCTCGCTATGCCCGATTTTTCCCATCCCTTCACTATTGAGCGTAATGCTTGCGACAATGGACTTGGTGTTGCTTTCCTTCAAGATGAACATCCCATTGTGTTCACCAACTGTTGATGCCTGGAAAATTCCCAAGTACCAATAGTAGGGATTCTCCTCGATAATCGATCCCAACTAGATCGTTCACCGTTTGGTATGGGGAACCCGTCCAGTTAGCGACCCGGATACCATAGAATTAAAGTTTGTTTAATTATTTATCGGTTGCGGCTCGGTCCACCATTTATGTAATTTTATTTATATGGATGAAATGCAAAATGCATAAGATAAATGCAGGTGACTAATGAACAAGAACCTCCCTAGATATGTGTAGGTTCTTACCTCCTGTCTTATCGCTCTTTCTCCTCAATCACTTCTATAAATTTAAATCTAAGCAAATTAATTATATTCTAGCATATTATAAATTAATCTATCCTATCGCCTTGGGGAGAAAATTTAGAAGAATGAGAGTAATGTAGTGTAATTATCTATAATAAATCTTGTAGCTAACTATTCCAATTTCATACACATAGTTACAACAGAAAGATTTACAAAGATAGCTTTGAAATAAGAAAGAATTCATTACTCAATTTGTACACAAAATTTTATATGAAAATCAAAATCATTCATCATTAAAGAAATAGTTCAGAAAAGTCAGAACGATCTCACACTTATACAGAAACTCAATAGAAGTAATTCCATATTTGAAATTCAACATAATCCATGTAAAAAACCTGTGCAGTCCTTTCCTAGCAAAATTGTCTTTCTTTATTAGTAGAAAAAATCAGTTCTTCTTACAAATAAACCAACCTTCTTGTGCCAGCGAAAAATCCCTTCTACTCTACCTTTTACCTCTATTTATAATACAATTACAATGACTCCTTGACTCCCCTAACCTTAGGAGTTCCATAGTTTTTTCTTTTTGAGCCTTACACTTAGAAAAAATAATAAATTGCATAAAGTGACAAAATACATAAAAATACAAAAAAAATCGTTTTGAAATGTATTTCCCCGATGCATTAGCTTCCTTGGTAATAGTCTGATAATCTATTGGCTCTAGCAATCTCACGGTCACTTCGTGTACAGCTAGTTGTGTCTCCACATTTGTCACTTTTGATGGATTCAATCTGTACAGGTCTTCCAAGAGATAATTACTTACAGAGGCTTGTGCGGTCTAGGTTTTAACCACTTCTTAACTTATGATTTCAATTTTCTGAATGTTTTGCTCATCCTCATGCAATCTATCTTGGAGATATGCCATATGTTGGTCCTTGTCTGGGAATTCATTGACTTTTGCAGTCGAAGAAAGTTAGCATTTATTATGGACTTGGCACATCTTTTTGTAGAACTTCATGCATTTTTCTAGAGTCTTTTCAAATTCATTATTCAATCTTACATAAGATTTTTTGCAAAATTCCAGGAGCACCAATTCTATTTTCATACCTCCTATTGTCTTTGAGTCAAGTGTTCGGGAAAATTTGAATTGGATTCTACCCAAGTCAGTTGTCTTTTAACTTTCTTACCAAATTCCAGTAGCCCTGTCCTAAACTAAGTGATTCATCTGTTATTTCATTAAATCTTGTTTATGCCCGCTTGACCTTATATATCCCATCCGCGAGACTTGCTTGGACTTGATGAATCTTTCTCTGGATCATGTAGACCTGATCAAGAAAATATTTGATGTCAAACTTCCTTTCATTGGCTATCTTAAGCTGAGTCTCCAGTGATATGTTATGTGCCACTAGTTCCTCTACCCGGGTTCTTAGTTCCCCCACTTGTCTATTTGTTGAAGATTTCTGTGATTTTAATTCTAAAATTTTGTCCCCAAAATACTTTTTCTCTCCTTTCATAATGGTAACATGCACCTCTAGTGCATCCTTTTCCAATTCTAAAGTTTGATACTCCCTTTGGAGCCTTTCCTTTTCTGAGAGGGTCTCCTTGTGTTTCCTTTTTAGTGCTAAGCCTTCTCCTCTCTCCTTGACTAAAGTGTCTTTAATTTTAAGTATCTTTTCTTTATGATGTTCGACATATTCCAACAACTTGTCAACATTATCAGTGTTGTCTTGCACGGTAGCTACATTCACAGAAGCTAAGAATTTAGGTTCCTTATTAGTTCCTTCCACAACGATTTTCTCAGTCACTGTAACCACATCATATTGGGTGTCGATCTTTAATCTTTTCTCTGATCTTTTAACAATAGTTTTCCTTTCCTTATCAAAAAAATGGTATCTAAGCATGCCAATGTATGCTGCTTATATGGGGTGTAAGGAACGATTCCAAGTTTTGTAAGAGGAATGTGGCTTCCTGTAATCATGCTACTTGATGAAATAGGAAGGTCCATCGGATTGTCTTGGGCAGTTTCCTGGTCTAAATTTTCCTTGTCATTATCCTCCTACTCTTTATTTTTTAATTCTTCAGTTTCTTTCTCAACTTCCTTTTTCTTTATCTGTCCTTCTTCTTCCTTTTGTTTTTAGCCTCTTCCTGATGTAGCTTCAAGAGCTCTTCTTTCTGCTTCTCGATGGCATTGTTGTTACCTTTACCCTCGTTGGTGTTGTCTTTCTTCTTGAAATGTTTACTTAGTGAGATCATGTTTCTAGAGTATCTATACACCTCTTCATCCTTATCGAAGTGATGAGAGTATTCATAGCACACTCCAACAATCGTACAATGCTCTGCAACTTTTCCTTCCACGTCATTTCTACGGAAACTCTTCTCCCCAAAGCAAACTTTTCCCAAATCTTTTACAAATTTGAAGGCACTTTTGACCTTAGTAAATTTGTAACTTCCAATGCAAAAGGGTAGTGGAGAGAATGCTTCATTTTTCATGTCAAAGAGGAAGTTACCTACTCCATCTATGTGTTGGAGACATTTACCACCATACACACTCATTTTGGTATATTTGGCCGAGTTAAACCACTATCCTAAGTTTTATTGACTTAATTGACATCATAGGATCATTGTATGACATCAGCATGAGCACACCCATGCCTACCTTCAGTCAAGGAGGCCAACTAAGCCTTCTCCTTCATTTAGGGAGGCTCACTGGAGCACTCTGGCGGTGATCTGAGTGTCATAAATGCCCCATATTACTAACTGATGGTTAAAATCAGTTAAAAAGAGCAGTGAAGGCACCTCCTTTCATTAAATTGATTGTTTAATGATTATTCAATGAACTAGAGTCAACAGGGGCGCCTCCAACCACTTCTGATGGTCAGTTACACTTCAGTTAATCTCATCGGGGTTCATTGGAGTCATTGATGCGCTACCACTTGTTGGTTGGATAGTAGTGACATGTGTCTGAGCTAATTTCAGTTAGAATCAGTCATTTATTGCACTCTGACTTTAGTTAGGGCTTAGTTGAGTCAATTAGGGTTTTGATCAATTGTTAACTTAAGTGTTCACTGTGTCTTACATTCAATTAAGCTAGACTCACTCATTCAATTCGAATGACCTCCTTGGGAATTCAAATTTTCTTGGCATTCATGCATCTGGAATGATCATTATATTGTATCATCATTCTTTCATTTGATTATACAAAGCTGCTACTTCCATTGCAACACCATTTTGCCAATTTTATGCATATTTGTCTGAATTCTTTGTGAGACTATGTTTTCAGTTCCTAGACCATTGTGACGAATTAATATGGTATCAAAGCTAATGGTGGGACAAATCTTAGATCTCTCAAAAACAAGGTTTTTGATAGATCTTGCATGAAAATTTGAGCAAAGCTCAAAAATTCCAATACTGCACCAAAAGCCAAGGCTTACCACTTAATACCCCAAATAAGGAAATTGTTGGTCAATCTTGCTTGATCAACTATGCTGGGTGTGATGAAAGCCAAAAATGTGCAGGATGTCCAACCTTATGGTGCCCCTTTTGTTGTGATTTGTAGGTTTTTAACAGATGAAAGCATTCGCTCTAGCAGTTTCATATGGCTTCTTCCGTAGAACTCTTGACTTCATTCAATTTCCACTCATGGAAAGGAGACATGGAGATCCAGCTACATGCCAGAGGACTCTATAGGGTCACTATGGACACTGAAAAAGATCCTTCTTCTATGACATACAAAGCTAGATTCTTGAACAAGAAAGATGAAGCATTCAGATTCTGGTGCCTCTTTGTTTCTCGGGATCTTCTTTTCCATCTCTTGGGATTGAAGAATAAAAAGGAAATATAGGAAAAATTGGAAACCCTGTATGGAAATCAGGATGATTTGAGAGTATACCAACTTGAGAATGAGTTGATGTCTCTCCAGCCTTCCAATTTTGAGACCCTGAATGACTTTTTCACAAAGTTCAAGAACATTGTCTTACTGTTGAAGCAATGTAAGGTGGAGAAGGAGGATGATCAGCTCATCCTCGACATACTCTCAAAACTTGTAGTTGATTATTTATTTTTTGTCTCTACATTCTGTGCGGGGAAGCTCACAACCCATGGATGGAAGATGCCTTCACTCAATGCCTTCATTGAGTCCCTAACAAGTGAACATGATAAGCTTATCCAGATGGGGATCATCAGATCCTCCCGTGATTAAGCCCTCCATGTCTCGGGGCCCAAAGATATGAAGGGTAAAGGAAAGCAGCAGAAGAACCCAAAAACTAAATTCGAAGCTCCAAATCCTAAAGTTGAAAACTAGCAGCATGAAGAGTCTTCTGGCTCAAAGAAGAACAAAGGAAAAGGGCATTATGCAAAGGAAAAATTCAAGTGTTCATACTATGGGAAGGGCTTCCACCCTAAACATGCCTGCATAAAGAAGAAACTTGATGAAGCTACCTCTCTTCTTGAGAGAAATCACATGAATCTTCTGGAAAGCTTTCGGAGGAGAGATCAGCAAGATCGGGAACCATATCATGAAAGAGGTCATGCCCTCATGGAAAGTACTTTGAAGTCCAAAGCACTCTTGATATATTCTGGAGCTTCAAACCACATGATGGCTGAAAGAGACTCCTTCTCATCTTTGGAGACCAGAAAATCCATCCCCATCCACATGGGAGATGACTCCACCATCATTTCATAAGGACAAGGTACTGTAGATCTTGAGAATGGCTATTTTTCAAATGTTTTGTATGTACCATCTCTGGAATCAAACCTCCTAAGTGTTTATCAAATGACACATACGGGAGTGCCCAAGAGAGTATATTTCATACTGAATGATGTAGAGATCACAGAACTTGCATCTGGGAAACTTGTAGCTAAATGCCTTGCAAACCATCATGCAAAAGCCTATGAGTTCTCCCATTTTGTGGAGGATGCAAAGCCCACCACATTGTTGACTCATGGAAATGAAGTTAGTAGACCGTGGCATGAGAGCTTCGGTCATCTCAATTTCAAATACTTGCAGCAATTACAGAAAAATTCTATGGTTGAAGGCCTCCCAGTAATCAAGGAAACCACTGGAATTTGCAAGGGTTGTGTTGTTGGAAAGCACCCTGAGCACAAGTTCGATCGGGGGAAGGCAAGCCGAGCATCATGCATCTTGGGAATGATACATTCTGATATCAGTGGTCCCATGCCTATCACATCCATGAATGGATCAAGGTACGTTCTGACTTTTATCGATTATTTTTCCAGGTACAGATGGGTCTTCTTTATAAAAAAGAAGTCTGAAGTCTGTGAAAAAATCATTGATTTAAAGGCCTTGATTGAGAATGCATCTAGCCAAAATATCAAGATCTTGATATCTGATAATGGAACGGATTATTTTAGTAATTAGTTGGTGCACATATGCTCCCAAAGTGGTATTCAGATCCAACATTCAGTTCCCTACACTCCCCAGCAGAATGGTGTAGCGGAGAGGAAGAATCGGTCTCTCAAGGAGATGACCACCTGTATGTTGGAATCAAAGAAGTTGACTGCAAATTTGTGGGATTAATCCATGCATGCTGTAGCATATATTTAGAACAGAGTGCCACACTCATCTGTGAAAGGGAAGACCCCTTTCAAATCATAGTTCGGACACAAGCTGGATGTGTCGAATCTGCAGGTGTTTGGGTCCACTGCATGGGCCCGAATTCCACTTGATAAAAGGAGGGATTTACAACCGCAAAGCATAGAATGTCTATTTATTGGATATCCTGATGAATCAAAATGTTTCAAGCTGCTGGATATCAAAACAAAATAGATCATCATTGAAAGGAGTGTCAAGTTCGATGAGCCTCTTCAGGAGGTGGAACTAGTGAAGGAGAAAACTGTTGAATTTTCTTCCTATTCTACTGAATATTTGGATGATGAAATTGGGGGTGATGAACCTTATTTGGATGCTCTAATTTCTGATATCAGTGTATAGAAAACATAAAATGCTTAATCAGAAAATGAAGTACAAAATCATCTCCCAACTTGGGCCCGACAGACACTCTCCTCTGCAGGAGATAGCATTGGAAATCCGGATGATCCAAGGAAAACTCGATCTGATTTCCAAATAGAAGGTATTGCACTCTCTTTTCCTGATTATTTTTTGTCTAAATATTGTTATTTGATGATAATTATAGACCCAAAGTCCTAATACCATGCTCGTAAGGATCCGATATGGCAAGTTGCCATGGATGAAGAGATGAATTCTCTTCAAAAAAACACTACTTGGGAGCTAGTTTCTCTTCCTCCGGGAAGGAAATTGGTTCAATGCAAGTGGGTGTTTCAGAATAAGGTTGCTGCAGATGGAAGCACCTACAAATATAAGGCAAGGCTGGTGGCAAAAGGTTTCTCCCAAGTCCAATGTGTGGACTACCATGAGACTTTTGCACCGGTTGCAAAAATGGACTCCATCCACCTAGTTTTGGCAATTTCAGCATCTAAGCACTAGGAAGTGCATCATATGGATGTGTTGCAGCTGCAACTATTTCCCAAATTTCTAAAAAAATTTGGACCCTCCTTTTAAATTTTTTCTTGCTTAGTTTGTTGGGATTGCTTAACTTTACTGCGAGTTTAATTTTTTTTTGAGGTTGATTGTTGGATGAATATCTTTTTATGCTGATGCTGCCATTTGACTTTAAGTTTTGAATTACGGGTGATTTCCAATTTTGATGTCAGAGTTTGTTTGAATTGTGAATTGGGGCCGTAGTCACCTACGCAGACATCGTTGCGAAGGCTCAATAGCAAATGACCTGATCCAAAACCTTGTCTTCCGCCGATGCGCTTTTGTTTTATTCTTATTTTGGCATTTTTGTTTCGTCACCATTGGAGCACTAGTACCTTGTATTGCCACCTTTTCAGATGGAAAATTGCAAGTACCACGATGAAATATTTTTACCTTTGCCGATCCCGTGGTTTTCTTTTGTAATTTTGTTCTTATCGATGTCGGTGTCGTGTTGGACTTTTGAATTGGGGATTAGTTTTTGTTTGTCTGATTGCCGTCTTTTTCGTTTTCGAAAAAGCCTTAGTCTATTTGTGTTCCGCCGTTGCAGCTCTGGAGCAGACTAAACTTCTGCCTTATAGCTTTTCCCTTCACCAATGTTCATTTTTTCACCGATGGTTCACTAAATGTTTGGGTCTTTTCTCCGATTTTGACTGGTCTGCGGAACCTCTTGTCTTTGTAACTTCCACAGTTACGGCTCTTCAGCGTACTAGTTTTCTGATGCTTTAGTAAGTTCGGGGTCTGATGCTACAATATTAAGGTTTATGATTTTATTGCGTCACGGAACTCCTGGTCTGTCCGTTGTCCACCATTGTGGCTCATTAGCAGGTTGATCGCTGATTCCTTAGTTGTCTCACTGCCCGATATGCATGTTTTCCCGCTAATTATTTTCACCAAGGTATATATATGTGTGAGATGGGGCATTATTTTATTTTATCCCTATGAATTCATGCCTGCACTTTCCTTGTCGATTCAAACTATCCATCTGTGCCTTGCTTTCGGGATCTCGTTTGTGGGTGGTGTCTCTGTGGAGCTTTCAGATATTCTCCTTGTCGACTGCAGCTTGCTTCCAGGGAAAATTTGTTAAAGATGATTTGTTAAAGACGAGATGTCAAAGAGGTGGAAAAAGAAGGCTCCCCTTGTTGAAGGGGAACCTGAGGTGGAAATTATTACAAAGGTTGAGTATATTTATGAAGATAATAGAGCCACCACCGGGGCAGAACCTGACTACAAGTGGGGCGAGATTTATAGACTGATTTCAAACCAAGAAGTGCCTGATACTGGGTTTGAAGAATTAACAATATATGCCAATATTGAAAAGTATTCCTTGATGAAGATAGCTACCAGACCTGAGCTTTTCCCATGCTCCGAAGTGATTGGTTGGATTCTGCCTAGGGCAGACGTGACTACTATGATTCTGGCCAATACTGCCAAGCAGGGCTATGCTGCTTACAACCCTAGTTATGTCTCTTTATCTTATCACTTACCTCAAGCCCAGGTTTACCTAATTGAAGCTTGGTTGAAATAAATTAACTTAGACCTGGCTGAAATAGTAAAAATAATGATGATACCTGGTAAGAATTTTTGAACCAGGCCATTAGGGGAATATGACACAGCTACTCTAAGAACCCCTTATAGGTTTATAGCATTAATGCTGAACATACTTTTTGGGAGAGCCCATGGTAAGAGTTTCAAGTTGGGTTGGGTTCCCATTATCTTCTGTGTAGCCACCTAGGGGACTATATTCAACTGGGTGAACATTGTGTCTAACAGTCTCTCAGCTTACATTGCTTCAGCCCTGGGAGGTGTGTCTCAGAAAAAGTCTGAGTTCTACATGAGCTCCATATTAATTGATTGTATACTATGCACCCAACCATTTCCAGACCTAAGGTGCATGTGGGACAATGATAGAACCCCTGTGTACATAGCTTACAAGCTGTTATGGGCACACAAATATTATAGTCATTATAAAGAAATTTGTGAAAATTTTATTATGCCCTTGTATACGTTGATTTTATTGAAAGAATGCAATTGTATGTCTGAGGAGGCATTGAAAGTCATTGAGGAGTATGCAAATTACTAATTGACTGATGAAGGGGTGTATATTAGGATGTATGGTTACTCTAGGGCACCTTCTTTGCTTCCCAAATATTCCACTGATTATGTGGTGCACAAAGAAGCAGTCAGGCAGGTTTACTTAGATGGTATAGGGAGTTTCCTTTTTGAACACAAGAAGGCATCCTATCCTCCCATATTTTCAGGTTGGGCAGCTATAAATTTCCAAAGGTTAAATTAACTGCAGATTTTGTACAAGAATTGGAGCATATTCACTTTGGAGAGATGAACTTCCATAGAAATGATTCTCAGAACAAAGTTGCAGAACATTGCAAGGAGGCCAATGCGCATTTTGAATATACAAACCATTGGGATAAGGATGAAGAAATTTTTAGAAATGCAGAAAATATGACTACATTGAAAAGAAGATTTAAAAATAAGATCACCACTAAAGGTGGTAAGGGCTAAGTTGAAGAAAAGAAAGCTGATCAAGAGGAGGTCAGGAAAAGAGAAGAAGATGCTAGGATACTAGCACAAGAGGCCGAGAGTTGGCTTAAGAGTGAAGAAGAAGAAAGGAAGAAAGTTGAACAAGAAGCAGCAAAGAATGCAGAGGAAGCTGCAAGGAAGATGTTAGTGCCAGAAATTGTTCCTAGACTACAAAATAACAAGCCAACACAATCTCAATAATATCAATAAAGTAAAATAGGGTTTTTAAGGTTTTCAAGGTTTTTTGGTTGAGCAGTTTGAAGACAAGAGGGAAAACATTCATAAAACCAAAGTAAACACTAAATCATGAGCATTGAATGGCTAAGATGCATAACATATAAACCATAATCCAATAGAAAACACAATACTGAATTTCGCCCGCAGTTGGCAAGCATTCCAAGCATAAAAACATTAAACAAGCAATGAATATACCAGTTGAGTAACTAACACAAGTTATAAATGAAACCAGACAATAAACGGAAGGGAATATAGTGCATATATTTCATAATTCAGTCCTCAAAATACATATAAGAATATTTACTTAGCTCATAAACGAGCCTGATGACCTCCCCTTGTCAGCAAAAAATCGAACCCACTGTTCTCTTTCAAACTTACATTTATCTTACTTTTCAAAATCAGTTGAATAAAACTGTTTTTAAGACTACCTATTGAATAGTTCAATTTAAAACCTCTTTACAAAAAATAAAATAACTTTTCAAACTTAACTAATAACTAACTTTCTTGACTAATCTTCACAAATCTTTAGTTGCTTCAGCTAGTAAAGCAATTCCTTCCAAGGCTTGGGCTTTCCTTCTTTCCTTCAATTGATCTGTCTCCATGTTTGCAATATTCCTTGTAAGCTCTTCATTATGCTGTTGCAATTATTGGATGGTTTTCTTTAACACTGTGAATTGGCCTTCTGTTTGCCTTTTCTTTTTCAATGCTTCTCTTGAAATTGTGATCAACTCCTGATAAGGGCTGTTAACTTCCTCCAAATATTCTCTAAGTTTCTTATTTGCTGTAACTAGCCCATCATTAGCTTCTTGCATATACTCAATCTGATACTTGTACTGCTTAATACTTCTTTGTAGGTTTTCTTTTTCTGAATCAATACATTTGTCTCCTACTGCTGTTTGCATGCCTTCTGGAGTCCAAGGAATTTTCAGTTTCTTATCAATTTTCTCATCCTCTTCCATAAGTTCTGTGGATGTTACAGGAAACCCTATATGTTCTTCACTTTCAGCTTTGCATGGAAATTTTTCTTCAACCATCTCCTTCTTCTCTAAACAAGAAGTCTTTGCCTCACTTTGTTGTTGTTCCTGTAACATTTGATTTCGAATCTCCAGAAATATATCAGAGATCTTGGTATCAGTCATGATAGATTTTCCTTTTGATTCAATTGGATTTTTATCTTTGTTACCATCTTCAACATCCTCCAGTTTGTCTTCAGAAGATGAGTCCTCTATCAGTGTAACCTTTTCTTTAGTCAATTTGGGATTCAACAGCTTTTTCATGTTTAGTCTAAGTTTGTTCTTAGGTCTTGTTTTAGGTCTCAAAAATGGAGCCATCTCTCCCAACATCTTGAGAGTCTTTCCTTGATGAATGATTGTAGAAAACTCTACTACCTTCATTTTCTTCCTTTTTCACACTGCTTCCTTATCACAATGAGTGTGAAGCTTTTGCTCAGTAGAAATCCTAGTTGCGTTTGTAACAGGAATTTTATCATAATCAAATAAGTATTTATCATCTTCCTCTGATAGAACTTGTGGAAATTGAACCCAGTGATAGAAAAATTACACTCACAACAATTATCAATTGTACATGCAAAATCACTCACAAAAGAGACTGAATATGGAGCTGAACACTAAACTGTATTGAATAAGTGTACAATAGCCAACCCTATGAAGTCATAGGCTGCCACAATAAATAGTTACATGAAGGATTCGAATGCATGAAGAGGCAATTCAAATCTAGTCAAAAGCAGGCTTACTAAATCTAAGCAAATCCCCCATAGGTGCATTAAGCAGTTTCCAAAACTGTCAAGGAGCTCACGAATTGGAAAAATAAATTAGGCAAGCTAAAAGGTAATGGAAGGACAACTCATACATGCTTTTCATAGGAGAAAAGAGTGGAGGATGTGGAGGACAAAAAACTAGTTAACCTCACCTAGTCAAACTTTCCCAATTGCCTTAAAGCACTGAAAAAGCAAGCAATAAAGTAGAAAAAGCAGAAGGGTGCTTAGGAGGCCAGGAATAAAGCAGATTTGATTCCAGGAGGTTTTCCAAGTGCTCCATGAGTCAAAATTAGTAAGTTTGACCACTATGGATGTGTAGATGACAACTTGCATAAGGTGGAACATGGAAACTAGGCAAATAAGACAAAAATGGATTAATTAATGTCTAAGGTAGCTAAATATGGGTTGATTATTCTAAAACCCCCCCTTAAACCTGACTTATGAGTAATATATCAGAAAATTATAGGGCCTAGCAATAAGGCTTAGTCACCCTTTACATACTGCATGTCCATTTAACCAAGGAAAGAGGAAAAAACCCAGTGGGAAAATCCTCCCTTAAACATGGACTGTAAAACAAAATTTGGAAATATTGTCATCACTCATGCTTCATAGCATGATCAGCAATCCCCAACAGTGATTTGAGATTGCTGAAGGTCTTCTCACAAAATGCTTTGGTGAAGATATCAACTACTTGTTCTGAAGATGAACATAAGAGTAGGTGAATGGTGCCATCATGCACAAGCTGTCTGATGTAGTGCATATGGATCTCAATGTGTTTGGTTCTCTGCTTCTAAACTGGATCATTGCATATTTCAATGGTACTCTGATTATCACAGTAGATAGTAGTTGAGTATTCTGATTCGAATCCACATTCTCCAAGTAACCCTGCAACCATAAACATTGAGTTGTTGCATTTACAACTCCTCTATACTCTGCTTCTGTAGATGAGAGTGCAATGGCACTCTATTTCTTGCTTGACCAGATGATTGGCCCTTCTGCAAGCATGAACACATATCCTGATGTGGACTTTCTGTCTGTGCTATCACCTTCCCAATCACTGTCAGTAAACCCAATCAAAATCAAGATCAGATTTAGCTTTATAGAAGATCCCATGTGTCCTTGTTCCCTGAACAAAGTTAAGGATCCTTTTGGCTGCTTTCCAATGGGCTGCAAAGCCTTTCTCTTTTCTGTTGGAATTCTAGCCCAAGCCTTTGAGCCAAAAATCCTGAAATGGGTCACATCTGGCTTGTGCCCACTCCATACTTCGAAAGGAGTCATACCATCAAGTTGTTTATGAGGCACCCTATTCTAGATATAGGCTGCATAGTTTATAGTTTCGGCCCAGTACTTTGGTGGCAAAGTCTTAGCCTCCATCATGCATGTTGCCATCTCTTTCAGTGATCTATTCTTCCTCTCTGCAACACCATTCTGCTGTGGTGTGTAAGGGATAGAATGTTGCATCTGAATACCTACATCTGCACAATATTGAATAAACTCAGACTTGACATACTCACCACCATTGTCAGATCTGAGGACCTTGAGTTTCCTCCCAGACTAGTTTTCAACCAAAGCCTTAAAGACTTTGAAGAGGCCAAAAACTTCAGACTTGTGTTTCAGGAAGTAAACCCAACAATACCTGGAAAAGTCATCTATGAAAGTCAATGCATATTTGTCCTGACTCATGGACATATGAGGGAATGGGCCAGCAAAATCATTGTGGATCAACTCGAGGGGTGTATAGGTTCTCTCATGACTAGCTCTCTCAAATTTATGCTCTGGGTGTTTTCCTAGGATGCAACCTTGACATACTCCTTTGGAAAATTTTATCTTTGGTAACCCTATGACCATATCTTTTTCACTAAGATTAGAAAGATACTTGTAATTTAGGTGGCCAAATATTTCATGCCAAAGCTTGCTTTCCTCATTAGCATGAATCAGAAGAGCAGAGGGGTTTGAGTAGGGTAGTGTTACGGAGAGAAATTTCTATGGCTTTGGGTACCACAACAGACAACTTGACTCCAGAAATCAATCCTTTCCAATATGCAATAGAAATTAAATGTCTAACACTAAAGGATTAGACCTCGTACCTTATTCTGAACAGTTGAAGTAGATCCCCGTTGATCTTTCCAATCTTCAGCTTGAATTGGTATTTACTTCCTCAACAACAAGTAAACAATACAAGCATACTATATATCATGGTGTTAGATCTATTCTAGCATATATAATCAATAATGTAAAAGCATTTGACATATTCCCATGGATAAAATATTCATTCAAATACACATCATTGGACAGGAAAAGATATTTCTATTAATATAAATCAGAGATTACAAGATAGATACAACCTCTGACGGCACGTCTGCGAACTGGAGAAACTGAATCCCCCACTTGGGCCTCCACCACTTCAATCCTCCATCTCTCGATAGCAAGCTCATAAGAAAAAGGAAAGCTTGGGAAGAACACAAAAGTGCTCCAAGGGACAAAGGGATGCAGACTCAAGCATAAGTTCTGGCAACAATGGACTATAGTTTTTGTTGGAGCAGGGTCCCGCAGCTACAGAAGAAGCTGCCAATTTAGCAGATAGACAGTTTTGGCGGAGAGGAGATAAGATAGAGCTACGACGCCGTAGCATGTTTCTAGCTGCAGAGCAGAGCTGGAAACTGTGAATTTTTAGGTAGAGAAGTCAAGGAAGACGACAGTACCTGAGAGGCCAAGAAGAGAGGGCTCACCCACTGCATTGAAGGTAGTAGTGAAGATAGGAGGACTCAGCTACCCTCATAAAGGAAAAGGAGCAACGAGGCCGAGGTATTGAAGACGAAGCACAGAAGCAGGGAAGTGGTGCACAGTACCCATGGTCAGCGCCAGGAAGCATGGAAGACTGCAGAGAGCTATGGTGTGACAGAAAGTGGCTACCTCAAGTACAGATATGCCGACTGTAACTAGTTATGGTTTTGGGTTACTGTTGGGACAGGCCCACAGTGATGTAATGGTGAGACCTTTGGGCCGCCTATAAAGGGATATATTTTGTATTGTAAAAGGGTTGGTCATTTTGGGGGTTCATTTAGTTGTTAGTTGTTTGGTAGATTATCAGATAGTTGTAAAAGCCGAGCTCTGGTTCTGTTATTAATGGTAGTTATCTTACTGTAACCAGTAGCTGGCTCATAGAGCATGCATGTAACGATCCGCAGGGATTGACAGAGAGGGAAGAGTATATTGTAAGAGGTGCAATATAGAGTAGAAAAGAGATCTAAGAGAGAAGGGCTCCAGGCTGTGTGCGGAGTTACCCAGAAGATCTTGAGCTGCATATGCGATGCAGAAGAACTATGTTTACCTTCCCCCGAGCTATAATAGAAACACAGTTCTGTGGACGTAACTTCCATCCTGGAGGTGAACCACGTTCAAAAAAAAAAAAAAAAAACAGATGGCTAGCCAAGTCGCCTTCTGATAGGAAGTTAATGAAGAAATGACCGATATATCTTACCGTGGATTTGGCAGCAGTGTAAACAATTTTTCCAGATTTGGTAAATCTTCGACGAAACAGGTGCCTGTACACACACTTTGAGGGAAATTTGATCATATTTCAGCATTTATTGAGGATCAGATGACGGGTGTGGTCTCGTCCATGCAATTAATATGACCGACGGATTCAGTCTAGATGACCGTTGCATCCGGGATTATCTCCTTCGGCATAAAAGCAGAAAAGTATTCATTCGGGAGGGTTATAATTGCGAGAATTCAAGAGCTGAGATTTATAGAGTGCATCAGTCAATTTCCCTGTGCAGAACTAATCCCGTTACAGAGTGCTGTGATTTCCAGAGATTGTAGCCATTGCACGTCCAGCATTTTACACCGAGTGGTTTCTGTCTGAGGAGGAACCTTTAGAAGACATGCTGAGACGTTTCGACCCTGGTGGTCGTATGTCCGCTATGACGATGCAGCCTAGGGTTGTGAAATTAGGAATATCATAGGTAAGACAATTTCCAAGGATGAGGAATCAAGCGCAGGATGTAGAAGATGTCATCAAAATCTCTGCTAAAGAGAAGAAGAAAGCCGAGCCGATCACTAAAGATAAGAAAGCAGAGTGGCGGAATGATGAGAAGAAATCTCCCGCTAGGAAGAAAGTAAAAATGAGAAAAATAAAGCAACGGGAGAAGGAAGATGACCTATCTCATCAGCTAAGAGAAGAACAAGAGGTTCCAAAGGTCAGGAATGAAAATATGCGGAACCCAAGCAGCGTAAATACCTGGAGCAAGTTGTTGAGAAGAAAAGTGAAAGGGAAAACAAACCGAACAAGCAGAACTTCAAGATGCAGACAAAGGCTTGTTCTCGGAATAGAATTCCTGGCTTGTATATCTTTCGCATAAGTAGGCTCCAGACTGAATGAAATGTTTGAGAAGGCTGGAAGATATAGATTTTCCTTGTGATAAGCGGTGCACAGTACCCATGGTCAGCGCCCGGAAGCATGGAAGACTGCAGAGAGCTGTGGTGTGAAGGAAAGCGGCTACCTCAAGTACAGATATGCCGACTGTCACTAGTTAGGTTTTTGGGTTACTGTTGGGACAGGCCCACAGTGTTGTAATGGCGAGACCTTCGGGCTGCCTATAAAGGGATATATTTTGTATTGTAAAAGGGTTGGTCATTTTGGGGTTTCATTCAGTTGTTAGTTGTTTGGTATATTATCAGATAGTTGTAAAAGCCGAGCTCTGGTTCTGTTATTAATGGTAGTTATCTTACTGTAACTAGTAGCTGGCTCATAGAGCATGCATGTAATGATATGCAGGGATCGACAGAGAGGGAAGAGTATATTATAAGAGGTGAAATATAGAGTAGAAAAGCGATCTAAGAGAGAAGGGCTCTAGGTTGTGTGCGGATTTACCTAGAAGATCTCGAGCTGCATATGCGGTGCAGCCGAACTGTGTTTACCTTCCCCCGAGCTATAATAGAAACACAGTTCTATGGACGTAACTTCCATCCTGGAGGTGAACCACGTTAAAATTGTGTGTTATGTGATTGACTTATGTGTTTTGTTTATTTGTTGCATCTATCAGTTATCACATGGGTTTTTTTTACAGTTTAATGTATGTATGCGTTATTCAGTCTACAACACTATAGAAGATAAATGCAAGTTGAAGTCCCTAAGTATTTTGAGTAGGAGTTTATCTACATTTTATCCCAGGTAGTTAAGAGTCACAGAGTTAAGCAACCTTGTATATTGAGTCCCGTAAGTCGGAACGAGTAGCACTGAGTACACTGAGCCACAGTGGTAGGATATCGCAAGGAGGCAATATCGTATCAGCAGAGGAGCTGTGGTGCGCTGCGGTTGAGAATCAGCGTAGGAAGGAGTTACGCGTTGCCTGAGGCGCAGCAATGCGATGAGGATGAGAGTCATCGCAGGTAAGAGGAAGTTGCGCGTCGCAGATAGAGAGAGTTCTCACAGGCTAGAAGAGCTGCGAGACACCCAAGCTGCCACAGAACCTGGTCCAAGACACTTGAGTCCTTGGCCAACCCATTAGAATCACTTCGGGTGAGACTTCAGGCCGCTCTGTAGTCTGTCGCCAAAATGGCTAGTGAGCTAGGGGTGTTGTTGGTTAAATATAGTAAACCCGGGTCTGCCCATGCAAACCAACAGTTTCTTTGCTCTCAATTCTCTCTTATGCTTTCAATGTACCAAGGGGTTCTTTATATATCTTTCAAAGGGATACTGAAAGGTCGAATCCGAGTGATCTCAAGGCATATGGAAGGCCAGGAGTCAAATGAGTCGGATCCATGTCAAGGAAAACTCCAAAAGGATTTGGATTATGCACACATCCCGATGTACGTGGTTATATGGGTCAAAATCGCGTATGTACGCGGTTATCGGGTTAAAAGCTGCGTATATCATTTTTCATATGTTTGTAGGGATGATTAAGGAAACATCAAAAGACAAAAAGTGGTCCATAGGGGCTAATGAGTCTGCAGCAGGACAGGGGAAGGCCATACAATGTGTGATTCACCTAGAGTGGTGAAATCCGCTATAACAGATGCCCCCTAATGTATGATATCAGAGGGGTTATACGATGACCGAAATACATTATAAGTCCATCCCAGAAGTGGAGTGATGAAGGATCCCAAATGGAAGACCAGCCACCCAATCAACACAGTACAATAATACAACTCTGCATATAACTGCAAGTACATATAGCAGTCCCGGATACATAAGAGTACAATGGCCATGAATAGGCATAATACATGGTGTCACATATGTGGTCATCACCATGTACAATATACATAGATAAGAATCTCCGTGATGAATATATACAAAGGACCATGATCTCCAAAATGGCTGAAGATATATAATAGATCAAGATCTCCATAGTGGCTAGAAATATTTGACATATACTGGAATCAAGTCACGAGAGCTGAAATCTCATGAACACTGGCACGATCAAGGAGGTAGCATATAAGAGATGCCACCATTCTAGAAGGTCTTCTACACAAACCGCTACGAGTACATGTCCTACTATGCAAATAGAGGTGTCGAGGTCGAACATAGTAGTCCATCGTCTGATTATCGGTCATTAATGTATACCGTTAACAGACGCGAGATCACCCATCGATAATGAAAATGGGAATCAAGGTACTAGAGTGCAAACTAATAAGTGTGAATAAATGTGTTGAGGTCGAACACTTGAGATAATCCATCGATCAGGGGACATTGATGTATTCCCAAGAAACTGTCGATGCCGAGAGAACCTGCCACTGATGACTGCAAGTCTCAAGGCACTCAAAATGACTCTAGATTCCAATCCCGGAATAAATGGTCTAAATTCGATGGGATGAAATCCGCTGGAAGGAGGGAATTAAGGCATCCCCCATCATCCAACACGAGGTACTCAGCAAAGCTGTATAATGTGGAAGGACTCGATCATAAGGTGCACGAACCAGTAACTGTACCAGGAATGGCCGACATGCAAATTCAAGATAACTGAGGAATGGCCGACTCAGGTTTCAAATTCCTTCGAACAAGAGCATAACGACATATGGTGACTGAATGAAGGCAGCATAGACTCGATATACAAACTGGGACATCTCTATGACACAGGAGGCATCAGCAGAGGCTCCATAGGGACTGGAAGCTTAACCAGTCGGTGGAGATAAACTCAGATAAATGAGTACAGCTCCTAAATTCAAACTATAACCCAACCAATGGATGTGATATACAGTGCTCTATTCGAAGGCGACATGACTCAACAGCTTCCAAAGATAACATCTTTCCTTGTCCGACTTTTTGGTTTTTTTATTTTTTTGGACTTTTTCAGTTATTTGAAAAGATTGAAAAAAGAATAAACTAGATTTATAGTTACAAACTAGGAGGAGATGAGTGTCATAAGGGAAAACAAACTAGTTCCAAGCAGTGAAACATACCTATGCTCAATGCAAGGATACATGTGTAGGATATCGACACTCGGGGGAAAATCCCCTCCCGGTAAAAGGGGAATCAAGCTGCAAAGGATATAAAAAATGGCTCTGCATGGCTAGACATGAGACAAGCTCGGGCTATATGGCTGAAATTCAATGTCAGTGGAGCCAGCATAAAGCTCAATAAGACAGGAGAAGCTCATGATAATGCATTCACAACTTGACATAAGGGAGTCCTGAGGGAAATAGGCCAGCATAAGATCAAGAGGAGTATGAGGCTCTTGCGAAATGTCATGGCGGTACTATACAACGGACTCCCACACCCTAAAGGAGAAAATGTCGGCATGGGCACGAAATGTAAATAAGGCGCTAACTAGGGTACCCATGTACGGTGAAGCTCTACCACTCGTATCATGCCACTTCTAAAGCAGCAAGAAGGTTCTGTGACATAATAGAGTGGGTTCGTACCTAAGGACATGATGATATGGTCATAAGGTCATGCAAAATGAAAATAGTGGTGATCCTAACCTATATTCCAGTTTAGACATGATACCTGAGATCGGCATGAACGGGTCAATCCAATGGCTGAAACGGCACTGAAAAAGGTCTTCTACATCACCAATTATGTCAAAAACGGTCCAAAATGGTTAGAAAATGTCGAAAATATAGGAAAGGGGGTAAAAATTTTCAAATATTTGAAAAATTTTCTATAAATAGTAAAAAATATAAATCATTTGAAACTTTTACCCATTGGAGCTCTGATTTTCCACTGCAAATTCGAGGAGATCCAGCCGGCAGAATTCACAATCGTTTCTTCCAGGTATTTACTCATGCTCTCAGCTTGCATTTTGATATATTTTTTGTTGATTTTCATGGTTAAATGAGGTTCTTAAGGCCATCTCTACATGAGCACTGCGGCCCACACAGATATCAAAGCTTTTTCCGCGTATAGGGCTGGCTATATGCGGAAAGGGGGCTATAAACCGCGTACATACGCGGTTGTTTGCAAAACAGTCGCATATGAGGCCGCGCATAAGATTTTACAAGAATATAATGGGAAATTTTGCAAATTCTCTTGCAGGATGGCGCTAGAGTGGGGAGAGTGTGAGCATGGTGAAGTAGAGGAAGCAGTAAGGGCCGACTTAAGGGCTCAACAAGCATTACGTGCATGCGGACTCTACAAGTTTTGGTGTCTTGGTGGTTTGAGGGCCAAACCAAGACTTCTACAGATGCTGGTAGACTATTGGGATCCAGACTGGGAGTCCTTTTGTATAGATGGGAAGTCCCTCACCATAGAGGTGGAGGACATATACTTTATCACAGGTCTATCTAGACAAGGGGAGGTAGTGAACCTTCATTCCCGAGGTGGGCCAGGAGGTGGCCTTACTATCGACGAGTACATAGTTGTGTATTGCTACCCAGATACGGAGAAGGTGGGGAGTCAAGTCCCAACCAATGATATATAGGTGCTGGGCCTTAAGGACATATTACTGACTCTGGGCAGGATAGTAGGCTTAGCATCACTCCATCAGGCCTCATGGCCGTTGATGTTCTATGTGGTGGAATGTATGAGACCGACCATATATGACTGGAGTACTACACTACTGAGCAACATGAAACACCAGCTCAGTGAGTGTAAGGCAGGAAGGATACGGAACTTCAGGTTCAGCAGTATTCTGAGCACGTTTTTCTTCGAGCGTGTTCCAGGATTGAGCCCTAGAGTGGACATTCCTCTCCACAGGATTCGAGATTCGGCCCAATGGCATTGGGTAGATGCTATGCGCAGACTGGGGGGTGGTAGGGTGGCCAACCCATATCCAGCTGACTTCTTTCCATGGTGGCGATGACAGATAGTTGCCATAGATGACTACCCCTATGCAGGGATAGACTTCCGGGGGGATCCGGACATGCCATTGCCACCAGGATTGGCATATGGTGACATAGGTACCGAATCTCAACTCTCACTCTTTTTAAAATTTTTGAGTTATTAAATTTTTTTGTATTTTCTTGATTATGTGAAATCAAAAAGACATGTTTTTGGGTGATAATACATAGTGACATCTACCATTCATGTGCAGATGTGGGACCATGGCGACCAGAGCGCTTCCCTCGTCATAGACGGAGGGGAAGAGGAGATGACATTACGGGTGTGGATGCGGAGTAAACGCTCTAGAGCATTCATACCAACTTTGTGAGACTAACTCATAGAGTTCCCATGGCGCAAGTCGAGGACTTTCCTGAGGCCATGTAGCGGCAGATGGTGGGTGTACCATGCGCATGGGTGCATTTATTCCGGCAGCTAGCTAGAGCCGTAGTGACGTTCCATGATCACAACCCTCCTCCACCTCCACAGGATTAGACACCTGGAAGTGTATATGTTTTGTACTATCATGTACTATATGATGGAAGCTTTGAAAGCTCCACTTTTGTATATGACACTATGTATTACCACATTTTTTTTATATATATAAAAGTTTTATGGTGATTGATTTATTTATTTACATGTGTAAATGTGTTTTTATGATTAATTTATTATGAATGAGACAAATGCCAATCTAACACATAGTTAGCATATGAGTCAGCAACTTGATTATTATTTCTTGGAATGTGTATATATGTTATACTGTCAAATTGTCATTCTAACAATCTCACACGTAAGAACCTTCTCAATAACGTTGGATCTCTAACATGGTACAAACCATTGAGTTGTGACACTACTAACTATGAATCAAGATGTACCTCAAGAGATAGAATATCATGTAGAATGGCATCCCGTAGAAGCTCAATAACGGTGCTATATTCAGCAACATTGTTGGAATATGGCCATAGACATACACCTCCTGAAGACAGTACTTGACCCATAGGAGTATAAATCACCCCAGCAGTAGAGGCTGAGTGTTGAGTGTGATGGCTTGCACCATCCATGAATCCTATGTAGGTGGAAGATTCCATTGACATCTGCCAAAAGAAACGGAAACTAATCACAAACCCGATCACGATAAAAAAAGACCTAACTATGCAAAAGTTGTACAATAATATACAACAAACAGCCTTGGATAAAGATCATGCATAGTATTTTTTGAGATAGAGCCCATTTCTAGGCTCCACCAAAGCTGTGCCTTCGTAATCGACTAACTCATAGGCACCCTTCTCTAAGACACGCTTGACCACGTAAGGACCACGCCACATAGGATTGAATTTCCCTGCCCCCAAGGGTTCTTTCGGTTGATCCCAAAAGAGGACCAAGTATCCTTCACTAAACACTCTTGGACGGAAAAACTTATCGTACTGGACCTTAACGCGACATTTATTAACCTCTATAGCCACCAAGGCATCCCGATGCTGCTCATCCAGTTGCTCAAGGTGAACCAAATGCTCCTCCAAAGGTGAAGTGTCTGGTAAGAGTTCCACAGCTAGCTTCAACGAAGGAATCTCGCATTAAACTGGCAATATCGACTCCACTCCATGTACAAGCTGATATGGAGAAAAACCAGTGGCAATATTAACCGCGGTTTGATATGCCCACAAAGCAGGATATAACATAATATGCCAATTCGTCTTGCTTTGTGTGATGGTTCGTTGGAGAATGGATTTGAGTGATTTATTCACTGCCTCTACCTGTCCATTCGCCTGAGGATAATAAGAAGAGGAGTGCTCTTGTTTATACCCTAACTTGGATGCCAACTCTTCCATCATATGGTTCTGAAAGTGCGAGCCATGGTCAGTGACAAGCTCTTTCAAAATCCTGAACCAAGTAATGATTTGGTTGAATATAAAGTGAGTGGCTGTCTCACCGTCATATTTGACTGTAGGCATAGCCTCAGCCCATTTCATCAAATAATCAATAGCCACTATAATATGATGGTGCCCCCCAGCCAAAGCTGGGTTGCAATCCATAAAATCGAGCCCCCACTTAGTGAAGGGACCGGCGGTGATAATAGGATGTAACGGGGCAGGTTTCGAGTGCATATTATGTGCAAACACCTAGAAAGGGTGGCACCTCTTGACCGCATCAACACAATCTTTAAAGATCGATGGCCAGAAATAACCCGCTCTCAAAATATTTTGAGCTGTAGAAAGCCCAGATAAATGACCACCACACGCCCCTCTGTGGCAATCATTCAGCACAACCTTAGCCTTGTCATGAGTTAAACAGAGTCATAAAATCAAATCTACCCCACGGCGGTACAAAGTATTGTCCACTATAAGGTAGTTCTTGGAGACGTGATGTAATCGTCGTCGTTCATCTCACGAAAGGTGAGTAGGGGTCCTCTGTGTTTGCAGATATACTATGATATCTCCATAACATGGGTCAGACATTGAGATTAAGAAGATGTGTTCATCGACAAATGTATCTTCACAAACCAACTCCTCGGCCTCGTTCGAAAAATCTGATATAAGCTCTGCAAAGATTAAATATTTCTTCAATTTTGCCGAAACAAACTCGAGATCAAACTCTTGTAGAATGACAATCCATTTATTATATTTTCCCCCAATCATCCTTCATGTGAGGATGAACTAAAATGGATTGACATGGGCCACAACCAAGGTCTAGCGAAGGAGAATATAATGTCTCAAATGTTGAACCGCATGGACGGTAGCTAAAGCAAGCTTCTTGACATGAGAATAACGAATCTCTGCGTCAATAAGGTTTCGGCTCAGATAATATATGACATGCTCTTAGAGCTCCTCATCCTCTTGAACCAAAACCATACCAATCGTCTCTAAAGATGCGGCCACATATAATAGAAAATCATGGCTATAATCCGAAGGACTAATCACCGGGGCCTATGCTAGGGCTCGCTTGAGTGCATCAAAGGACTCTTGGGCTCGCTCATCCCATTCAAAGGGAGTATCCTTCTTCAAGAGACGCATGAAGCCTCTAGTCAAATTGGCAAAGTTGAAAACAAATCTTCGTAAGAAGTTTTCCATACCTTGCAAACACTGAATATGACGAATATTCTTTGGGGGAGACAACTGAAGTATTGTCTCAACCTTCAAAGGGTCGACTCTTATACACTCTTTCGAAACGATGAATCCTAACAAGAGACCTGACTTCATGCAAAAGATGCACTTATGAGGATTTAATCTAACTGAATAGTGCTAGCATCTTTTGAATACCAATCTCAAGTGATAGGGATGACACATTCTTATGCGAGAATGAGCAGCGAGGTCATCCAAAAATACTTCAATACTAGACTTGAGATTGTGGAAAATCAAGGTCATCGCCCGCTGAAACGTAGCTCCGGCATTTTTAAGGCCGAAAGGCATTTTCCAATATCCAAATGTTCCCCAAGGACAAATAAATGTGGTCTTGTGTTGGTCCTTAGGTTTAATCTGAATCTGATTATACCCAGAAAAGCCGTCCATAAAGGAAAACACCTCGCTACCCGCACACTCATCCAAAATATGATCTATAAATGGTGTGGGGAAATTATCCTTAGGACAGGCACGATTCAAATCATGGAAATCAGTGCATATGTGGATCGCTCCCTGCTTCTTATCCACTGGAACGGGGTTTGAAACCCACTCCATCAAGGGAACAAAATAGATGAAACTGGCTTTCAACAACTTCTCTATCTCTGCCTTAATGGCAGGTGCTTTCCTAGGATTCATGGCACGTAAACGTTGTCGAATAGGCTTAGCATTGGGGTAAGTCTTAATCTCATGTTCAACAATCCGAGGGTCAATTCCTGGCATCTCGTCGTAAGACCAAGCAAAAATATCACGGAATTCCTTGAATAGCTCGGTATATTCCAGAATCTCAGCATGGGAACATTCTACCCCAATATAGACATTCTCAATGGTGCCAGGATTGCGAGAAATGTTGATAGGAATCATTGCTGATATGTTCGCCATGTTTCCATTAGCCATAGGACCAGGAGAGCTTAATGAAACCATAGGCCTACCAACTTTCTGACTAAGAATCTCCCTATAATCCTCATGCTCCAAACGGTCAAGCGGTGGAAGGAAGTATGATCTATGATGAAGTTCCTCCCATGGTGGCTCAACTCCCAACATAGCCTCGATAATCGCTTCATCTGAAGGGAAAACCGAATCAAGGTAGTCGTGGGCATGAGAAGACTATACTGCCCATGCCGACAGCACATAGGGGTCTTCCTCTTCCATCCGCGAAGAGGACTCAACAAGGCTCTGCAACACTCTTGAGATTAGCTTGATAAGAAATCATAGCTGCAGGCAACAGCACGCTCGTCTCGACGGGCTCACTCGAAGTGCTCGGTGTAGGAAGAATCCAAGGATCTTCCATATGGGTCGTGCGAAAAGACACCGAGGTCGTAGAAGTTGAAGCCTCATCGGAACAAGATCCTATCATGAGGATCGGTGTAGGACAACTAAATATTCCCATAAGGGATGGATACATGCCTACACCCACACTCCCAGTTGCTGGCTGAGAGTGCTCAATGATCGGGATCATAGCTCCCGAAGATGCGGCAACAGACGGATTCTTGAATGCCATTTGATCAATCGTTACAATCTTCCCATTATGTGGAAAGCATACAACGTGGAACAAGGAAGAAGCAACGTCTTGCATACTATACATCCAATTCCTACCTAGCAAGAGATTGTAGTCAAGGGGTGCATGAACCACCTCAACCTCTATCGCAATGGTCTTCCCTCCCAAATGGACTTTAAGGGAAGGAAGGATGCCGTGCGGCCTAAAATATCTCCCATCAAACGTAGTTAACATAGTCGCTGATTTAGATAGCTCAGGAGAACCCAGACCCTTCCAACAGGACAAAGACATCACAGAAGCCACAGTGCCCTTGTCAATCATAGTATGCTTGACGATCATATTAAGACATTCTACGTGCACCAAAAGAGACACATAGTAGGGAAAGTGAGGCTGCAGTCCTGCGGTTTCAAATTTGATCACCGAGGAAGAATCATCTTTGTTCACACCAAGGGCAGAAAACAACACCTTCCTTTGCGAAGGACAACTCTGAAACACTTCCAATGCAGACATCGCACAAGGAGTGTGGCCCAAATCCTCGACAACTGAATAATTCTGGGCGGCTCAGGCATTTGGATTATGCCCCGAATGCTTAAGGACTCCCTTAGGAATGTGAGGTGCAGCCTCAGGTTTATCCGCAGGTTTCTCAATACGCAAAGGGGACCCTGGTGGATTAGGCTCTTTGCCTGGGCTGGGTTGTGACGAACTATAATCTTTCGCACGTGTCACAACCATGGCAGCACGGACCATGTTAATGCACCCACGAGCACTAGTCTCTGGTGGATCATTCTCACTAGACCGATCATGGGACTTCGATTTCATATTCTGGTTATGCGGTAAAGGGTTTGTTAGCACAGCTGGGCCTTCTGCTAAGAATCTCAAAGCTTCATCAATCCGAGGGCATAAGTAAGTGAGGTGATCGTTCTTACATAAATTGCAAGGGAACTTAACCTTACGTTTAGCTTGCTTGTCCCCCCCAGCATTTCTACCATTCTTGTCATTATTGTTAGCATTCTCATTCTTATTCCCACCCTTTCGATTATTATTCTTACCCTTTTTTCAATTCCGTCTGGGCTGCTGGTTACCCTTCTGGTCCGACGATTGCACAGAAAGTACATTCATCGTTTGGGCGGGTTGAGACGAAGCCGTAGCTTGTCCCAAAGTAGATTGGTTGATTGACAACTGACCAACTTGTTTTTCAACTGAATCCATAGGTTTCACACTTGCACAACCCACAATGCCATCGGCATGTGGTCAAGGCTTGACCTTGGGATCGAAACTGGAATGAGGAGCGTTGGGAATAATCTCATATAACAAACCAGACTAAGCATAGATCAAGTCCAGTTCCTGTTCCATAAAAATCACTTATTCCTCATTCTGCACTCTGGATGTGGAAACATCTTTCGCTATATATGGAAATAACGATTTGAGGAACCACTCGAGAAGGAACTCTGGCGGTATAAAGGCTTTAATTAATCTCTTCCGTCTACGCCACTCCTGAACATGATCAGAAATATGTGTGGCTTTATCTTGTCGAAATGTCGACAAGAGTTCAGTACCAACATCATAGTGCACTGGTAGCTGGAAGTGATTAAGAAAAGTCATCGCAAGGTCGTCAAACAAAGTAAAAGCGCCCCTAGGTAACTCTATGTACCATTTCGCAGCAGGACCTGTGAGGGTGCGTTGAAATAGTCTCAAGCAGACTGAGTCCTGATGTAATGAATTTGAAGAGCACCATAGGTGAAATGTAGTAACGTGTTCACTCGGATCCTCTCCCGGTTTTCCTTCGAACTTAGGTATGTCCGAAGGAAGCTTGGTAGGGACAGCCGGCCAAGTCGAGTCATGAGCCACAGGATCGTTCGTAAGTCTCGATAAGTCAGGAAGAATGAGCATCACGAGGAAAGGGAGCCTAGGATGATGAGGTCTATGGACTGCTCCCTGTTTCATATAGGATTGATTACCACCATGACCTTGGCCATAGTGACCTCCTCCCATATGACCCGTATAGGGTGGCATGGAAGCACCATAATGAGGTGGACCTTGACTAGTAGGAGCTACAAAGCCGTAGTTAGGAGAGTAAGCAGGTTGTTGATACCCACCTCCGTAAGGTGAAGAAACCTGTCCATACTGCGTCCCATAATAAGGTCCATAGGTCATCACTTGTGATGCCCCATGAGACACTTCATAGGTAGGAAGATACGCTCTGGAAGTAGGAATATACATACCGGAAGTAGGGATATATGCCATGGAAGTAGTAATCTGAACTCTAGAAGCATGAACATAACCTCCCGAAACAACGGGTGGTATGTAAACTTGAGACACAATTGGTCTAGTAACTGCAGTACGGACCTGACTCGTAGCCATGTGCCGACTCAAAGGACCATGTGAATAAGGTGGAGGATGTACATTTGAAGAACTAGGAATCGAGGACGAAGGAATCTGAGTAATAAGATATGTACTACCTCCTACCGTCACTCGTCTCTGGTCTGGTATCCTAATCGGATTGCTAACTCTAGACCTAGGAGGGATATATGATGTAGCTTCCACCACTGGGACGGAAGGTGCAATGTGACTAGTGCTCCCAAAACTCTCCGCGAGGTAAGGAATGGGATTTCCCCCAGGCATAGTGTTAGGCTCAAATTCGGATTCGACATGAAATGTCAAATCATGCATAGGAAAACCATCCATACCATAAATACCATAGCTAGTAGTGGCGGGTTCAAAGTGAGTCTCGGCGTCCTCCGGCATGCCATACCGGTAACATGTCAAAGGGGAATCATCCCTAGAGTGAGTAGGTCTATCATGCATGGCTCCTATCTCAGAAATCACAGGACCAAACTCAACTAAGTTGGGTGAAGGATCATAAGTAGGAGTAAATTCCCCATCGTCTACACGAATGGGAGGAGGTGGTTCAGGAATACCTTCCGAAGAATCTCCCATGGTGTGTGAATCAATGTGTGACATAGTCTGCCTAGAATGCCTAGGTCCCTCTCCCAAAGGAGGAAGATAAGTAGAAGGCGGAAGTCCTACTAAATGACGAGAACGGCGCGGAACTGCACCTGAATCCATAATGACTCAAAAAAAGCAAAGACTTTCTATTTACGTAAACCCTAGGCCAACAAGCGTGCACAGAGCAATCACTAACAAAATCTAAAGCCAAATGCAAGCAAACAAGGGCTGGATAAGTGAGCTCTTGAATGAAGCAGGTATGTCTTGCCTAGGAGAGGCTTGAGACTCCCATACACAACAAGCGGAGGTACGTAACCAATTATTGTGGCCCTCAGCTTCAACGCGTAAAGCGACTGTGCTGTTCGACCCCAACCTGGCCAGGACACCCGCAAAATAAACTCTACAAGTACCCCCTCGATATCCTAGGTAATACCACTAAGGTCACCTCAATATAATCAATGCTCAGGCGGACAGTCGTAGGCGGGATTGACCATATGGGTAGGGTAGCAAAGCCTGAAACTCTCAAAAGGGCCCCCAGATACGAATACAATCCTGGAAATATCTCTGCTGCTACTCAGTTATGACTAGGGGTCATCCCAATCAATAACCGCTCACACTTTCTCGTGCTTAACTCCCGTTTGAGAGGAGGATCCTGAGAACAATGGTTATAACAAGGATTTCACACACTCACCTGGACAGACACCTAGATGTTGTTGTTTAGTGATCTTGGAGAATTGACTTACAATAAACTATTCTAAGATCCTAAAACCTAAGCTTGTTGGTGCACCCTAGAAAAGAAAAGAGTGTAATTCATTTTATTTATCGTTGATTTTAGTTGGATTTATTACTCAAAAATAGGATATGGTTGTGCAACTAGTGGTGTTATGACGCAACAAGAAGTAAAATGCACACCTAACAATCAATGCAAATGCATTGTGTCCATGAATATAGGGTATGCTACTACATGAAATGCACAATTCTTCTTCAAATGAATGCAAATGTTCCTATACGAAGACCTAACTAGTACTCCAAAGCAAATCTAGATCTAGTGCAAGTACAATGCAAAGTGCAAAATGCAATGCATGATGATAAGCAAATGTTTTTGGATTTTTTGAAAATAAAAGAGATGCAAAAAGCAAAAGAATGATTCTACCACCCTCAGACTCTGCAAGCACACATAAAAAACATTCAAGAAAAGCACTAAGGTAAAAGAATTCTAATGCACTAATCTCAAACAAAAAATCGAAAATGCCATGCCAAGAACTTTCCTAAAAAAAAAATTAGGCTAAAAAAAAAATGTTTCTGGTCAGAAACAGAGGTCTAGACAGACTCAGCAAGTATCAGAATTCACCCAGCAACCAATTATCTTCCCCAAAAATGGAAAAAACAAGGGCATACGTGACTGTTCGCAGTAAACCCGCATGTATACGCCGAAATCACAGAGGAAACCGCGTGTATACGCGACTGTAAGTCAAAAACCCGCGTACAGGAAGAAAAATATGCACAAATCAAGGAAAACAGATAGGCTGAGACAGACTTCACACCAATCAGACTCTACCATGCATACATGCCCCCATACCCAAAACAGAAACAAGAGAGAAAGAGGAATTCAAATACATTGAATGCCGAGAAATCAACCCCCAAAGGACAACTACTAGGAACTCCCCAGCGGAGTCACCAATTCTGTTACGGAGAGAAATTCCTATGGCTTGGGGTACCACAACAGACATCTTGACTCCATAAATCAATCCTTTCCAATATGCAATAGAAATTAAATGTCTAACACTAAAGGATCAGACCTCGTACCTTATTCCGAACGGTTGAAGTAAATCCCCGTTGACCTTTCCAATCTTCAGCTTGAATTGGTAGATTACTTCCTCAACAACAAGTAAACAATACAAGCATACTATATATCATGGTGTTAGATCTGTTCTAGAATATATAATCAATAATGTAAAAGCATTTGACATATTCCCATGGATAAAATATTCATTCAAATACACATCATTAGACAGGAAAAGATATTTCTATTAATATAAATCAGAGATTACAAGATAGATACAACCTCTGATGGCATGTCTGCGAACCAGAGAAACTAAATCCCCCACTTGGGCCTCCACCACTTAAATCCTCCATCTCTCTATAGCAAGCTCACAAGCAAAAGGAAAGCTTGGGAAGAACACAAAAGTGCTCCAAGGGACAAAGGGATGCAGACTCAAGCATAAGTTCTGCCAACAATGGACTATAGTTTCTTTGCTCTCAATTCTCTCTTATGCTTTCAAAGTACCAAGGGGTTCCTTATATAGCTTTCAAAGGGATACTGAAAGGTCGAATCTGAGTGATCTCAAGGCATATGGAAGGCCAGGAGTCAAATGAGTCGGATCCATGTCAAGAAAAACTCCAAAAGGATTTGGATTATGCACACATCTAGATGTATGCGGTTATATGGGTCAAACCCATGTATGTACGCAGTTATCGGGTTAAAAGCCGCGTATATCATTTTTCATATGTTTGTAGGGATGATCAAGGAAACATCAAAAGGCAAAAAGTGGTCCATAGGGGCTAATGAGTCTTCAGTGGGACAGGGGAAGGCCATACAATTTGTGATTCACCTAGAGTGGTGAAATCCGCTATAATAGGTAGGAAGTGTGAGAACATGTATACCTTCTAAGTATGATTTGCAACTCCTTTTGCAATGACTTTACCACTTGAGATCTCTGTGATCTCAACTTCATCAAGGGAGAATATGACCTTCTTTGGAGACCCTGTGTGGGTCATCTAATACACTGATAAGAGGTTAGATTCAAGACCTGGAACATACAACACATTGCTGAACTGACCATGATCAAGATCAATCCTCCCTTTGCCCAAACTTTCAGTGAGAGAGTCATCTCCCAGTACTATTGGTGGACCTTTTGACATGTCAAGTGAGGTGAATGCCTCCTTGGTCGAAACCATATGTCTTGAAGCTCCATAATCAATGACGAAACTAGGTGAGCTTTATGTGCCAGCAACCAATGCATGAACTCTCTCTCTATCTTCTGAACTTGATCCCCCTTCCCTCTTCTTTGAGCTGTCTGGAAGGGAGATGCCATTCTTCTCCAGGATTTGGGTTAGCATGTCTATTTGCTTCTTCATGTAGGAGCTCTCAGAGTGATTTCCCTTACTGTATTATGCGCACTTGCTCATTTCTCCTTTGTTCTTCTTCTTTTGGTAGTTCTTCTTGGAACCTTGAGGCTCCTCCGGAGACTTGTTCTTGTCTCTCTTTTGCTCAGGTGGATTTTTAGCTTTCTTTTTGCTTTTTGAATCCACCCTTGAATCTCCAGCAACTAGAGCTTGGTCTTTGGATGGTTTGATGGTGCCCATCATCACCAACTTATCTTGTTCTTGTGTGAGAGATTCCATGAAATCTGCAAGGCTAGGCATCTTCCAGGTTCGAGCTGTCAACTTTGTGGCATAGAAGGTCGAAACAAACATTGAATAGTCAGGGCCAAGCTTTGAGAGTATGGCCAAGACCAGCTTATCATCCTTCTTTTCAATCCCACATTGTTTTAGCTGCAAAACAAGTGCTTTGAACTTGGATAAATAGAGTTGCAGGGATTCAAAGCTATTTGGACTCAGAGAGGTCAGTTCATTTTTGATTTGATGTCCCCTCATCTCATCTGTATTTCTAAAAATATCAACAAGATTCTCCCATACTTCATTCAGTGATGTCAATCCATCAAGATGGAAAAGGAGGTCTCTGGATATGCTCAGACACAAGAGACCATAGGCCTCATCCCTCCTATTGTGCCATTTTATCTTCTCTACATCTGCATTGGGTTGTGCTTCTGTTGCCATAGTCACTTGGAAGAGGCCTTTCGCTCTCAATAGTATCTCCATCTCTGCTTTCCATTCAAAGAAGTTAAATGGAGTCAAGATGATCTTCTGAGATTGATCCATAGCTCAAAAATTGTCCTGGCTGTCAGTAGAAGGCTCCCAGTCACTGATGTCGAACCTGCAAAACAAATTGGAAGGAGAGAAATCGATCTACAAAGGCTTTGATACCATGTGGAAATTGAACCCAGTGATAGAACAATTACACTCACAACAATTATCAATTGTACATGCAAAATCACTCACAAAAGAGACTGAATATGGAGCTGAACACTAAAATGTATTGAATAAGTGTACAATAGCCAACCCTGTGAATTCATAGGCTTCCACAATAAATAGTTACATGAAGGATTCGAATGCATGAAGAGGCAATTCGAATCTAGTCAAAAGCAGGCTTACTAAATCTAAGCAAATCCCCCATAGGTGCATAAAGCAGTTTCCAAAACTGTCAAGGAGCTCACGAATTGGAAAAATAAATTAGGAAAGATAAAAGGTAATGGAAGGAAAAACCATACATGCTTTTCATAGGAGAAAAGAGTGGAGGATGTGGAGGACAAAAAACTAGTTAACCTCACTGAGTCAAACTTTCCCAATTGCCTTAAAGCACTGAAAAAGCAGGAAATAAAGCAGAAAAAGTAGAAGGGCACTTAGGAGGCCAGGAATAAAGAAAATTTGATTCTAGGAGGTTTCCCAAGCGCTGCATGAGTCAAAATTAGCAATTTTGACCACTATGGATGTGTAGATGACAACTTGCATAAGGTGGAACATGGAAACTAGGCAAATAAGACAAAAATGGATTAATTAATGTCTAAGGTAGTTAACTATGGGTTGATTATTCTAACAGAACTATGATAGGGCTTTGCTTTTGCCCTTAAATATCTTATTTTACATCTTGAATTGTCTCTACAGGTACAACATCTTCAACAGGATCGACTTCCTTAATTTCTGACTGTAAAGTCTTGCTTTCATTATCATTAACTTGCTGTTTAAATTCAGAGTTTTTATTTTCATGGTTTGAAGCTTCTTCTAGTTTAACCTTCTCTTCATCCTTGACTATTACCTTTTTCCTGAGCTTCTTACTGAGTCTGCCCTTTATCTACTTGTCTTCTGTGAGACTGTCCCTCTTGATCTGTTTTAAAACCTGACCAAAAAATGAAATGCTACCAAGTATTCCCCCTATTCTGCAAGACAGTGCTTATGATAAGATTGATGAGTCCATGATGGAAAATAGACTGCTTTTAATGATCTTGGTGCTCTCTAACTCTACATGACATCTTTTGTAAACTTTTCAGAAAGAAGAAAGGTAAGTTCAGTTTGGACTCATCACTAAGATGCTGAAGAAACCTAAAGTGATATTTGAAAATGAAAGCATATCTACCCTCACAGGTAACATAACTCTGTAAGACTTTAATGGGCTCAGTCCAATCAGGTTTAAAGTTATGGATTGGGACACCTTTTCACCAATCTGCAATCACACCAGGAAGCAAGTACTTTTGAGCATTGAAGGTGAATGGAACCTTTTTAAACCATAACTCTCCCTCGTCCAAGATCCCTATTGCCTCATCTATTAATTCCTTAGTCAATTTGAACTTTAAGCTGTCAAAAGACACTATGTCTTTGTCTAGACATTGAGCAAATTTGTATGAAACTTTAGCATGATAACCTTCAATTTTCTTAAAGAATGTTAACCATCCTGCATTTGAAAACAACTGTGCACATTCTGGAAAATTCTTCACCTAGCTTAGGTCTGTGGGCTCGGCCCTCTTTGTTTTTCCACTCTTTTTCATATTTACTATAGTTAAACAACTTCTGTCAATATACCACGGTCGAAATGTCTTCAAATCTCAACAGACTGACATAGAATACAGTACAAGAAACTCCAACTAGCTCTGCTCTGAATTCTTCTATTTAAATGATGAATACTTTGAATGTATTGGTTAATAATTCATCACTTAAAATGTATTAAGTGAAAAACTAGTATTCTGCCTTCGAATTTGTCATTAGTGATTTCTTTAGAAAAGCCCCAAATTTAGAAAACCCTAGCAATGGCATGCGGGATACCTGTTAAGAAGACCAATTCAGGCACTGGAATATAGTTATTTTAATGTTCAAGTGTCGAATTGCATGCTCCACCTGTCTCCAACCGCTTAGACCACTCCAGCCAGCAGCTACTGAAAGCCCTAATTTCTCGTTTAGTTACAAAATCCCAATTTCTTCGCACTGTCTTCTCACCACGTTCTTCACTAATTTCTCATGTCCTTCAAATGAAAAACATAATCCCAAATAGATTTGTCTCATTATACTCCACTGTCATCATTTTATCTACTCTGCATGAAATCGCCATGATCTCGCCCTTATGATGATCATCCACCTGTTTCAGTGATTAAACTATGGAAGATGCATATCAAATACATCATATAATGTGATTAACACCTCAAATATGAAAATCCCAAAGAAATTGGACTGAAAAAATGATGATTTTAGCTCGCGCGATTTTCTTGTAGCACTCTAGTGCGTCTGTTCTTGAATTGCACTACAAGAAAGTCCAATTTAATGATTTCACAATATTAATCCAATAATAAGAGTTTGCACTTGGTTTAGGGGTCTAAATTTAATTTATAATGCTATTTATAAAACTTTTTAATCCATATATGCCTTATAAAACCCTTCAATTATAAAATCAAAGAAAAACTTGTAAAACTAAGCTAAGAGATCAAAAATCATGAGAATTAAAAGTTTAAAATTAAAATTGACCCTATCAACAAAATGTTCTAGAAACAAAAAGTAAAAGCAAGGTTCAAAATATGAATAAAAGCATGAAAACAATGGAAGACAAAAACATGACCTAACATCTGGCTCCTGCTGCAAGATGAAGTCCTCCTTGTGAGGCTTCAAGAACCTGTAGACCAGTGCCTTCTGTATTGCTACCTGCTAATCTGCAAAATTTCCATTGGGTTATGGAGTCCTTATTCTATTTACTCACACTGGTATATACAATGAAAAGTAAAATCCCTTTCAAAAACTGTAAAAATGCTTGAGGAATCATCCATTAACTGGATTTAACAATTCCTCACCCTCCAAGGTCTGTAGAACAAAAGTATTGTTTTCCAAAAACTTAGATACTAGGAAAGGACCAAACCAGAGGTTATCAAACTTCCCATGTTTTCCTTTTTACTCCTTCCTTGCATCCCATCTCAAAACCATGTCTCTTATTGCAAAGGTATTATCTTTGATCTTCCTGTCAAATCTTTCTTTAATCTACAACCTGTATAGTTGTGCCTTTTCTTCCACTTTTTCTCGATTTTTCTGCAACTCTATCATTGCATAAATCCTTCTCTGCATATCATTAGGTTCTTCCTGACAGTCCTGAAAAAAATTCATCACTGGGATACCCAACTGAACAGGAAAAACTGTACATGTACCATATACTAATTGGAAAGGAGAAGTTCCAATTGCTTGTTTGACTATTATTCTATCTGCCCATAATGCATACTTTAGCATAGAATCCCATGATCTTTTATTATGCTTCAGCAATTTCCTGATACTCTGAATGATGTTTTTATTTGGGGACTCAGCTAAACCATTACCTTGAGGATAGTAAGGGGTTGAATGTTTCAACAGGATGCCATTCTTTTCACAAAATGCCCCCATAGCCTTAGACTTAAAAGCTTTTGCATTATCAGTTAATATTCTCTGTGGACATCTGAATCTACTGAGAATATTTTCTTCAATAAAATCTATAATCACCTTATCTGTGGCATTCCTTATGGGGATAGCTTCCACCCACTTAGTAAATAAATCTGTTGCAATCAAAATCCACTTATGTTGTCCTGAGGAAGTTGGATTTATCTCTCCTATAAAGTCCAAACCCCCTGCTGAAAAAGGGCACTTACTGCAATTGGTTTTAAAGGTAATGACAACAACTTTTGTTTACCAGCAAATTTCTAACAAGGGATACATGCTCTTACCTGCTGATATACATCTAAAGATAAAGAGGGCCAATAATATCCAACTCTTATAATTTTATATGATGTTTCCTTCCAATACTTATGACCTCCACAAGCACCTTCATGAGATTCAGAAATTACTCCTTCAATTTTAGGTTTATCTAAGCATCTGAGTAGAATACCCCCTGGATCTTTCCAAAATAGTTGTTGCTCTATCAAACAGTACTTAGTAGTTTTTAACTTCAAATACCTGGCATATTTTTTATCTAAGTGATCTGGACATTGTAAGTACAAAAGAAAATATACAATGTCTGCACACCATGTAGATGCTGAATAAAAATCCATAATCTTCTCCTTCTCCAACTCAGCTTGATTTTCTTCCTGTGCTGGTTGTTCTGCCATCAAATGTAATCCTAAAGCTTGGCAATTTGATTCATCTAACAGCTTAGCTAAACCTTGTCCCTTTACTAGCTTTGTAGGTCTTATATCCACATCATACTCCATGATTTTAGCAATCCACTTTCCTCTTTTTCCCTCACTGTCAGGCTGGGTCAAAACATCTTTTATGGCAGCATTAGGCACATATGCAATAACTTTGGAGTGCAAAACATAGATTCTGAAAAATTTCAAAGCTTTCACCAAAGAGTAATCTTGTTTTTCTAAAATGTTGTATTTTAATTCAGAATCTCTAAGAGTTTTGCTGAAGAATGCAATAGGCTGTTCAAGACCATCCTTATTATTTTATAATAAAACAACAGCCAATGTATCTTCAGATGCAAAAGAAAAGGTTAGAAATTCCTTTGTAAAATATGGACTTACTAATACTGGAGCTTCAGTAAGAGCCATCTTAATTTTTTCGAATGAATTCTTTGCTTCTGCAGTCCACCTGACTTCTTGATCCTTCTTCAGCATGGTTGTAATCTGTTTGATAGACTCAGCAAAATTTGGTATAAACCAACACAGAAAATTGATTTTAGCAATGAAATGTTGAACATCCTTTTTACTCCTTGGCAGAATTATTTTCAGTATTGCTTTCACCCTCTCTGCATCAATCCTTATGCCATCAGCTGAAACTAAATGACCCAATAATTTACCTTCCTGTACAGCAAAATGTGACTTCTTTGGATTAAGAGATAAACCATATTTTCTGCATTTCAAAAAAGTTTGTTTCAAATGTTTTAGATGTTCATCATATGATTGTGAAAAAACTATAATATCATCTAAGTAAATCACTACAAACTTGTCTCTTTCCCCAACAAAGGCTATATCCATAGCTCTTTGAAAAGTTGCTCCAGCATTCACCATACCAAAAGGCATTTTATAATACATGAAAGTTCCCCAGGGAGTAGTAAAAGTTGTTTTTTCTTTATCATCAGGATGCATAGCAATTTGATTATATCCTGAAAACCCATCAACCATAGAAATCCTTTGTGCCCCAACTACCTTGTACAATATTTGTTCTATTTTAGGTAGAGGATAATTATCCTTCAATGAATACCTATTCAGATTTCTAAAGTCAACACACAATCTTATTTCTCCATTCTTCTTCTTGACAGGAACTAAATTAGCAACCCATGAACAATTCCTAATAGGAACAATGATCTTGGCATCTAATAACTTCTTCACTTATTTTTCAATAACAGGAAACAAAGCTGGATTTATCCTCCTTAATTTCTGTCTAAAAGGTTTAACATTCGGTTTTAAAGGTACTTTATGTTGTATAATCCCAATATCATATGTCCTTAATTCTTCATAAGACCATGCAAAAACATTAACATGCCTCTTTAACAACTTAAGGTACCTGTTTCTCTGTTCTGCTGTGAGATCTTTTGAAATCTTCACCATTCTAGGATGTTCTGCAATACCAATGTTACAATCCACCACATTCTCTTCTGAAGACTGTACAATAGGTTTTAAAGGTGTATGATCTTTTCAAAATATCCTTTCTAAAGGCACCAAACCTTTAGGAATGAGATTACCTTTAAGTTCAATAATCTTGTGGCCAACAATTTCATTTTCAGTAATATCTTCAAACTCTTCATCCTCATCATCTTCTTCTTGATCAATCAGGGAATTCGAAAACTCATCTGTAAGCTCCAAAAATATTTTTCATTTCAATGTCATCTTCAAAAACTTTCCATTGCTTTACATTATCAGGCACAGAAGATCTATACCTAACCTCAATAGGATACTTTAGCTATGTGGTTTTGGGAATTCTAAAATGTGTGGCTGCTAAGGCCAAAGAATCAGCAGTATTATTATTGTCCATAGGAATATAGGTAATGTTAAAAGCCACAAAATAATTGTCTATCATATCCCATACCTCATTACGATAGACTTTCAGTAAATCTTGTTTCACTTGATAGTTGTTCCTCACCTACTGAACAACCAACTCGGAGTCACCATATACAGAAATCTGTTGAATCCCTAAATCTTTAGCAGCTTTCAAACCTAACAGCAAAGCTTCATATTCACCAGTATTATTGGTGGTAATAAATTCTAATTTGTACATCAGCTTTACTGTTTCACCACCAGGAGATATTAAAATAACCCCTGCTCCAGCACCTTCCTTACAAGATGATCCATCAAAGTATAATTGCCAAAGTTCATCTTCTTGTTCCCCACTGCATTTAACTGGCTGTTCCTTTTCAACCTGTAACAAACCAGCATTATTATCATCATCACTAAATGTAACATACAAGTACCCAAATCCTTATCAACAGCATACAGGGGATGATTTGTAGGGTTCTTGTCATCTGTCACAATATAGGCAAATTGTAGTTCTCTGTACAACCTTATGTTTTCTCCTCCAAACACAGGAATATGAGCATATGTTAAATCCATTTGTAAAGTTCCACCAACTTTCTTTGCCCAAGATCTAGAAAGAAGTAATCCAAATTTAGGTGTAATGTCTTCTACTACCACATCCATAATCACACTCTTCATTGGTAACTGAGCCAAACTGACAACCATATCTTTAATCACTCCCAAACATTTTACAGCTCATGAATCAAAAGCATACAAATCATCATAGGGTTTTGTTATACTCAAACCTAGAGCCTCCATGAGAGCCTTTGGCATTAAGTTATGTGATGCTCCTGAATCCAAAAGACAGTTACGTATCATGTGTTCATGAATAGTCAGTGTGATGTAGAATGGGGGTGATGCACCTGCTTCATTCTCAGTCTTTTCAACCAAAGCTGATCCAATAAAGATTTTAGAATTTTCTTCTTGTAGATTCAGTGTATCAGAAAGAGGTTGACTATTTGTTGAACCAATCATTTTAAGAACTGATTCTTTGTAAGAAGGATTCTTCATTAATCCAGTAAAAGGCATAGGGATCTTAATTTTTCCTAATTCATTTTCCAGATTAAAATTCTGCACATTTTTGTTTACCTCCTGTTGGAGCAGGGTCCCGCAGCTATAGAAGAAGCTGCTAGTTTAGCGAAGAAATAAGTTTTGGTGGAAAGAATATAAGACAGAGCTACGACGCTGTAGCATGTTTTCAGCTAGAGAGAAGACCCAGAAACCATGACTTTTAAGATAGAAAAGTCAAGAAAGTCAACGGTACCTGAGCAGCCAAGAAGATAGAGCTCAACCATTGCATTGAAGGCAGCGGCGGAAGACAGGAGGGCTCAGCGACCCTCATAAAGGAGAAGGAGCAACGAGGCTGAAGCATTGAAGACGAAGGACAGAAAAGAGAAGCGGTGCATAGTACCCATGATCAGTGCTGGGAAGCATGGGAGACTGCAGAGAGTTGTGGTGTGACGGAAAGCGGCTACCTCAAGTATAGATAGGGCCGACTGTCACTAGTTAGGGTTTTGGGTACTGTTGGGACAGGCCCATAGTGTTGTAATGGCAAGACCTTCGGGCTGCCTATAAAGGGATATATTTTGTATTGAAAAAGGGTTGGTTAGTTAGTTGGTTCATTTAGTGGTTAGTAGTGTTTTGCAGACTATTAGACTGTTGTAAAATCCTAGCTCTGGTTCTGTTATTAGCGGTAGCAATCTTACGGTAACCAGTAGCTGGCTTATAGAGTATGCATGTAACGATCCACAGGGATCGACAGAGAGGGAAGAGCATATTGTAGGAGAGAAATATAGAGAGAAAAGAGATCTAAGAGAGAAGATCTTGAGCTGCATATGCGGTGCAGCAGAACTGTGTTTTACCTTCCCCTGAGCTATAATAAAAACACAGTTACGTGGACGTAACTTCCATCCTAGAGGTGAACCACGTTAAAATCAAGTGTTATGCGATTGGTTTATGTGTTATGTTTACTTATGCATTTCTCAGTCAGTTCATGGACTTTGTTTACAGTTTAATGAATGAATGTGTTAATCAGTTCCCAGCAATATAGAAGGATAAACATAAGTTAAATTCTTTGGCATGTTGTATGTGGTTCATTTATGCTTTGCGTAAAACAGTCACCATTGCAGTATTGAATAGCCTTGTATGTTAAGTCTTGCACGTCGACATGAGCAACGCTAAGTGCGCTAAATCGCGGAGGTAGGATATCACAGAGAGGTGATACTGCATCGGCAGAGGAGCTGCGGTGCGTGATACCGCTGGTTGAGGACTTAGCATTGGGCAGGAGCTGCGTGTCGCACAGTGCGCAGCGATACGATAAGGCCGGAGATATCGCGAGTCAGGGAAAGTGCGCGACATAGAGAAGGACCGCGTGGCGGTGTAAAGGAATATCTCATGGCTAGAAGAGCTGTGAGACGAGGGAATCACGCGACGCGAGTAGGAGATTGCGCGACGCGGAGAGAGAGACCTCGCAGCCAAGGGAACTGCGAGCCACTAGTAGGATCGCCACAGAACCTGGTCCAAGACACTTGAGTCCTTGGACAACCCATTAGAGTCACTTCAGGTGAGACTTCAGGCCACTTTGCGGTCTGTTGCCGAAAGGGCCAGTGATCTAGGGGTGTTGTTGGTTGATTATAGTAAACCCGAGTCTGCCCATAGCATCCAACAAATGGTTCTGTTGCCGGTTTTGAACAACTGAGCGCTAATGTTCTGTTGGTATCCCACTAGAGAAGAGTTTCACCAGTGGCTGGATTCAAACCTAAGGGATTTTTCCAAGAAAGAAAATCGGAGCCCTAAACTGAGCACAGAGGACTGGTTACAAAAGCATATCGCTTCAGATATACACACCATATTTTTTGCAACCTATGGAAACGAGTTTTACGACTGGTTATCCAAGTTGACAGATAGGAACATATTCAAGAAGAAAAGAAACATTTTCTGGACACCGGAGCTGTTTCATACCGTACAGAGACTCGACAATCCCATTACGAGAGCAGTGGACTTCTGGCTTGCGAGTGTGCTAGGAGGCTTCGTCACAGAATTTGCAGTTGACCAGAGAAAAAGCTTCAGCGAGGCTGAGCGGTACTTCTTCAAAGGATATCGTGGTAAGTACCTAAAATCTCTAAACTTGTCCATTAAGATGCTGCTACATGAAAAAGGAATAATGAACATGATTTCAGATGAATAAGTAAAGATAGTAATGTCACAAGAGTTTGAAAGTGATTTTGATGACATTGGACGAACACGTAGTGGCAAGAAATATAAAGTAGCTTTCGGCTCTCCTGTATTTGGAGATAGTTCAGACAATATTACGCGACTGAGTCCTAGTACCATAGAAGAACCAGAGGGGGGCATCCCTTACCATCCCTATACCCCACAGAAACAGACTGGGACTCAGAGTAATCCCATAGGTACTCCATCCAGTAGCTCACAGACAGTACCTACTACCGCTACATCACCTTCACATACACCGCCGAGTGGTAGTAATCCAGTCAATCAAAACTTACCACAGAGATATAGAATGGGAGATGATATGAAGCTACCTACCTTTAAGGGTACAGGAACAGAGGACCCGGAACAGCATTGGTTTCTATGTGAAGCCATGTGGACCATTAAAACAATCAACGACGATAACCTTAAACTTGTACAGTTGGTCACTACACTCAGAGATCAAGCTTTAACATGGTACATAAAGTATACCACAGTACCCAAGACACTTTCCCAGGTCAAGAACGCCATGATTAAAGAGTTCAAGAAACCTAAGTCTTAATCTCAGTGCATTATAGAGCTCAAGGATATTAAGGAGCTACCATCAGAATGAGTATGGGACTTTGACTAGAAATTCAAATCTCTTATAGACCAAGTAAGCTTTGAGTTTGCGCCAGAGCAGCATAAGGAATGGTTTATTGCAGCGCTGCTCCCTCACATCAGATTGCCACTAATGCAGTAGAAACTCCAGATGCAGGATGACGCGTTGGAGATGGAGATGAAGCTAGAAGATTCACCTTTAGCAGAAACCAGTGCAGGCATGACAACTCTACAGAACCAGTTGGCCAACCTCACGTTACAAATACATGAACTTAAGAAAGGAAAAGAGGTTATGCAAGACATATGGTGCTTATGATGTAGAGCACAGGGTCATACTAAAGACAACTGTCCAGTCTTTGCAGAATATTTAGCGTCAGGGGCTCCTAACCCCTTACCATGAACGCAAGGGCCATGGTGTGAAATATGCAAAACACAAGGATACCCACCTCAGCAATGCCCTTTGCTTCAGAAGTATGTACAGACACCTAAGAACCTATACTGTGTCTTCTGCAACTCTGTCGGACATGATGAACAGAATTGCCAAGCCTATGATCTCATGTTAGATAGAAAACATGACGTATACAGAGTCCAGTCAGAAACACAGGGTCTAGCAGCAGGACCACAGCTTGATCTGACTTATGGTGGCCGGGGAGGAGGATTCAGAGGACGAGGCCGTGGAGGAGGCTTTGCACGAGGAGAAGGCTTCGACAGAGGAGAAGGTTTTGGCCGTGGTCATGGACCAATCACTTGTTATAACTGCGGAGTTGTAGGACACTATGCTAGGGACTGTCAGAGCCCCACTACCACTTGTAACTACTGCAAATCTTATGATCATACCATAGAGGAGTGTCCTACCTTGATAGCTAAGATCAAAGACCCTAAGCCAGAAATACACCAGAACATCCAGCTTATTGTTGCTGAGCAGGCAGAACCAGAACCAAGAGTCAGTATTGTGACTCGTAGTGGTGCTTCCACCAGTGGGACATCGCAGGAGACCGAAAAGAACACAAGTCAGGAGTGGGTGCGCAGAGCTCCTAGTAAAGCAACAGCACTCGACCTACAGAAGAATAAAGAGACATTTCATGAATCCAAGGCTTCCTTTGATGAACATACACAATCAGGATCGTAGGTACCACCATCTAGAGGCGTACCGCAGCAATCACCTTGTGGCGATAACTCTGAATAGATACTGCAGGCTACCACATCAGAAAGATGTGACGAGGATGAATCAATAGGAAGTGTACAATCCTTCCTTCGCAGTTGCTTGAAACTTGTGAGAAATGAAAAATCTATCGGCGAGCTGCAGCGCATCATAGACCAGTGTCAGCAACCTTCTCTCTTGGGCAGTGCACACCGCGCTGTTCATAATATTACAGGACATACCAGGACTGGAAGAGAGATGAAGCTCATAGCACAGATTGGAGAGTTTGAAATGGACGAAGTCGTCTTAGATCTGGGATCAGAGGTGAATTTTCTAACTAAGCAGACATGGGAACAGATGGGTAGCCCTCAGTTAGTCAGATCGCCTATCCACCTGAGATTAGCTAATCAACAGCGAGTATCACCCTTGGGTCGACTACCGCAGGTGTCATTTGAGATTGACGGAGTTCACAGTTTTGCGGACTTCGAGGTTATAGAAATCATTGGCGACAGTCGACTGTATCTAGAATTATTAAGTATCGATTGGGTGATCGGTAGCAAGGCTTTCATTGACCTAAAGAGAAGACAAATGAACTTCGAGGATGCGCCGTTGGATCCGGGTCATCACGCCGTTGGATCCTCACCAAGGTCCTAGATACATTGAACCTATCCGAGCAGAAGAGGAGGCACATAACATGGATAGTCTCTACCAGATGACTGCGAACCAGAGTGACTACATCAATCCAACCGCAGAAGGGAACATTAGTTGGCGATGCAACAGCTCATGCGCATCGGATTCCGATATTGGTCTAGAGAACTGGCAGAACAGACTTTACGAAGTCTCAGCGCGCAGATGTGCGTTTATGAGTAAGTCACTACGATGGATTGGCGCAGAGATCACTGAGATTCCATCATATCATGGTCTGACAGATATTCAGGACTTCCTTGAGCAGTTTGAGCAACAGATTCCTTACGAGCAGAGGAACGCAGCTATGGACCTTGTAGTACGAGCTACACCTGTAAGATGGTGGTATGCGCATAAAGAGAATATCACATCATGGGATGATATTAAAATACTGATGGCGATCAGATTTTCCGTTGACAAAGAGTATGTCCAGCAGAAGTACACAGGCAAAACTGATCCAAGGGCACACATTCAGACATGTGAATAGAACTGGTCAGACATTCCCAAGGATGAATGGGTTCACAGATTCATTCACACATTGGACACAGTTCCAAGGAAATGGTACACAAAGACTGAGTTGCGCAAGGGGACGACCACATGGTCACTTATGACAGACAGCTTCCTACTCACCTTTGCATTTGAATCAGAACATCCAAGCATTGCTCAGGCCCTAGACATAATCAAGATCAATATATTTGAGGACTGTACCATCTCAATGCAGGCTCAACTTGAGTGGGCCATCCAGTTGCAAGCCGCGCTAGAGTGCTATAATTTCGCAGCAAAGTCAGACAATGAAGATAAGGATGAGGATGAGGATCCTCGCAACACCAACATTCCAGAGCCAGAAGGGACTCGCAATGTTGGGGGACCACAGTTGGAGATTCCAGCAATCACCGAACCCATCAAGATTAAAAAGATCAATATTGGCACAGACGCAGAACCTAATTTTGCCTATATTGGAGACTATTGGAACGATGAAATAGTCGGACAGATTGCAGATTTGTTACATGACTATCAGGACCTATTTCCCACCAAGTTCACAGAGATGAAGGCAATAGTTGGAGACCTGGGATTTATGAGGATACCATTGAAGGAGGATGCTAGACCAGTTAAGCAGCGCCCAAATAGATTGAATCTGCGCTACAAAGAAAAAGTAAAGGATGAATTCGATAAGATGCTAGCAGCAGGCATCATTGAGCCGGTAGAATAAAGCAAATGGGTTAGTCCCATGGTCGTACAAGAAAAGAAAACAAAAGGAGACATCAAGATTTGTGTCGATCTGCGCAAGCTCAATGATGCATCGCTTCACGATCCATTTCCGACACCGTTCACTGATGAGGTATTAGACAACATGGGAGGACAGGAGGTATACTCCTTCACTGATGGCTTTTCAGGCTACCATCAGATCAGAATACATCCAGAAGATCGATCCAAGACCACCTTTGCAACAGAATGGGGCTCGTTCCAGTATACGGTAATGCCCTTTGGTCTTAAGAATGCACCAACTATTTTTTCTAGAGTAGTCGTTGTTGTATTTAAAGAATACATCCATAAATTCTTAGAAGTATATTTTGATGATTGGACTATATTTGGACTAATCGACAAGCATATAGGAGACTTAAGACTGATGTTAGAGAAATGTAGGCAGTACCAGATTTCTCTAAACTTGAAGAAATGTATATTTTGTGCACCATTTGGTATTTTGTTGGGTCACATTGTTTGCAAACAAGGCTTGATGGTAGATCCCGCGAAGATCGCCATCATTGTAAACCTTCCAGTACCCAACTCAGTCAAGCAACTACGGACAATACTTGGTCATACTGGGTACTACAGAAAGTTCATCAAGGGCTACCCAAAGATTACAGCACCAATGGAGAAATTGCTAAAGAAAGATGTAAAATTCCTATGGAATGAGGAATGTCAGCAGAGTCTAGACACACTTAAAGAAAAGATGGTTACAGCACCCATCTTAGTATTTCCAGACTGGACTAGGCCATTTCATGTACATGTGGATGCATCTAGCATCGCATTAGGGGTTGTTTTAACACAACCAGGAGAAGGGGACATTGAACATCCTATCGCATACTCTAGAAGAAAGCTCTCGACAGTAGAAAAGAACTACACCACAACTAAAAGAGAAGGCCTAGCTATGGTGTACGCGCTCCGGAAGTTCAGGCACTACCTGTTGGGTGCTTCGTTTAAAATGTTCACTGACCATTCCGCCTTGAAGTATTTGGTCAATAAGCCAGTGTTAGGGGGGAGAATCTGCAGATGGTTACTCCTCTTCCAGGAGTATGATTTTGAAATCATCATAAAACAAAGCAGACTGAATGTCGTACCTGATCATCTGTCGTGGATAGACTCAGGAGAAGAGCCAAGTAACCTAGACAAAAATCTGCCAGATGCGCCACTATTTTCTATCCAGATCGCAGATGAGTACTATGCCAATATTATTCAATTTCTCACTACAAGAGTAGCACCTGATGAGTTTACTAAGCAGCAAAAGAAGCAGATGGTTGTTAAAGCAGCAAACTTCACCCTTATCGCAGGACACCTATACAAGTTAGGTCCGGATGAATTTCTATGCAGATGTGTGATGCCGCATGAAAAAGGCACTATTATTAGAGAGGCACACTCAAGAACTACAGGAGGTCACTTCGCAGGAAAGCCAACTGCGAAGAAAATCCTGGAGGCAGGATTATGGTGGCCTACCTTGCATAATGACACCAAGGACTTTTGTAGATGTTGTGATATTTGCCAAAGGGTAGGAAAACCCTCGTGACACGATGAAATTCCACTACGACCGCATGTCACGTTGCGCGCATTTGACAAATGGGCTATAGATTTTGTGGGTCCTATCAACCCACCAGGAAAGCGCACTGGTGCGAGATATATTATCATGGGAATAGAGTACCTCACCAGATGGGCAGAGGCCAAAGCAGTAAGAAATTGTGATGCTGCTACAGCCACACAATTCCTTTTTGAAAACATCATCAGTAGATTTGGATGCCCAGTAATTTTGATGAGTGATCAAGGAACGCATTTTTTGAACAGCACTATTGAGGCATTGACAGAAGAATTCCAAATTCAGCACCATAAGAGCACTCCCTACCACCCCCAGGCTAATGGTATGGTGGAGGCCTTTAATAATATTTTAGAAAATACTCTTACTAAGATCTGAAATAGCCAGAGGAATGATTGGGACCTCAGAGTTAACGCTGTATTATGGGCGTACAGGACTACATGCAAGAAACTTACGGGACACACACCTTTCAGCTTGGTGTATGGATAGGAGGTTGTTATGCCTATGGAGTATATTCTTCCCAGTTTAAGAATCGCTCAGATTACCGGGATGACTGATACAGAAACAGTCGAGGAAAGGCTAGCACAGCTTCTTGCCTTAGAAGAAGACAGATTCATCGTCGGATTCCATCAGAAAGTGCAGAAGGCACGAGAAAAAGCTTGGCATGACAGACACATTAAGAATAAGACTTTCCAGATCAGAGACCTAGTGCTCCTCTATGACAGCAAATTCATTAAGTTTCCAGGGAAGTTCAAGACACATTGGCTGGGGCCATATCAGATACAGCAAGTCACAGAGGGAGGTGCTGTTCAGCTCAGCCAGCTGAATGGGGAGCTTTTTCCCACATGGATTAATGGCAGTAGGCTTAAGCCCTATAGTGATAGCCACCCCGCCTCTCAGCCCTAGCTTAACTAGTCTATGGTGGTGTAGATTTCCAGTGTAGTTGAAAGAAGGCATCGCACCGGGAACTAGTCTACACTGGCAGGTATTATTCTAAGTATGAGGAATCGCATCAGGTCGATTCAAAAAAAAAGGGGGGGAGTATTGTTTTACGCAGGTGATGCGGAGTCACATCGCGGCAGTGCGATGTTTCCCCATGCCACGTACTTAGTTTTGCAACCAACAGAGGGCCAGTCACGTCACCATCTGACAGGTAGTTAATGAGGTAATGACCAGTATATCTTACTGTATATTTGGCAGCAGTATAATAAATGTTTCCAAATTCGGAAAATCTCCGACGAGACCGGAGCCTGTGCACACACGTTTTGAGGGAAATTCGATCGGATTTCCTCATTTATTAAGGATCGGATGATGGGTGTGGTCGTGTCCAGGAATTAATGACGACCGACGGGTTCAGTCTAGATGACCGTTGCATCCGGGATTATCGTATTGGGCATAAAAGCAGAAAGTATTCAATTGGGACAGTTACGTTTGCAGAAAAATCGAGAGCTGTAGAGTGCACTATTCAGAATTCCCTGTGAAGAGCTAAGTTTGTTACAGGAGTGCTGTGATTTTCAGACGTTGCAGCCAGTGCACGTCTGCCAGTGTCCACTGAGTGGGTTATGTCCGAGGATGAACCTATAGCAAACATTTTGAGAATATTTCAATGTCACGGCCTTGCAGGAGCTATGATGACGCCACCAAAGGGTGCTCCACCAAGTTCGTCATAGCCCAGACAGCAACCACAGACGAGGAGCCAATCTCAGGTCAATGACGAATCCAGTTCAAAGCAGGAGGAAGAAGTTCATAGAGGAACATACTACATGATACCACGAGTTGAAGGCGCACCAGAGCCAATAATTCCTAAGAATGCTAAGTATACTGTTCCCATACCACCCATTGATTCTCGAGTAAAGGAAAATGGAGATCTAGTAGGATATGCTGCTGTTGTTAAATTTGTAGATTATAACCTAGGAGATGGTAAGACATATCCTCAGTTCAAGCCGGACAGCTATTTAAATATTGAGAAGAACCCAAGGACAGGGAGAGATGAATATGTTCCCCTGCCACATGTTTAGATTCTTGAGCGGTCAGGTCTGCTCAATTTGCTGAGATTACCTCATTTTGGACGGGGTGCAGAGGTTAAGGTCATGGTGGGCATTTTACTCTCTTGCGTACACGGAGGGTACCTATGGCTAGGCAACAAGGTCGACCTGAACGTTGATTTGATACATCATATCACCGGCCAGTCCAAGACGAGTAAGCACCCTGACATACAGACAACAGGAAAAGCCAAGGACTCCAAGTTACCACAAGCCCTAGTAACTAAGTATCAACTACAGAGAAGAGGACGGGCTTATGACATTTCAAGCATACCAAATGAGACACTTAGATTCACCACCAGTCTGCTCGTGGGAAGACTGCTAACCAAGGTTCGACCAAAGGAAGTTACAGGATCCGTAGTTCACCTTTCCATACAGGTCACAGAGGGGGAACATTTCAATTGGTCTCTATTCTTATTAAATATGCTGCAAGCAGATTGCTTGGCAGCTCAGGATGAATCCAACCACCCTTTCCATTTTTCGTGGTTGCTTATACTTTATGCATTTGTTGGATGGAAGGAGCCGCCCCATACCCAGTTTCTGCAGATAGTAGGTGGCGCGCCCAGAGGAGTGCGCTATGCCAGCTTATGGGAGACAAACCGCCCAGCCAAGAAAACGATCAATACGATTGTATTCCATGACTAGTATAAGCTGTTGATGAAGGTCATTCAAGAGACACCACGGCTTAGCACGGAGACTATGGACATATACGATAGCCGGCTTAATTTTATGGCAGACAGCCATTTAATCTATCTACGACCGAAAAGGACTAAGTGGGACGATTGGGCTCCTGGCTCGTTTAGGATGACAGCACGGGACGTCGAAGCAGTCACAAGAGACTTTGATGACCAATGGAAGTAGGAATATGAAGATACCGCTCCGCTATCATCAGACACTGCACAGACAGAACACCAGGACAAGGACAAAGATACCACAGACACCCAGACGCAATCTTCAACAGAAGCACCACCACTAAGGGAAAAGAGGAAACCTTCACAGCAAGTGCCACCAGAGGCACAGACGAAAAAGACTGGAGAAGAAGGACCACCAGAGACACACCAGAATAAAAAACAGAAAACCTCAAAGCCAGTTCTGAAGACCGCATTGACAGACGATGACTATGAACTCATCGCAACAAGGACGTGTGACACATTGAAGGAATCACTTGACGCGATGAAGGAGTCACAGGAAAAGAGACAGAGCGCAGTAGAAAAGCAACTTCTAGACTTAAAAATGATTACAGAGAAGACTACCATGAGGTACATTCCACCTGTAAAGATGACCACCGGAGAAACCTCGGCACCGCCGATGTCCTGCCAAGAAAGCTTAGCAAAAGATCGCCTCAATACTATGTTAATTCCACCAGGGAGTATCCGATTCCCTGCCACAATGAAGGACCCACCAGTTCAGTTTAGACAATCCATCGAGGTTAACCTTGCAGAGTTTCATATTGACCAGTTGCAAATGATCCAGCAGCAGTTAGGCACAGAGCTCAAGAGTAGAGAGCTCGAGACTTACAAACAGAATACGCAGCTGAAGCAACAGAATGTAGCACTTGCTATCAGTGTTCAGAAAAAGATAGACGAAGTACGAACATATGAGGAAAGAGAGCAATATCTTTCTCAATTTTTGCAGAGCATTGCATTGGAACTACCCCAATGTAACATTGAGTTCGCCTTACCAGTTCCGCAGAAGCTAAGAAGAGTAGTAGACAGAGAAAAGGCTCCGAAAGAAACCGTGACTAGGATGGACGAAGAAGTGGCCAGGATGAAGGTAGACCACGAGGTGTGGATCGCTGAGCTTGAGGCTCGCATACGAGACACCTCCCAGGCAGACCAGAAAGTGCGAGTAGAAGCCCTTCGACTCACTTCTGCGTAGATGCAATCTCGCATCGACGAAGCATGGTTACTACTAACCGATGCGACAAACACATGGGCCGAGTTAGATGAGCCGCCGGAGAAAGTAGAAATCCAACAAAGTATTCATCGGATAGAGAATACTGCAGTGGCAATGAAAGAAGAAATTAAGGGCTTGGCAGCTCTTCAAAAGATGAGGAAGACAAAGGAGATGAATTGTTTGTAGCAGGAAGCGCAGCAATTAAGAACCAAGGAGATGTACATTAATGACCTACTTCAACCGTATCAAGAGAAAATCGTAGAGATATTCGATACGGTTGAACAGAAAATGAAGGAGTTCACTACCTCCAGAGAGGAAACTGACGCCACAGAAGACACCAGTATTAGTCAAGCTTTGCTTGACTCGGCACAAGAACGTGTCGAAGTGATGCAGAAGGAAGTCACAGGACTTCATGACAGGTTGCAGAGGGCTTCACAGGAAGCCAAGGCAAAGCTACAGCAGGAGAATCCCGCTGGAAGTGGCTCAAGGGCAAGCCACAAGTAAGTGTTAGGGGACTGTTGGAGCAAGGTCCCGCAGCTACAGAAGAAGCTACTAGTTTAGCGGAGAAATAAGTTTTGGTGGAAAGAAGATAAGATAGAGCTATGATGCCATAGCACGTTTCCAGCTGGAGAGCAGAGCCGGAAACCATGACTTTTAAGATAAAAAATTCAAGAAAGGAAACGGTACTTGAGCAGCCGATAAGAGAGAGCTCAACCACTGCATTGAAGGAAACGGTGGAAGACAGGAGGGCTCAGGGACCCTCATAAAGGAGAAGGAGCAACGAGGCTGAAGCATTGAAGACGAAAGACAGAAAAGAGAAGCGGTGCATAGTACCCATGATCAGTGCTGGGAAGCATGGAATACTGCAGAGAGCTGTGGTGTGATGGAAAGCGGCTACCTCAAGTATAGATAGGTCCGACTGTCACTAGTTAGGGTTTTGGGTTACTGTTGGGACAGGCCCACAGTGTTGTAATGGAAATACCTTCGGGCTGCCTATAAAGGGATATATTTTGTATTGAAAAAGGGTTGGTTAGTTAGTTGGTTCATTTAGTGGTTAGTAGTGTTTTGCAGACTATTAGACTGTTGTAAAATCCTATCTCTAGTTCTGTTATTAGCGGTAGCAATCTTACGGTAACCAGTAGCTGGCTTATAGAGTATGCATGTAACGATCCATAGGGATTGACAGAGAGGAAAGAGTATATTGTAGGAGAGCAATATAGAGAGAAAAGAGATCTAAGAGAGAATATCTTGAGCTACATATGCGGTGCAGCAGAACTGTGTTTTACCTTCCCCTGAGCTATAATAAAAACACAGTTCTGTGGACGTAACTTCCATCCTAGAGGTGAACCACGTTAAAATCAAGTGTTATGCGATTGGTTTATGTGTTATGTTTACTTATGCATTTCTCAGTCAGTTCATGGACTTTGTTTACAGTTTAATGAATGAATGTGTTAATCAGTTCCCAGCAATATAGAAGGATAAACATAAGTTAAATTCTTTGGCATGTTGTATGTGGTTCATTTATGCTTTGCGTAAAACAGTCACCATTGCAGTATTGAATAGCCTTGTATGTTAAGTCTTGCACGTCGACATGAGCAACGCTAAGTGCGTTAAATCGCGGAGGTAGGATATCACAGAGAGGTGATACTGCATCGGCAGAGGAGCTGCGGTGCGTGATACCGCTGGTTGAGGACTTAGCATTGGGCAGGAGCTGCGTGTCGCACAGTGCGCAGCGATACGATAAGGCCGGAGATATCGCGAGTCAGGGAAAGTGCGCGACATAGAGAAGGACCGCGTGGCGGTGTAAAGGAATATCTCATGGCTAGAAGAGCTGTGAGACGAGGGAATCACGCGACGCGAGTAGGAGATTGCGCGACGCGGAGAGAGAGACCTCGCAGCCAAGGGAACTGCGAGCCACTAGTAGGATCGCCACAGAACCTGGTCCAAGACACTTGAGTCCTTGGACAACCCATTAGAGTCACTTCGGGTGAGACTTTCGACCGCTTTGCGGTCTGTCACCGAAAGGGCTAGTGATCTAGGGGTGTTGTTGGTTGATTATAGTAAACCTGGGTCTGCCCATAGCATCCAACACCTCCTCAATATCCACATTCTTCTTTTGTTTATCTTGAATTTGTTTTTTCTCTAACACAGGATCAGATTGTTGTTTAGTAGGTACAACTACCTTTTTCTTTGGATTTTGAACTACTTGATTTGGACCTAAACTCAAAATCAATGTTTTCTTTGGCTCAGTATGATATGCATCAACAGTTACAACAGTCATTTCAAGATTTAAATCATTTTTCGTTTCAAACATATCAGCATCATAGTATTCTGAATTTAAAAACTCTTCTTCAATAACAAAACCCTCAGTTAACTGTTCTCCAAAATAATTCATATCTTGGTCTGTATCTTCAAAAAACACTTCATCTTCAATTTCTTCTTCATCAACAACATTATTCTGAAGAAGGGGTGGTACTCTTTAATCCTCAATTTCTCTCCTTTCTCAATGTATGTCATTGTTTCTTCTCTCTCTAGGTATGAAACGACATGCAAACTGTCTTCTGAATTGGTTTTGATTGTTAGGGTTTCTCTCACCCTCTTGAACAGGTTTGTTTGAATTCTTTTCTAGTTCCAACTTGTTTAATTTTGCAGTCAGGATCTTAACTAGCTTGGCCATCTCATCAATTTTACATTCTATAGAATGGGATGTTGAAACCCCTGGAACTGCTTCCTTCTTACCCTTCCTGTCATATATCTGCTGAGCTGTTTCCTTCTTCAATCTATTAGAAGCCAATATATTAGATTCCACCTCTAATGCTGCATCTTGCATGTTCAGTAAAGAAACAGGTCTTCTTTCTCTTAGAATTAAGGAAAATTCATTATCAAAAGCATTTGCATATGTAAGTTTTGCAGATGTTTCTGAAGGTTTTATCTCTGCAGGAATTCTACCATACATTTTATTGAATCTTTTCGAAAAATCAGCTATGGTTTCATCCTTCTTTCTCCTAAGGGCTCCAAATTCAGTTATATAATAAGTATGATCCTTAGTTTCACCCCATTGTCTCATGAAAAGGTCCCAAAGCTCCTCTATGATAGTGATAGAATTTGCAGGTAACTTCGTAAACCATTTTCTGACATCTCCATCAAGGCTTTGTACAAACATCCTCATCCATACATCCTTAGCTTCAATATTCTAATTATCAGCATAACTGAGAAAGGCTTCCCAATGCTCCTCAATTGTAGTTTCACCCTGTCCATTAAACCTAGGCAGGTATTTCTAATAATCACCTCCAAGAAGTGCATTCAAAGGCTGAGGCAAAACTAAAGGTGCATACCTAGCTGCAACCATTTGGTCCATCATATCTACTGGCTGATTTTAGGCTGCCATTTTTAGGTTGACTGACTTTGGTGATGGAAAGACTTGACTGGAACTTGGCTGAAATGGAGTTTTACCAAATTTTAGATGAAATAGAGGAATTTTACCAGGAGATATTGTCTTTTCTTTTTTGAAGGATTGAGGATCAGTGAAAACTTGAAAATTACTGACAGGAATTATAGGCTTCAACCAAGGTGAAGTTTCTTCTTCTCTTTTCAAATCAGATAAAGGTGATGTAATATCTAACTGATCAGGGTTACATAGGGCTGGTGATGACTAAGACCTTCTAATTCTTCTATCTATTTTCAGTATCTGTTTTGCGTCTGAAACACCCAACTACAAAGGTGAACTATGTCTGTTTCTTGTTCCAACTCAGTTTGTAGCCACTGTGACAAACTGGTGAAAAGTAGTCTTTATGATTTGCTGGTTTAAGTTCACCTCTTAAAACCAATGAAATGATAACTATCCCATGGAAAAATAGGTTTTCAACTTTGTTCCTCGGCAGCAACGCCAATGATGTTAGTGCCAGAAATTGTTCCCAAACTACAAGAGAACAAGCCAACACAATCTCAATAATCTCAATAAAGTAAAATAGGGTTTTTAGGGTTTTCAAGGTTTTTTGGTTGAGCAGTTTGAAGACAAGAGGGAAAAAATTCATAAAACCAAAGTAAACACTAAATCATGAGCATTGAATGGCTGAGATGCATAACATATAAACCATAATCCAACAGAAAACACAATACTGAATTTCACCCACAGTTGGCAAGCATTCCAAGCATAAAAACATTAAACAAGCAATGAATATACCAGTCGAGTAACTAGCACAAGTTATAAATGAAACCAGACAATAACTGAATGGAATATAGTGCATATATTTCATAATTCAGTCCTCAAAATACACATAAGAGTCTTTACTTAGCTCATAAACCAGCCTGATGACCTCCCCTTGTCAGCAAAAAATCGAACCCACTATTCTCTTTCAGACTTACATTTATCTTACTTTTCAAAATCAGTTGAATAACTGAACTATAACTGTTTTTAAGACTATCTATCGAATAGTTTAATTTAAAACCTCTTTACAAAAAATAAAATAGCTTTTCAAACTTAACTAATAACTAACTTTCTTGACTAATCTTCACAAATCTTTAGCTGCTTCAGCTAGTAAAGCAATTCCTTCCAAGGCTTGGGATTTCCTTCTTGCTTTCAATTGATCTATCTCCATGTCTACAATCTTCCTTGTAAGCTCTTCATTACGTTGTTGCATGTCCTAGATGGTTTTCTTTAACACTGTGAATTGACCTTCTGTTTTCCTTTTCCTTTTCAATGCTTCTCTTGAAACTGTGATCAACTCCTGATAATCGCTGTTAACTTCCTCCAAATCTTCTCTAAGTTTCTTGTTTGCTGTAACTAGCCCATCATTAGCTTCTTGCATATACTCAATCTGATACTTGTACTGCTTAATACTTCTTTGTAGGTTTTATTTTTCTGAATCAATACATTTGTCTCCTGCTGCTATTTGCATGCCTTCTGGAGTCCAAGGAATTTTCAGTTTCTTATAAATTTCCTCATCCTCTTCCATAAGTTCTATGGATGTTACAGGAAACCCTGGATGTTCTTCACTTTCATCTTTGCATGGAACTTTTTCTTCAACCATATCCTTCTTCTTTAAACAATAAGTCTTTGCCTCACTTTGTTGTTGTTCCTGTAACATTTGATTTCGAATCTCCAGAAATATATCAGAGATCTTGGTATTAGTCATGAAAAATTTTCCTTTTGATTCTATTGTCTTTTTATCTTTATTACCATCTTCACCATCCTCCAGTTTGTCTTCAGAAGATGAGTCCTCTATTAGTGTAGCCTTTTCTTTAGTCAATTTGGGATTCAACAGCTTTTTCATGTTTAGTCTAAGTTTGTTCTTAGGTCTTGTTTTAGGTCTCCAAACTAGAGCCATCTCTCCCAACATCTTGAGAGTCTTTCCTTGATGAATGATTGTAGCAAACTCTACTACCTTCAGTTTCTTCCTTTTTGACACTGCTTCCTTATCACAATGAGTGTGAAGCTTTTGTTCAGCAGAAACCCTAGCTGCATTTGTAATAGGAATTTTATCATCATCAAATAAGTATTTCTCATCATCCTTTGATAGAACTATGATAGGGCTTTGCTTTTTCACTTTAATATCTTCTTTTACATCTTGAATTGTCTCTGCAGGTACAACATGTTCAACGGGCTCAGCTTCCTTAATTTATGACTGTAAAGTCTTGCTTTCATTATCATTAACTTGTTGTTCAAATTTAGAGTTTTTATTTTCATGGTTTGAAGCTTCTTATAGTTTAACCTTCTCTTCATCCTTGACTGTTACCTTTTTCCTGAGCTTCTTAATCAAAGTCTGCCCTTTATCTGCTTGTCTTCTGTGAGACTGTCCCTCTTGATCAGTTTTAAAACCTGACCAAAAAATGAAATGCTCCCAAGTCTTCCCCATATTCTGCAAGACAGTGCTTATGATAATCTTGATGATTCCATGATGGAAAACATACTACTTTGTATGATCTTGGTGCTCTCTAACTCTTCATGACATGTTTTGTAGACTTTTCGGAAAAGAAGAAAGGCAAGTTCATTTTGGACTCATCACTAAGATGTTGAAGAAACCTAAAGTGATATTTGAAAACGAAAGCATATCTACCCTCACAGGTAACATAACTCTGCAAGACTTTAATGGGCTCAATCCAATCAGGTTTAAAGTTATGGATTGGAACACCTTTTCCCCAATCTGCAATCACACCAGGAATCAAGTACTTTTGAGCATTGAAGGTGAATGGAACTTTTTTAAACCATAACTCTCCCTCGTCCAAGATCCCTCTTGCCTTAGCTATTAATTCCTTAGTCAATTTGAACTTTAAGCTGTCAAAAGACACTATGTCTTTGTCTAGACATTGAGCAAATTTGTATGACACTTCAGCATGATAACCTTCAATTTTATTAAAGAATGTTAACCATCCTACATTTGAAAACAAATATGCAGATTCTGGAAAATTCTTCACCCATTTTAGGTCTGTGGGCTCAGTCCTGTTTGTTTCTCCACTCTTTTTCATATTTACTTTAGTTAAACAACTTCTGTCAATATACCACAGTCTAAATGTCTTCAAATATCAACAGGCTGACATAGAATACAGTACAAGAAACTCCAACAAGCTCTACTCTGAATTCTACTGTTTAAATGATGAGTACTTTGAATGTATTTGTTAATCATTCATCATTTAAAATGTATTAAGTGAAAAACTAGTATTCTGCCTTTGAATTTGTCATTAGTGATTTCTTCAGAAAATCCCCAAATTTAGAAAACCCTAGCAATGGCACGCGGGCTATCTGTTAAGAAGATCAATTTGGGCGCTGGAATATAGTTATTTTAATGGTCAAGTGTCGAATTGCATGATCCACCTGTATCCAACCTCTTAGACCACTCCAGCCAACAACTGTTGAAAGCACTAATTTCTCGTTCAGTTACAAAATTTCGATTTCTCAGCATTGTCTTCTCACCATGATCTTCACTTATTTCTCTTGTCCTTCAAATAAAAAACATAATCCCAAATAGCTTTGTCTCATTATACTCCACTGTCATCATTTTATTTGCTTTGCATGAAATCGCCACGATCTCGCCCTTATGATGATCATCCACCTGTTTCAGTGATTAAACTATGGAAGACATGTATCAAATACATCATATAATGTGATTGAAACCTCAGAGATGATAATCCCAAAGAAATTGGACTGAAAAAATGATGATTTTAGCTCGCGCGATTTTCTTGTAGCGCTCTAGTGCGTCTGTTTTTGCATTGCACTACAAGAAAGTCCAATTTAATGATTTTACAATATTAAGCCAATAATAAGAGTTTGCACTTGGTTTAGGGTTCTAAATTTAACTTATAATGCTATTTATAAAAAAAATTAATCCATATATGCCTTATAAAACCATTCAATTATAAAATCAAAGCAAAACTTGTAAAACTAAGCTAAGAGATCAAAAATCATGAGAATTAAAAGTTTAAAATTAAAATTGACCCTATCAACAAAATTTTCTAGAAACAAAAAGTAAAAGCAATGTTCAAAATATGAATAATAGCATGAAAACAATGGAAGACAAAAACATGACCTAATAGAAGGAAGAAGAAGAAATAAAAAGGAAAGAGGATGAAGAGCTAAAGAAAAAGGAGGCTGAAAGTCTGAAGCTGACAGGGTCCACAACAGATCAACAAACTTATGACCCTGCAAACACTCAAGAAGTGCAAGATCAGGATTTCCCTAACTCTCAAGAACCTATTGCATCTACTGGCAGCAATTTAGGGCAGGTTGTTGTTTCTGAATTAAGGTTGATACCTTTTGAACAGAAGAAAGGGGAAGAAGTCCCAGATTTCAGTACCATTTTTTATGATAGAGAAAAGAAGAGGATTGTGAAAAGGACTGAAAAGAAGGTTGGAACAGGTGGACAATCAGGGATGATGGTTGCTAATAAAACCTTGGTACATGGGACAGATAACGACCCAAGACTGACAATCCGAGCTGGAGCAGCATTGATCCACGCCTCTAAAGATAATGTAGATAGAATAATGACAGACCTTGAGTAATCAAGGAGAAATGCTACCCAATTAAAGGACACTTTGAGAAAGGAAAGGGATGAAGTAAACAAATTAAAGAGAAAGTTTGAAGACATGCGAAATGAAATGAAGTCTTCAAAAGCAGAGCTTCATTCCCTCCAAGCAGACAAAATGTCTTTGGAGGTTTCCATTGAAAAGACAAGAAGAGATGCCCAGGATAACCTAGAAAAATTGCAACAGGAATATTAGGGGCTAAAGACAAAAAGGGATGGACTAAAAATAGCATATGAAAGCCTTAATGCAAAAAGAGACCAATTGCAAAGCAAAGTTGGGGAGCTGGAAACACAAGGGCTACCATGGAGGAGACAGAAAAACAATTTCAAGTGCAAGCAGCAGATTTTAAAGGACAAATTGCTTTACTAGTATCATCATTGAAAGAGGCCAAGGAACAGAAAACCAGTATTCAGCCTTTTAAAGAGCATGTCCTAACACAAAGAAGCAAAATGCACCAGTTGTAGGTGTCCATAGAAGAAGAAAGATGCAGAGTCTTGCAGGTAGATAATAGATTAGAGGAAATTTTGGAGACTACCTCGTGTTTTGTAGATAGGTCTCAGGAAATTTTGGAAGTCCTGACTGGAATAATAGGAAGGATGGAGGCCAATGAAGAGATTCCTGCAGACTTGCCAGCCAAAGATCAACAAATCCTAAAGCAGGATTATGACTTGTTGGAGTTTGCAATAAACATAGCGGAAGAGTTCAAGAAGGCTGTAAGGAAGACAAGAGGAGCTTGCACCGAGTATTGTAGAAGGGTGTTGATCACTTACAATCGTTTCCAGGTGGATGCTGAACAGAGATTAGATGCATTCCCAGAACATGAGCTGTTCACAGGAATGTTGTAGAGCAGATATCAGGAGGATGAGCAGATGATTCAGCAAGTCAAGGTCCTGGATGAACAGATCTTGAAAGATGAAGTGGCTCATTTAGCAGTCGGTGTACAATTACTTGAGGATCAATTACACCTAAGCTCAGCAAGAATTGAAGTGATTAAAAATCAGGCTGAAAATTTTGAAATCAACATTCGTATTCTCGATCCTTCCGAATTTGAGAGCATAGCATCAGAATCCCAAACATGGAAAAAGTTCCTAAATAATAAAGCAGGGCCCTCTACTTAAAGTGCTTTATTAGTTTGTCTAAATGTAATATATTGTAAATTGTATGAGCACTCAATATAAGACAATTTTGGGAGATGAAATGTTGGGGAATCCCAAGAGTCATTTGGGGCAGCCCAAAAGTTTTTCCTTTTGTATAAGTATATGGGAGTTAGAAAGAGAAAGGACTTTTTCCCAGTTAGACTTGTGAGAACACATTGTAAGAGGAACTATTTCGTTTTGCAATAGATAAATTACAATTTTGCCTGTTGGAGAAAGCTTTGGCAGAATGTTTAAATGTTGTGCAATGGATGTTGTTGAAGGGGAGCTATTTTGTTTTCAGCTTTTATTCATTAACTGTGAGATTGTTCTAACTTGTTGAACCTATGTTCTTGTATGAATGTTCACTGGTTTATTTTACGATAATTTCCACTATGAGTAATGAATGTTTTCACAAACAATGAGCTATCTTGTTGTTCATTTATCTATTCATCTTTATGTGTTTTGAAATAAGAATAGCTACCTGTGATTTCTCTTAATACATGAACAATAATACATTACTCATTAAATGATAATCTCGCTTCCTAGGGACTGCTTAATTAGTTAGTTAGTTTTATTTCTGGCTGTGTGTGATTTTGATGCGAGAGAGTTTAAGACGAGAGGTAAGAACCTGCGCATCACATTGTGACTGCTCCTCGTACTCTTGATTAATCTGCATTTTTAGATAGTCACTTGCATATCACACTTAAAGATAAAAAATACAAAAATATACACGGTGGACTGGGCCACAACCGGTAAAACCTTTTATTTTTGTTACCTGACCTATGGTAGCCGGACCGTAAACCGGACGGATTCCCCATACCAAATAGTCACAGGCTAGTTGGGAACATTGACTAGGGAGAATCCCTTGTTGTTGTTTCCTATGTTTTTCCAGGCCTCAACAATTTTTGGCACTAGAAGGAGGGCCACCAAGGCATGGGTGGCCGAGGAAAGCCATTTCCTCGAAATTACTCCACCAGTGATAGTTTTGGAAGCAGTTCATTTCCTAATCTGATTCCTGAAGAGAATAGAGAACATTTGTATTCTGTGGACAATGAATTTGTTAATGATCTGAGAAGACACACTAGGGCTTATGTGAAGAAGATTGAAGGATTACCAATTATCCCTGACTTACCTAGAAGAGAGTACAAGAAGAAAGACCGTCCTGTATTGGAAGACTCTGTGTTGGTTGGAGATTGGGAAGAACTTGTAGAAACAGCTTTATAGGAAGTTGTTCAGCCTTTGAATCAAGTAGTTTCACCTGTACATACTCCTGTCCCTTCACCATATCACTCTCCACCCAAACTCATGGCAAGTGTAAATGTAACTGAGCCACCTAACCCACCAAATCCACCACCTGCTTGGAAAGCCAGATCACCTCTAAACCTAGCACCTCCTTTGCATGACCTACCTTAAGCTTTTGAGAAGATGCTGCCCAAGTTTGATCCAAGTGAGAAAATTTTAGTCAATGACCATTTACAAAGTTTCTACTTGGCCATAGAAGGGCTAAAGGCTGGAGAACACGAAGACGTAGTCTGCAGACTTTTTCCACATACCTTGAAAGGAGCAGTGGCCTCATGGTATTTTGGTCTGCCTGCAAACTCAATCCCAGATTGGGATACTTTTGAAAGGATATTTAGAAGCAAATATGCAGCCCAAAAGACCCATGCAGCACTAATGAAAGGTTTAGGCGCTTTGAAGAAAGAAAGAAAAGAAAAGGTGCATAATTTTACTCAAAGGTTTTCTGCTTATCTTAAAAATTTCTCTGCAACTGATAAGCCCTCTGATAACGTTCTGATTGAGTATTATACCTCATCTTTGGGGCCTGACTTGGCTATGTTTGCAAAAGCTCAAGTTAAACCTATGTTATCAAAGACTTATGAAGAAGCTGAAAGGGTAGAGGCTGAAAAAGAAAGCATAGAAGATTATCCTAAGCAGTCAGGAGAGAAAACTTTTGGGAGGAAAACCTTATTATTGTCTAAGCCTAAAGAGGAGCAATCACATGATTTTGAAGGAATGTTAAAGATGATGCAGAAGCTTTCCAACAAAATAATAGATTTGGAAAAGGACAAAGAGGCTCAGAAAGCTTATAAGCCTTTCTACAAGAGAAAAGAGGATAATAATCAATCTAAACCTCCTCCACACAGTCCTGCATCAATGAACCTAACAGAAGTAGGTATGGACAATTTTTGCACTTTCCACCAGCAGCCCCATTCTGAAAAAAGTTGTCCTCAATGGATAAACTCAATGACATTAGTGATGAATCAGCTACTAGATTCCAAATTAACAGAGGATAATGATGAAGAAGAAAAGGGTGGTAAATCCATAAAAAAATAGGAAAATGATGCCATGGTTTTATGGGACTGTGTCTTACTTTTTGATACAGAAGAAAGTACTCTGAAACATGAGGAGATATCAGAAACAAATATGACAGCAAGAAGCCTAGATTTGGTGAATAAAGACAATTCAATACTCTCAAAGATCAAGAAATTGCAAGAGAATGTAAAGAAACAACTGAAGAATAACATAGATGATGAGATACTTGAAATTACCAGTCAAGATCTGAAACAGGTCAACATGCCTGCTAAGCCTATTGAAGACAAAGTGGGTAATGTCAAGGAAAATATCAAAACACCCGAAGAACCAGAGGAAGAGCTACCCACAGAAAACCAACCTATAGAAGAAGTTGTTGAAGCAAGTGTGGGAGGAAATACTAGGTTTAAAACCCCACCATTCCTTTTGACTTTGGAAATTTTGAATCATAAGGTGCACAACTATTTGGTAGATTCTGGATCATCAGTTAATGTTGTTCCACTTGCAGTCTACAGAAAGATTGATGGGCAACCTAAACCTACTACCTGGGAGGTTACTCAATTAGACAGGACTAATGTGAAAGTAGTTGGGGAGATGGAGGATGTCCTGATTTGATTATCTGCAAATGAAAAGATCTTTCAGTACATTGACATTGTGGTAGCAGACATACCTGATGGTTATGGACTTATTTTGAATCAAGATTGGTCAGCAAAACTAAAGGGGTATTTTGCTTCAGATTGGTCACATTTGTGGTTGCCTCATAAAGGAAGCCCAAATCAGATCAAAATATTAAGAGAGCCCTACATGAAACACATTGTCACGAAATTGGAAGGAAAAAATGAATCAGCAAATTCTATATTGGGAAATTATCTAATTGAACTTGAGCTGGGACACTTTGCATAGGAAGAAGACAGCAACCTTTCAGAAACCCATCCCGATCTCCTTCAAGGTTCACGGGCTGATAAGATTGATTGTAAATTAGTAGATGTAGTTTTTATTTCAAGAACAGTAGAATTAGATAATGGTTAGGTATTTCTCATTTTGCAGTCAAGCCTATCCCCTTAACTTACAAGTTGCTAGATCTATAGGGGTAGGCAGAGAACTAGCCAGTTAGTGGATTAGTTCTCAATTTTATTTTATTTTTTTATTGTCTTAGTTTTTATTTCTTGATTACTTTGTACATAAATAAATTGATTCGCTTGATTGCTGCTTGTTTTCAGTTACATTTTATTTTTCAATTTCAATAAAAGAGGCAAACTTTTGGTTGCATGGAAAGCATTAGAATTCTGGATTAATTGAGATCTTTGGGTATAAGATTGTATACTATTGTTTGATCTAATAGAATTTCCTCTAGTAAGTAGTTTTCCTAAATGGCTATGAACACATTGAAGTCCTTCTTGACCCTTGAAAAATAACTCAGGATCAGAAGGTCTGGAATACTATTTCGAGGCTCCATACATTTCACATCTAAAATGTCCTAGGGGGTGACAGCAAAAGACCCACGGAAAGGAAGCAAGGTAAACAGTATATTATATATAAATGATCCCATGCCAAGAATTAAAATCCTAAAGGTTAATAAGAGTCAAAACTCCTAGAAAAGAGGCAATACCTATCAAAGCAAAGTATCGAATCATATAAGTACAAATTGCCCAAATTTCTTCTCTGTCTGTGAGCTGAAAATTAAATACACTCTTACACAAAAGGACACTATGGATAGAGGAGCCTGAATAAAAAATTCAGAAAGAAAGGCATGTGGAGGACTCAAAAGGACAAAAAGTTCACAAGCACACAAAAGTGCAAAATAGCATGGGAATGAGGAACAAATGAATATCTATGTTTACCATATGTTACAATCCTGTGGTGTCCAAGCGGGAAGCTACCGAAAGACAAAGGTAAAATGAAACTCATCTACTTGGCCTCAAAAGAGTTATCTTGACTTTGATATTTTGGGTTCCATTTTCCTAAAATTGGACTATCATCAATGTTTAAAAGTACATATATTTGCCATTGGGGAAATCTAGACATCTAGAAGAATTCAACATGTTTGTTTTATTGCTAAATGGTATGTTACTCAAGAAAGAGTTGATTCAGAGATCTCGGTTCACCAGGTAGTCACCAATTGTTGCAGCTGCAACTATTTCCCAAATTTCTAAAAAATTTGGGACCCTCCTTTTAAATTTTATCTTGTTTAGTTTGTTGGGATTGCTTAACTTTACTGCGAGTATGATTTTTTTTTGTGGTTGATTGTTGGATGAATATCTTTTTATGCTGATGTTGCCATTTGACTTTAAGTTTTGAATTACTGGTGATTTCTTATTTCGATGTCGGAGTTTGTTTGAATTGTGAATCGGGGCCGTAGTCACCTACGCAGCCGCCATTGCGGAGGCTCAATAGCAAATGACCTGATCCAAAACCTTGTCTTTTGTCGATGTGCTTTTGTTTTATTCTTATTTCGACGTTTTTGTTTCGTCACCGTTGAAGCACTAGTACCTTGTATTGCTGCTGTTTCAGATGGAAAATTGCAAGTACCATGACGAAAGATTTTGTCGGATGGCAAATTGTAATTTTGTTCTTATCGTTGTCGGCGCCATGTTGGACTTTGAATTGGGGATTATTTTTTGTTTGTCTGATCGCCGTCATTTTCATTTTCGCAAAAGCCTTAGTCTATTTGTGTTCCATCGTTGTGGCTCTGGAGTGGACTAAACTTCTTCCTTATAGCTTGTCCCTTCGCCAATGTTTGGTTTTTCGCCGATGGTTCACTAAATGTTTGGGTCTTTTCTCCGATTTTGACTGGTCTGCGGAACCTCTTGTCTTTATAACTTTTTCCGTTACGGCTCTTCAGTGTACTAGTTGTCCGATGCTTTAGTAAGTTCAGGGTCTGATTCTACAAGATTAAGGTTTATGGTTTTATTGCATCACAAAACTCCTGGTATGTCCGTCGTTCGTCGTTACGGCTCATTAGCAGGTTGATTGCCGATGCCTTAGTTGTCCCACTGCCTGATATGCTTGTTTTCCTGCTGATTATTTTCACCAAGGTATATATATGTGAGATAGGGCATTATTTTATTTTATCCCTATGAATTCATGCCTGCACTATCCTTGTCGATTCAAAATTGTGCGTCCGTCCCTCGCTGTCAGGATCTCGTTCGTGGGTGGCATCTCTATAGAGCTTTCGGATATTCTCCTTGTCGATTGCAGCTTGCTCCAAGGGAAAATTTGTTAAAGACGAGATGTCAAAGAGGCAGAAAAAGAAGGCTCCCGTTGTTGAAAGGGAACATGAGGTGGAAATTATTACAAAGGTTGAGTATATTTATGAAGATACTAGAGCCACCATTGGGGCGAAACCTGACTACAAGTGGGGCGAGATTTATAGACTGATTTCAAACCAAGAAGTGCCTGATACTGGGTTTGAAGAATTAACAATATATGCCAATATTGAAAAGTATACCTTGATGAAGATAGCTACCAAACCTGAGCTTTTCCCATGCTCCGAAGTGATTGGTTGGATTCTACCTAGGGCAGACGTGACTACTATGATTCTGGCCAATACTGCCAAGTAGGGCTATGCTGCTTACAGCCCTGGTTATGTCTCTTTAGCTTATCACTTACCTCCAGCCCAAGTTTACCTAACTGAATCTTGGTTGAAAGAAAGTAACTTAAGCCTGGCTGAAACAGTAAAAAGAATGATGATACCTGGTACAAATTTTCAAACTAGACCATCAAGGGAATATGACATAGCTACTCTAAGAACCCCTTATAGGTTTATAGCATTATTGTTGAACATAATTTTTGGGAGAGCCCATGGTAAGAGTTTCAAGTTGGGTTGGGTTCCCATTATCTTCTGTGTAGCCACCCAGGGGACTATATTCAACTGGGCGAACATTGTGTCTAACAGTCTCTCAGCTTGCATTGCTTCAGCCCTGGCAGGTGTGTCTTAGAAAAATTCTGAGTTCTACATGAGCTCCATATTAATTGATTGTATACTATGCACCCAACCATTTCCAGACCTAAGGTGCATGTGGGACAGGGACAGAACCCCTGTGTATGCAGCTTACAAGTTGTTATGGGCACACAAATATTACAGTCGTTATAAAGAAATTTGTGAACATTTTATTATGCCCTTGTATACGTTGATTTTCTTGAAAGAATGCAATTGTATGTCTGAGGAGGCATTGAAATTCATTAAGGAGTATGCAAATTACTACTTGAATGATGAAGGGGTGCATATTAGGATGTATGGTTTCTCTAGGGCACCTTCTTTGCTTCCCAAATATGCCATTGATTATGTGGTGCACAAAGAAGTAGTCAAGTAGGTTTACTTAGATGGTATAGGGAGTTTCCTTTTTGAACACAAGAAGGCATCCTATCCTCCCATACCTTTCAGGTTGGACAGCTATAAATTTGCAAAGGTTAAATTAACTGTAGATTTTTTACAAGAAATGGAGCATTTTCACTTTGGAGAGATGAAATTCCATATAAATGATTCTCAGAACAAAGTTGTGGAACATTGCAAGGCCAATGTTCATTTTGAATATACAAACCATTGGGATAAGGATGAAGAAATTTTCAGAAATGCAGAAAATATGACTGCATTGAAAAGAAGATTTAAAAAGAAGATCACCACTAAAGGTGGTAAGGGCCAAGCTGAACAGAAGAAATCTAATGAAGAGGAGGTCAAGAAAAGAGAAGAAGATGCTAGGAGACTAGCACAAGAGGCCGAGAGTTGGATTAAGAGTGAAGAAGAAGAAAGGAAGAAAGATGAACAAGAAGCAGCAAAGAATGCAGAGGAAGCTGCAAGGAAGGAAGAAGAAGAAAGAAAAAGGAAAGAGGATGAAGAGCTAAAGAAGAAGGAGGCTGAAATTCTAAAGCTGACAGGGTCCACAACAAATCAACAAACTTCTGACCCTGCAGACACTCAAGAAGTGCAAGATCAGGATTTCCCTGACTCTCAAGAATGTTGCATCTACTGGTAGCAATTTAGGGCAGGTTGTTGTTTCTGAATTAAGGCTGATACCTTTTGAACAGAAGAAAGGGGAAGAAGTCCCATATTTCAGTACCATTTTTATGACAGAGAAAAGAATAGGATTGTGAAAAGGACTGAGAAGAAGGTTCAAATAGGTGGACAATCAGGGATGGTGGTCACTGATAAAAACTTGGTACATGGGATAGATAAGGACCCAAGACTGACAATCCAAGCTGGATCAGCATTGATCTATGCCTCTGAATATAATGTAGATCAAATAATGACAGACCTTGAGAAATCAAGGAGAAATGCTGCCCAATTAAAGGACACTTTGAGAAAGGAAAGGGATGAAGGCAACAAATTAAAGAGAAAGTTTGAAGACATGTGAAATGAAATGAAGTCTTCAAAAGCAGAGCATCAGTCCCTCCAACCAGACAAAATGTCTTTGGAGGTTTCTATTGAAAAGACAGGAAGAGATGCCCAAGATAACCTAGAAAAATTGCAGCAGGAATATCAGGGGCTAAAGACAGAAAGGGATGGACTAAAAATAGCATATGAAATCCTTAATGCAGAAAGAGACCAATTGCAAAGCAAAGTTGGGGAGATGGAAACACAAAGAGCTACCATGGAGGAGACAGAAAAACAATTTCGGGTGCAAGCAACAGAGTTTAAAGGACAAATTGCTTTACTAGCAGCATCATTGAAAGAGGCAAAGGAATAACAAAGTAGTATTCAGCCTTTTAAAGAGCATGTCCTAACACAAAGAAGTAGAATGCACTAGCTGCAAGTGTCCATAGAAGAAGAAAGATGCAGAGTCTTGCAGGTAGATAATAGATTAGATGAAATTTTGGAGACTACCTTGTATTTTGTAGAGAGGTCTCAGGACATTTTGGAAGTCCTGACTGGACGAATAGGAAGGATGGAGGCCAATGAAGAGATTCCTGCAGACTTGCCAGCCAAAGATCAACAAAGCCTAAAGTAGAATTATGACTTGTTGGAGTTTGCAATAAACATAGTGAAAGAATTCAAGAAGACTGTAAGGAAGACAAGAGGATCTTGCACCGAGTATTGCAAAAGGGTGATGATCACTTACAACCGTTGCTAGGTGGCTACTGAACAGAGATTAGATGCATTTCTAGAACATGAGTTGTTCACAGGAATGTTGCAGAGTAGATATCAGGAGGATGAGCAGAGGATTCAGCAAGTCAAGGTCCTAGATGAACAGATCTTGAAAGATGAAGTGGCTCATTTAGCAGTCAGTATATAATTACTTGAGGATCCATTATGCCTAAGCTCAGCAAGAATTGAAGTGATTAAAAATCAGGCTGCAAAGTTTGAAATCAACATTTTTTTTCTTGAGCCTTCTGAATTTGAGAGCATAGCATCAGAAGCCCTAACATGGAAAAAGTTCCTAAATAATCAAGCAGGGCCCTCTACTTAAAGTGCTTTATTAGTTTGTCTAAATGTAATATATTTGAAATTGTATGAGCACTCAATATAAGACAATTTTTGGAGATGAAACATTGGGGAATTCCAGGAGTCATTTGGGGTAGCCCAAAAGTTTTGCCTTTGGTATAAGTATAGGGGAGTTAGACAGAGAAAGGACTTTTTCCCAGTTAGACTTGTGAGAACACATTGTAAGAGGAACTATTTCATTTTGCAATAGATAAATTACAATTTTTCCTATTGGAGAAAGCTTTGGTGGAATGTTCAAATGCTGTGCAATGGATGTTGGTGAAGGGGAACTATTTCATTTTCGGCTTTTATTCATTAACTATGAGATCGTTCTAACTTGTTGAACCTATGTTCTTGTATGAATTTTATCTAGTTTATTTTATGATAATTTTCACTATGATTAATGAATGTTTTCACAAACAATGGGCTATCTTGTTGTTCATCTATCTATTCATGTTTATGTGTTTTTAAATAAGAACAGCTACATGTGATTTCTCTTAATACATGAACAGTAAAACATTACTCATTAAATGATAATCTTGCTCCCTAGGGACTGCTTAATTAGTTAGTTAGTTTTATTTCTGGCTGTGTGTGATTTTGATGTGAGAGAGTTTAAGACAAGAGGTAAGAACTTGTGCATCACATTGTGACTGCTCCTCGTACTCTTGATCAATCTGCATTTTTAGATAGGCACTTGCATATCACACTTAAAGCTAAAAAATACAAAAATATACACGGTGGATCGGGCCACAACTGGTAAAACCTTTTATTTTTGTTACCTGACCTATAGTAGCCGAACGGATTCCCCATACCAAACAGTCATGGGCTAGTTGGGAATGTTGACTGGGGGAATCCCTTACTGTTGTTGCCTGCGATTTTCTAGGCCTCAACAGGATGTTAAGTTAGACTTTATGCATGGAGATCTTCATGAGGAGATATACATGAAGTAGCTTGAGGGATACATTTCTTATCCATCTTTGGTTTGCAAGCTAAAGAATTCATTATACGGGTTAAAACAGGCCCCAAGAGAGTGGTATTCCAACATGGATGCCTTCCTTCTCTTGCAAAACTTCCAAAGGTGTAGATCAGATACAAATGTGTATATACAGAAGTTTGATGGTCATTTGATTATTATTTTTTTATATGTTGTTGACTTACTGATCACAGGTAGCACAGTTGCTTCTATTTCAGTCATCAAAACTGCTCTCCACAATGCATTTGAAATGAGCGATTTGGGGCTCTTAAACCAAATTTTGGGGCTCGAAATTGAGAAAAATTATGATGGGATAATGGTCACTCAGTCCAAATACATATCATACCTATTAGTTAATTTTAACATGGCTGAATTTAGAGCTTCTCCATTCCCTTTCCTTTTAGGGATCAACCTTGAAGAAGGAAAAAGCACACCTCCCATGGACTGCACTATTTATCGACAATTGATTGGTAGCTTGTTGTACTTGACTCATTATTGTCCTAATATTTGTTATGCCATGAATGCTGTATCAAGATACATGTAGTAGCCCCATGATCTTCGTTGGAAGGAAGCCAAGAGGATCCTCCAATACATTCAAGGAACCACGACCTACGGTATTCACTATGTTGCAGACTCCGAGCTAGAGTTGGTTGGATACACAGATTTCGATTGGCCAGGCAATTCTATTAAGTAGAATTCAACTTCCAGATATGTCTTCATGTTTGGTGGTGGCCCCATTTGTTGTTATAGCAAAAAGTAGGCCGCCATAGCATTGTCTTCAGCAGAGGCCGAGTATCGAGGAGCGGTGAATGCTTGCATCCAAGCTGTTTGGTTGCAAGGCATTCTTTTAGAGTTTGATCTTGGTATTATCATTGTCCACTCTCCTCTTTTGTGACAATCAAATTTCTATTAAGATATCCACATATACAGTTACTAGGCAGAGGACCAAGCATGTAGAGATACACAAGCACTATATCAGGGAGCTAGTGCATGACAGGACCATCATTCTGCAATACTGCCCGACTGAAGAGTATATTGCAAACATCTTCACCAAGAGATTTTCAGAAAAGAAGTTCACTTACCTTTGTTCACTATTGGGGGTGAGTTCATCAGGGTGATCCAACTACTTTCAGTTTTCATCTTGAGGGGGGGGGTTCCCACTGGGTTTTCCCTCTTTTCCCACTTAGTTTGTTTTAAGTATTGTTTGAGTTTCAGTGTTGTACAATGTGACCTATGGCCTTTTTTATCGAGGCCCTACATTCTTATGCACTTTATGTTTTGTACTTCTCCTGAGTATAGCTTAAGGGGGGGTGTTGGAGACATTTACCACCATACACACTCATTTTGGTCAATTTGGCCTAGTTAAACCACTATCCTAAGTTTTATTGACTTAATTGACATCAAAGGCGCACTGTATGACATCAGCATGAGCACACCCACACCTACCTTCAGTCAAGGAAGCCAACTAATCCTTCTCCTTCATTCGAGGAGGCTAACTGGAGCACTTCGGGGGTGATCTAAGTGTCATAAATGCCCCATATTGCTAAATGATGGTTACAATCAGTTAAACAGAGCAGTGAAGGCACCTCCTTTTATTAAATTTATTATTTAATGATTATTCAATGAACTGGAGTCAACAGGGGTGCCTCTAACCACTTCTGATGGTTAGTTACACTTCAGTTAACCTCACCGGGGTTCATTGGAGTCATTGATGCACTACCACTTGTTGGTTGGCTTGTAGTGACATGTGTCTAAGCTACTTTTAGTTAGACTCAGTCATTTATTGCACTCTGACTTCAGTTAGGGCTCAATTGAGTCAATTAGGGTTTTGATCAGTGGTTAACTTGAGTGTTCACTGTGGCTTACATTTAGTTAATCTAGACTCACTCATTCAATTCGAATGACCTCCTTGGGAATTCAAATTGTCTTGGAATTCATGCATCTAGAATGATCATTGTATTGTATCATAATTCTTTCATTTTATTATACAGAGCTACTGCTTCCATTGCAGCACCATTTTGCCAATTTTATGCATATTTGTCTGGATTCTTTGTGAGACTGTGTTTTCAGTTCCTAGACCACTGTGAAAAATTAATACTATGAATAGCTCCCTTACTACTTCCTTATGGACTACATATTCTATGGAAAATTTGGGTAGCGGTGACAGGGCTCTCAAACCTCCATACATTCTCAGGTAAGTTCCTTCCTACAAAGAAATAGTAATCCATGTGTTCACAAATAACTTCCATGGCATTTTCTGACAAACAGTCAGGCTCTTTAAGGAAGATGAGCTCATACAAAGGAATTAGAAACTCTTCACATATAAGCTTATAAAATCTTGAATACTTGTGTCCCCAAAGAACTTGATAAGAAACATATATATGGGTATTGGTGTGATCCCAAGTGCAACCGAGCTTGGGGAATGAGTGTCTGCATAGGATGCAGTCAATCAGGTAAGAGGCCATGTAAAATTATGAGCTTCTCTGAGTCATCCCTCCCTATGTGGAAGCTATACATGATGACAAGCCACATGATATAATATCTTCCCAGTTGAAAATTGTGCCTTCAAAGACCACACAGTATATTAATGGGGTCCAAATTAATTTATACAATCTCCCATTTTCCTGGCCAAAAAATCCTATTCAGCATTAAGGCTATGACCCTGTAAGGGGGGTGTAAGCTTGCAAACTCGTATTCGTCAATTTCCTTCTAGCACATTTGTATTTCTACTATCAACATCTTCTGGCACATTCCACAATATCCAACTCCACTTTGCTAACCCACTCATCAGTCATCATAACCTGCGGGGTCGACAATTTGCATGCTAATGTTATGTAGGTCAGAGTGAAAGAATAAAAATCTTCTCCCTCTATGTTGGAAATAATCAACGTGGCAGGTTTTGTCTGGAGTAGAATACATCTGATGACTTCAGCACAAGGGAGCAACTCTAGGCATGTATCTGCCTTAGTAATGCCTGATTTTCTTATATTTTCATCTAAGGACATATATTCCAAACCCGCATCTGGGACATTCTGGTCTATGGTCATCTGATATATCTCCCCCCATTTTAACTCTTGGTCAGCTCTAGTGATGGCTTTAGTGTCCTCGAATATGATCTTAGTCTTGGATATAATCTCCACATCTGAATCAACCTCAGTGGCATTATCCTTCTTATTTCTGCTCTTCTTAGGCATGGTGTGAGTTTGTTGTTTCCAAACCATCCTCTTGCAGGTAATTCTTCTCGGTGAGAGATGAACCTGCAGCATGATCATGATAGGATATGTCTTAGTAACACTGTGGTTATCCTTAAAACAACATGCATTTGCATCAAACATGAAATAACCGAATATGAGAGGCCGAGTTACTAGGTATATGAATTACTGTTCTTTAAAAATGAGATTTCAATCAGTGTCTAATATATAAAAAATAAAATAGAGTTGTATTTACCATTCCACTATTAGCCACCCAAAAACAATCTTGTGAGGGGGAGAGAGATCTTTCCCCAGAGGTTTCTCAATCATTTTATACTAGAAGCAAGGGTGTGTATTTACAAAACTTAAATGAACACTTGTCAATGTATGTGTATATATCATTTTGTGAGTTATACCTCTGTTTTTATACATTCATTTTGTGTTCTTAAACAAGTCAACATATTGAAAGCTGAACATTTCATCACTGGTTCTTTGAAGCATAAATGTTAACTGGATTTTGTCCTAGTCCACAAAGTTTACAAGTTTTATTTCCACCCTTTTATTCCTTTAGCTTAACATCCTTGAAACCTCAAGACTTCTCCCCGCTAATTTCCCCAAAGGTAAAAGAATAATCAAGTGAAAACATGGGAATGACTTAATAAACCTGGAACCGATGACACTTTGGGGAACTGTAAAGCCCCAGTTCGCATCTAAGACCCATGGAAACCTCTTACATGATAGTGTCATCCCTAAGGAGTATCGTAGGGAATGCATCCTTTCATACACATTCTGAAAAGAAAACCTAGGACAAATCTCTAAAACGCAACAATGTCTAGGGTCTGAATCCGTGAATGGTCTCCCCTTCATCACAAATTCATCCCCCAACATTTTCAATCTAAAAAACATGCAATACGCAGGACATCCGACCTGGAGTGATCTCATCGCAAAACCCCTAAGGTTCAACATACTAATACTACTGATCGGATGAATAAAACCCAAACAGTCTGGTAAATATTGAAACAAACTACGTGAAAAATGAGTTAGTAGGATGGATATCATTCCAAGACATAAAGGCTGCTGTGAGGCCAAGTATTTCCTAAACACAATCTCTGGGTGCCTTCAACAAAAAACCCTACAAGTTGTGGGTTTTCTTTCATTAGGAAAGGGTCGCGAAAAGCGATGGGAAAAAACCAACCGTGGTGACTCTCTAAAACCCTAATCCTTCACCACACATAGCTTTTAAAGCTTCTAGAAGAGAAAAAAGGACAAATAATAGGTTTAGGTGCCTACCTGACAACTGTCGCGATGAGTACGGTGTCGGTCGTAGTGGTTCGAAGGCTCCAAATGTCTGTCGATGATTCGATGCGCTCCAAAATGGGTTTGCCATAATAATCTGTAAAAAAACTCACCGCATTTATATATATATAATTTTCAAAATTGTAATTAATGCAGTGGTTGGGAGCAATAAATGCAATAGGTTTGAAAACATCGTTTCAACGACAAACTTAAAACTCATCATATAACTTCAATAGCTTGTCGACAGTTTCCTCTTAGTTTGTCAATACATCGGCGGTAAAAATTGAGTTTTCCATGACAATGTCGGCTGCAAAAGCTAAGTTTCGTTGATAGTGTTGGAAAAACTCAACAAGAACTTCCGATGAAACACTGTCAAATCTTAGAGAATTCTTCCAATAGAAAGTGTCGGCGGTGAAGATTGAGCTTTTCTACAATAATTTTGGAAAGAAAGGGTGAGTTTCACCGATAGTGTTGGAAAAACTCAACAAGAACTTCTGAAAAAGACATCGGCAAAACTCAATAAATTTTTCCGATGAAATACTTCACTTGGTAAAAAAAACTTCAAAAACTTGGCCAACAAAACAACCTCAACAAAAAAAATGGAAGCAACTCAGCAGTGATTTGCGATCGTGTCGACAGAACTCGCTGAGTTCGTCCAATAAATCGACGAAACTAGCCTAGTTGATCCGAAGCGTCGGCAAGACTGGATGAGGTCTTCCAATGTGTCGGTGAAACTCGTTGAATTATTTCGACGTGTCAGAAGAAAAACCTGATTTTTTTAACTTAGTCAAATAACTTTCCTTCCCAAATCAAAGAAAAACTAAGTGTTGGAATGAAACCTATAAGAATTAAAACTTTTCTAAGGAAGGATTGAGATAAAAAACAATGTGAGGGGCCCTAAAAATGTAAAATTTTGGGGAAGCAGTTGTAGAAGCAACAATGCAACTAGCTGTTGAACACAAATCTATGAAAAACTATGTTTCCAAAGCAAAAACTGCTACATGGTATTTGATCACAACAACTTCTTCAATGCATCCTTAAAGATTATTTAAGAAGCTAGACTTCTCCAGGGATGTAAGATTATGTGAATCACATTGATTGTAGTCCTTTGGGGTAGGTTAACCAGGATTAGAAATCCTATTAACTCTATTTGGGCCAAAATATGAGATTTGTTTTACCTCTATCTTTTAGTTTCTACCAGATATGACACCACAGGATCGTAGCAAAGTTAGACAGATGTATTTGTTTGTTCCTCATTCCCATGCTATTTTCATTCTTTTGAAGCTTAATGATATTCATCTTTTGAGTCTTCTTTGATTTAATTTGGGAAATTGTTTTGGGTTCTTCCATCCATAATGTCCTTTTGTGTGAGTAATAACTTGTTTCAAACCCACGGGCGGAGAAGAACCTTTCTGAGAAATATTTTTAACTTGCTGATTTATTTTTTCAGCATATCTTTTTTATGTGTATTTTTTGTTTCGTAATTTTGACTCTTTACCTCAAGCCTTTTGGCTTTCATTTTGTAGCATGGGCTTATTTTCAATGTCGTACATCTGTCAATCCTACTTCTTTTTCGTGGGTCCATCATGAACAGATCCTTAGGACAGATATTAGTGTGAAGATGGGCGGTGCCCCAAGATAGTATTCTAGACCTCATGAGCCTTGTTTATTTTACAGGGTTTAAACAAGACTTCAATGTGTTCTTGAAATAGCTTCCATTTCTGCAGTCTATTAATTAAATAATTTCAACTTTGATTAAAAATTTGCACATATCTTCCAATAAGCAGTTCTTGTATTTTAAAGCATTTTGTGATTATTTAGATCCCTATGTCCCCAAGCATCAAAATTATTAATATATCACAGTAATCTAAGGACTAAACACAAGTCTCATCAAAGATTAATAACAATAAGGCATGAAAATGGTGTAATTGTGCTACAAAATGAGTAGTTGCTCTGTATATTCACACAAAGAATGAGTAACACAATACAAGATTATGCTACAAGCATGAATGAAAAAGCAATTGAAATTCCCAAGGAGGTCATTCGAATTGAATGAGTGAGTCTAGCTTAACTGAATGTAAGCCACAATCAACACTCAAGTTAACCACTGATAAAAACCCTAATTGACTCAACTGAGCCCTAACTGAAGTCAGAGTGCAATAAATGGCTGAGTCTAAGTGAAAGTATCTTAGACACATGTCACTACAAGCCAACCAACAAGTGGTAGCACATCAATGACTCCAATGAACCCCGATGAGGTTAACTGAAGTGTAACTGAACATCAAAAGTGGTTGGAGGCACCCCTGTTGACTCCAATTCATTAAATAATCAATAAATAATCTATTTAATGAAGGAAGGTGCCTTCACTGCTCTGTTTAACTGATTGTAACCATCAGTTAGCAATATGGGGCATTAATGACACTCATATTACCCCCGGAGTGCTCCAGTTAGCCTCCCTGAATGTAGGAGAAGGCTAAGTTACCCTCCTTGACTGAAGGTAGGCATGGGTGTGCTCATGCTGATGTCATCTAGTGCTCCTTTGATGTCAGTTAACTCAATAAAACTTAGGATAGTGGTTTAACTAGGCCAAATTGACCAAAATGAGTGTGTAGGTGGTAAATGTCTCCAACACCCCCCCTTAAGCTATACTTAGGAGGAGTAGAAAACATAAAATGCATAAAAATTCTAGGTCCCCGGAAACTAAGGCCATAGGTCACCCTGTACAATAAATTAACTACTTAATATAACCAAGGAAACGGGGAAAACCCCATGGGAAAAATACCCCCCATCAAACTAAGTAGTAAATCAAGAAATTTTTTGTTCTTCTATGCAGTAGCATCCTGAGACTATGCATGTGAACCTATGAATCCAAACTAAATGAATATGTCTAGAGGAATCTTCCACTTTCGAAGAATAAAAATGCACTCAACTGAATCAAAAATATAAATAGTTGCATGGTGAAAACTGGACCCATGTAGAGTAACTGAAATCATCTAAAGAGAGAGAAAAGGTTCTTGAGGATTCGAACCATGTGTGGAACACTCAAGAAACTGATATGTTACAGCCTTGAACAGAAAACCATGAGTGGTAAAATCAGCCCCAAATCTTAGGAGCAAGTGTCCAAGCGGATGTAGAATGTCTTCCTCTTTACTAGTTCTGTGAGGAGATGAGCATGTGACCAAAGGCAGAGAAGCCTTGGGACTGTGGACAGTGAATGCTTGAGCTCCATAATCTGATATAGCTTCTAAAATAGCTAATAAATCACATAATAAAATATCAGCAACCTCCTATGAGGAAACTAACACCAAATCCCCATCAACGGTTTTGAAGAGAAAGTGCGGTACTTGATTTTTCACATTGGAATTGGTGAAAGCAGCTACAAGCATGACTGAAAAATTTTGTATTTTAAAACATGAACCAAATAATATCATATTAGAAATTAAATAAGATATAAATAAGTTCACAACAGATCCAAAACTGTGAAATCAAATCAAATCCCCAGCAACAGTTTTGTAGGAGACTTGCGGTACTTGTTTCTTCACCCCGTTGATGAGAACAAATACAAGCAGTACTGAAAGATTATGAATTTGATATATTAAAATAAGAAATATCAGATAAGATCTAAATAATATCATATCATATCCAATAAGGTTAATATTGGATTCAAATAAATGGTTAACCGAGACGGTGGATGCACAGCTTTCTTCTTCTTCAAAATTCTGAATTTTGGTGCATGCAATCCTGCAGGAATTTGATGAAAAATATAGATCATGGGGAGTGAATGGATCACTCTAGTAATCTGATATTTCTTCCAAAATATCCAAGGTATCACATATTTTCACACCAGAAGCAACATTAGAGGGAGAAAAATCAAATTTCTCTTCACTTTCGGAAGCAATTACTGGCAAATTTTGCACATAATTCAAAGGAAAATCACTGGAGAGTGTTTGCATGGAAGTACAGCAGTGTTTTTCTTAAATATCAGAGATTTGAATGTCTTCTTCTATTTCAGCCATATGAGGAGATGATATATCAAAGATCTCACAAACTTCCGGAGCATCAGGAGAAGGAGTCACTGCAAGGAGACTTTCTTCAATTCGAATTGATTGTGTAGAGATTATGCTTCTTCTTCATCTTGAACAACTTCATCGAAGAGCGTAGAGGCCAATAATTTTGAGTAAAGAACTCTTGTGGTGCTGGATTTTATCTCCAAAGTGCTATTATGATCCTCATTATGATTTCCAAATGTTATGTCCAATTTTGTCCAAAGATCCTTTGGGTATTCAGCAAAACCAATAAGGTAGCACAAGCTAGGAGAAAGGGACAGACATATTGCTCCAAAATCTCCATCACTGTAATTTAGCCAGTCATTCTCATTCTCATAAGACTCTTTTCCAAATCCAATAGACACCTCATAGAGACCTTTTCTCTTCAGAGATGCAATCATCTTCAACTTCCATTCTGAATAGCTTGTGAATGGGGTGAGAAGAGGGATTGATGAGTCCATTCGAAGTTGTACCTGTTAAAACCTGCAAATCACAATAAAAGGGGCACCGTAAGGTCATAAAACCTGCACATTTTAGGATTTCATCACACCCAGCATAGTCAATCAGGAAATCTTGATCAACAATTTCCTTACTTGGGGTATTAAGTGGTAAGCCTTGGCTTCTGGTGTAGTGCTGGATTTTTGAGCTATTGCTCAATTTTTCATGCAAGATCTGTTAAAACCCTTGTTTTTGAGAGATATGAGCTTCGTCCCACCGTGAGCTCTGATACCATATTAATTTGTCACAATGGTCTAGGAACTAAAAACATAGTTTCACAAAGAATACAGACAGATAATCATAAAATTGGCAAAATGGTGCTGCAATGGAAGTAGCAGCTCTGTATAATCAAATGAATAATGAGCATACAATACAAGATCATGCTGCAAGCATGAATGACAAAGCAATTCGAATTCCTAAGGAGGTCATTTGAATTGAATGAGTGAGTCTAGCTTAACTGAATGTAAGCCACAGTCAACACTCAAGTTAACCACTGATCAAAACCCTAATTGACTCAACTGAGCCCTAACTGAAGTCAAAGTGCAATAAATGAGTGAGTCTAACTGAAAGTAGCTCAGACACATGTCACTACAATCCAACCAACAAGTGGTAGCACATCAATGACTCCAATGAACCCTTATGAGGTTAACTGAAGTGTAACTGAACATCATAAGTGGTTGGAGGTGCCTCTGTTGACTCCAGATCATTAAATAATCAATTTAATGAAGGAAGGTGCCTTCACTACTCTATTTAATTGATTGTAACCATCATTTAGCAATATGGGGCATTAATGACACTCAGTTCACCCCCGAAGTGCTCCAGTTAGCCTCCTCGAATGTAGGATAAGGCTAAGTTACCCTCCTTGACTGAAGGTGTTACCACCTAAGTTGTACTTAGTGGTTTTTTATCAAGTGAGCCTGGTGAATCGGACAAGGATAACTTGTTCGGACTTCAGAAGACCTTCAGTCTTACTTCTAGGAAGCTTTGTTGTACTATATCACATGTTCATATCCGATGGGGGAATTGTAATAAATGTTCTAGCATGATAGTGTCTGTAAAAGATTCGGTCTCTTAGACTTTATCTGTCAATCCGATCAGCCCAGGGTGCTTTTTTCCCTTGGTTATTATTGGTTGTTGAATAAACGACTGATAATTTCTTAGTTTTTCACTCCATACCTCCAAAGTTGGGGTGGTCAGCTTAGCATTTAGGCCTATTGAGGTTATCAGAGTCTATGTGTTAATGTATAAACATGCTAGGCATCATGGTCAAGTCATATGAACATGTCTAAGTCCCCTAGGTTTTTTCAACTTTTTAAAATTTTTAATTTTTTCAGTGTTTTTTATTAAAATTTAATTTTTCCAAAACTTAGGCTATTTTTTAATAGTTTAATTGGAAAATTTGGTTTTGTAATAAAAGTGGGCCAAATAATCAGTTTCAGTCATGTAGGTGCTCATTTTTAA
>LPNX010956237.1:826075-842971 GCA_001517045.1 Pseudotsuga menziesii | reverse complement strand
ACCATGTAAACCCATGGACCCACTTTTTCCTAGTTTTGAGTGATTTTCCATCACTCAGGTCAGAAAGCCCCAAAAAATCAATTATTGATTATTTTAATTCATAAATTGATGAATAATGGAGCAAATCCGAAAACATAGATCAGTGGATTCTCAGCCGATTTGATTGAAATCAGTCAGATCTGAACCAGATTGACTGGATCTGACAAATCCTTGACTGAAGGAGGTGATCTGGACAGATCCAGAGTTGAACTTCAGCATCCTTTATGGGGAATTTTTCCCTCCCTCTCTCCTCCACATGTTTGGGCTCATCTGGATGAGTTTTGGTGGATGCTTCAGTCAACGGGTTGAGGTCTCAATCAGATCAGCCCCTTGATTGAAAGTTGCACTCAGTGAGACTCGGATCTGGCTCAACTAGATACAGATTAGGCATTGATGGACTCTCCTTCATCTAAAATGGTCTATCTCCTTGGTATTTGTGCCCCCTTGGGCTGGATCTCCTTTTTTTGTATAAATAAAGCTCAGGCTGCCTCTTCCAAGCTAGTTAGAGCTATATTGAGGAGTTGTTGCCATTGTAATACTGCTATACTTTGTAAATAAAGAAGCTTTTGAGGCTATACCATGTAGTGCACGTGTTTGTGTGGATTCTCAGTGTTATGCTACTAATGTGGTAACTGCAATTTCTTTCCAATTTCTGTGCTGCTTTCGTTTTCTAGATTCAAGGATTTGGTTGAATCAAGTAAGGGTGTAAACTAGTCAAGTTAGATTGCTTGCTCTTGTTTATCCATATGATGTATGCTCAAGAATTTTAGTTATATGTTTAAATAAGATTATTTTTGCATGATCTTTCATTTTTGTTGCTTTATACATCTATATCCAGATCTCACGAGGTGTTGTGAAGGCTTGTGTTATCTAGCTGCAGGTTCCCAATTGGATGAAGGTGTGGATCAAGATTGAAGCCATTCCTTATCCAATAAGCCCAAAACTCTATCCCTCAGCGCTCCACAAAAGGGCCTCCTTTCAGCTTGTTCCATTCAAGCAACGAGCCGACCTTCTCTCCTCTTTTTCTCCTTTCTTTAAAAAATCAATCTTCCGGTTACCTGTCTCTTCCTCTTATGATCAGATCTAGTTCTAAGAATTGAATATATATTGTTAGATCTAGTTTATAAGAGTCTTGTTGCTTAGATCTATAATTTCATAAAGAGTATCATTTCATAAAGATATATCTAGGCGTAGGAATTTCCTTTTTTGCAAGTAGCTAAAGCATAGATCTAAAGCTTTCTCATAAGGTAGTTTCTTTTTTCATTCTTCAAAGATTTAAATTCTGCAAGAAAAGTGCATATCTCATTGGCTTCCCAAATAGCAAGCCAATATCCCAAGGAAAGCTTGCTTTCCTTGGTTCCTTTTTGCAAAACTAGATTATCCCCTTTTAACAATTTTTTACTTAGTTTTTTTTTGGTAACTAGTGTGGTGACCCAAAACACTTTTAAAGTGTGTTTGGGCACATTTGATTTTTTACCTAGTTTTTTTTGGTAACTAGCGTGGTGACCCAAAACACTTTTAAAGTGTGTTGGGGCACATTTGTTTCTAATTGCTCACTATTTTTCAGAAGGTCTAACAAAAAAGAGAAGGATACTCTGCCAATTTTCCAACTCTTGGACGAACCAGAGCTTCCCGGAAGCTTCCCCCACCACCGTGTTTTGATTTTAGCTTGTTACAAGCTTGTTGTAAGCCTTTGGATCCCAGATAAAAAGAACCAAAGTGAATCAATTTCAATTTGCTGATATTGTAAATCACTACTAATAAAAACAAAAGATCTTTTTGAATAGGCTCTTTCGAGCCTATTCACCATCCCCCCTAGGGGGATTTGCGTCCATGTCTTTTTTTTTGCTTTTCGTTTATCTTTTTTTTAATCTAACATAGTTCTAATCTACAGGGTAGTATAATTTTATTTATAATCATTTCCATATTCCATATCTGAGGTTTCAAAGTAATTTTAATACTTACCCCACGACTTCTCGATTGACCCAAAAGGGGAAAGAGATGCGTGGTAGGACTAATTAGAAAACAGGCATTGTGTATATTTGTTTTCTTTTTTATCAACTGTTTCATCAGCTATAATAAAATTAACCCCTCCTTTATTCCCCAATTGAGATCCACTTGGATCGAAAGAGGTTCCTGGAGGGTTTTCTTTTTAACAAGAACACCTATCTTAAAATTTCCTAAAATTGACAAGACTCCGGTGTGTATGCTCTGCACTTGGCTATGGTTCGTCCAATCATTCAAGTTGCATAAAAATCACTTGAGTGACTAGAATAATTAGGATTCACTCTCCCAAAGTGACAAACCATCAGGTGAAAATCCAACACCTCGATCAAACCATTACAGTGGAAAAATATCCAAAGGAAGCGGGAACTCTTGAAAAGTGACCTCGAGGTGCCAATCTCTATTACACCTGCAGGTGCATTATGAACAATAGCCTCAGAGACTCCATTCAGCCCACATATTCCTTGTGGGTGGTCGTGAAGGTTTAGTTTTGGACATACTCCAAGTACTCTCGGGTATATCTAGAGTCCACCCCTTCGCCTAATTTTAATCAACTCATATTTCACATTAACTTAAAACGTACCAAGAGGCAATCGCAAAACATTCACTCCAAGCACATGCAAGTACATTGATTATCTTTTGACTCCATTTTAAGACACTAGCTATTTTCTTTCTATATATATATATATTGTGTCTCGGCATTGTGCTTTCGTGCGCTCATTTCGTATCTTGTCATCTATGGTTGTTTATGGTTAATTTCAAACTCCTAAGTAACTCATTCAATTTAACATCACCATACTAAATAAATTTTCCTTAGTAACTTAATGGGGTCTACCCCCCTTGGCTTTGTTAGAAGTTGAGCCTAAATGGAGGAGTCAAGAACAAGGTGACATCCTTGACTCGAGACTTGCCCCCAAGGACACACCAAGTGGCTTGAAGATTTCTGCCACGTGACCCAGGTGTGTGAAAGGCGACAACACTTTTTGGCATCGTTGCCAGGGATAAATATTTTTATTCTCGGGTACGACTTAGCTTAACTTTTTTCTAAACAACTAAAAAGATAAAAAAATAATAATTTGATTGATCTTGTCTTTAAAAAACATAAAAATTAAAACTCGATCCATCTGGCGACTCCACTTTTTAACATCCCTCCAAGAATTTCTACCCAAAGAAACCGCCATCAATTAGTCAATTCGCTCCCTGATCCTGTAAGGTTTATTAGGGAAATATTGAATAGGCAGACTTCTTGTAGAAACCTTGAATATTTAGGAGACCAATCCCTCTCAGATATCCATCACATATTTGTAGAGAGTCATGTTTACCAATCTCAAGAAAGGGCAGAATTATTCAAACCCCTTGACTTTTCTCAGATAGCATGTGCTCCCCATGCCATTCCAAAAGATGCTATCAAGAAGCTCCCCATATTTCAGGGCAATAATTCCATCACTGCCAAGTCTCACCTTCGAAAGTTTGAAAAGCACCTGGTCAGGTATTGCAATGATGCTGCCCATGACCACGACGATGTCAAAATGAAGCTCTTTACTTTATCCTTAGAAGATGATGCTGAAGAATGGTACTTCGACCTAGATGATGATTCATATAAAACTCTTAGTGAATTCCTATAGGGTTTTAAGAAGAAATGGGGAGAAAAAAAAGAACCAAGACATCTGCTTGCTTCCCTTCATAACATTAAGAAGATGGAGAATGAAACCATGGATGCATTTAACACTAAGTTCAGGCATGTGGTTGCAGACCTCCCTAACGAAATCAAGCCAAAGGATGCCTCCATCCTCATATCTTACATCAAAGCTTTCACTGGTGATTTGAGGTGCCAGTTAAGAGACAAAGAGCCAGCCAATCTAAAAACTGCTCAGGAATTGGCCAAGAAAATAGAAAAGAATATGTAGTCTTCAGGAAAGTCCAACGTTCCAGGTCACACTAGGGGAAACAATTCCTGCAACAAAGATACCAAGGGAAAATCCATTGAATCAGAAGAAAAGGGAACTTCTAAAGATCCCATGGAAAAGGTGACGGACATGATAAAAAACTTGGTTACTAGTCAAAACCAACTAATGGCCAATCATTCTGCACACTTGAATCACATTCATAATAGATTGATCACAATGGAAAAGAATAATGGACCTAGGAACTTTCATCCCAAGCAAAATCAGATGTATCAAAATAAATTTCCTCAGTAGGAGCCTAGGATTCCAAACCAGTTAGACTCAGCTAACATGGTAGAAGAAATAATTCCATGGTGTAGACCCTGTGAACACTTCCACCAAGAAAGAACTTGTTATGTTGAAAATCAAGTCATGGAACATGGACTTCTCGAGTTCAGTAGTCAGGAAACAACTTCAAGCGAGCCTGATCATGTATACATGGTAGGTCAGGCCTACCCTTTGTCACCAGCTAAATAGTGCAAGCCGAAGGATGAAACCATTGCAGAATCTTATAGTGAAAATTATGATGAAAACTGTAATGTACATGATGGGACTCCTACATGTTCTCAATATAATGACGACAGTCTGGAAGGTTTACTTCCTTGTGACCTTTTCTCTGAAGAAGATGAGTATGAAAATGAGGAAAAGTATAACTTGGAGCATGATACAAGTGACGAAGACCCCCTTATCTCTGACAAAGATGTGGATGAGGAGTCCTAGACATTCATGGAAAATCCAGTCTGTGACATGAATAAAGAGGAAAATAATGAACCAAAAAATTTTGATGGTTTTTTTTATTTTTCTATCTATGGCATATCTAAAGGAGAGAGCATGGATCTGGAGACCTGGGAAAATCCTAGAATGGAAGAGGAGCATTTAAAAATATTATATGATCATTTAGAGTCATATCATGCAAAGCCACACAAAGGTATCAATAATGAAGACATGGAGAAGCAGTGTTGTGAAAAGACAGATGTGATGCAGTTAGTAGAATATCAATCTCAACTATCATCTTCACATATAGAGTCTTCTCATGATTTGGAGCCACTTGGGGCTTATACAGGGAATTATCATCCGGTAAGCCTCGATGATCAGTATGATGGTGTAGTCAATCTACCTCATCACTTTGATTTGTATATCAACCCTGTCCAGTCATGGATAGAAGCAGCATGCGCAAGCAATTACCAGTTTGGGAGGAAGTTTGACGACATTATGCATGCCTATGATTTCCCATCCATCCCGCCCCTTTTGAATCATCACACAGGTTTGCATTTTCTAAATAAAGTATCCTTACTTTGGCTGTTAACCAAAGACAAGGAAAAAAAAAATTATGTCAATAAAAATGCTTAGGTGGTTACATTGGATTTCTGATTACACTTAACCCTATTTATATCATGCTTTGAGTAGGAAAATAAGCTCCTTGAAAAAGAGCATTTACTTTCCGCATTTTTGTTTTAGCTATAATAAAACATTTTTTTCATTAGTTAGTTACATTTATTTTGTTTAAATAAATCATCTTAATGGTTCCTTTGGTTTTTATGTAAATCTTTTGCTACTAAAGTTTTCTTGTCAAGTTGAGATGTTTTTACAGGGTGTATAAACCAGAGATTCTAGTGTTCTCGTATCCTCTCCTTGCCCTATGACCAGATTGTGCATACGTCCCGCAGTTGGAGCTAGAATGTTACCACCTAAGTTGTACTTAGTGTTTTTTATCAAGTGATCCTGGTGAACCGGACAAGGATAACTTGTCTGGACTTCAGAAGACCTTCAGTCTTACTTCTGGGAAGCTTTGTTGTACTATATCACATGTTCATACCCCATGGGGGAATTGTAATAAATGTTCTAGCATGATAGTGTCTGTAAAATATTTGGTCTCTTAGACTTTATTTGTCAATCCGATCAGCCCAGGGTGTTTTTTTCCCTTGGTTCTTATTGGTTGTTGAATAAACGACTGATAATTTCTGAGTTTTTCACTCCATACCTCCAAAGTTGGGGTGGTCGGCTTGGAATTTAGGCCTATTGAGTTTATTAGAGTCTATGTGTCAATGTATAAACATGCTAGGCATCATGGTCGATTCATATGAAAATGTCTAAGTCCCCCTAGGTTTTTTCAACTTTTTAAAATTTTTAATTTTTTCAGTGTTTTTTATCAAAATTTAATTTTTCCAAAACTTGGGCTATTTTTTAATAGTTTAATTGGAAAATTTGGTTTTGTAATAAAAGTGGGCCAAATAATCATTTTCAGTCATGTAGGTGCTCATTTTCAAGCTAATAGCACCATGTAAACCCATGGACCCACTTTTTCCTAGTTTTGAGTGATTTTCCATCACTCAAGTCAAAAAGCCCCAAAAAATCAATTATTTATTATTTTAATTAATAAATTGATGAATAATGGAGCAAATCCAAAATCATAGATCAGTGGATTGTCAGCTGATTTGATTGAAATTAGTCAGATCTGAACCAAATTGACTGGATCTGACAAATCCTTGACTGAAGGAGGTGATTTGGACAGATCCAAAGTTGAACTTCAGAATCCTTTATGGGGAATTTCACCCTCCCTCTCTCCTCCACATGTTTGGGCTCATCTAGATGAGTTTTGGTGGATGCTTCAGTCAACAAGTTGAGGTGTCAGTTAGATCAGCCCCCTGATTGACAATTGCACTCAGTGAGACTTAGATCTGGCTCAGCTAGACACAGATCAGGCATTGATGGACTCTCCTTCATCTACAATGGTCTATCTCCTTGGAATTTGCGCCCCCTTGGGTTGGATCTCCCTTTTTTGTATAAATAAAGCTCAGGGTGCCTCTTCCAAGCTAGTTAGGGATGGATTGAGGAGTTGTTGCCATTGTAATACTGTTATACTTTGTGAATAAAGAATATTTGGAGGCTATACCGTGTAGTGCATGTGTTTGTGTGGATTCTCAATGTTATGCTGCTAATGTGGTAATTGCAATTTCTTTCCAATTTCTGTGCTGCTTTCGTTTTCTAGCTTCAAGGATTCGGTTGAATCAAGTAAGGGTGTAAACTAGACAAGTTATATTGCTTTCTCTTGTTTATCCAAATGATGTATGCTCAAGAATTTTAGTTATATGCTTAAATAAGATTATTTTTGCATGATCTTTCATTTTTGTTACTTTATACATCTATATCCAAATCTCACGAGGTGTTGTGCAGGCTTGTGTTATCTAGTTGCAGGTTCCCGATTGGATGAAGGTGTGGATCAAGATTGATGCCATTCCTTATCCAATAATCTCAAGACTCTGTCCCTCAGTGCTTTATAAAAGGACCTCCTTTCAGCTTGTTCCATTCAAGCAACGAACCAACCTTCTCACCTCTTTTTCTCCGTTCTTTAAAAAATCAATCTTCCGGTTACCTGTCTCTTCCTCTTATCATCATATCTAGTTCTAAGAATTGAATATATATTGTTAGATCTATTTTATAAGAGTCTTTCTTCTTAGATCTATAATTTCATAAAGAGTATCATTTCATAAAGATAGATCTAGGTGTAGGAATTTCCTTTTTTGCAAGTAGCTAAAGCATAGATCTAAAGCTTCCTCATAACGTAGTTTCTTTTTTCGTTCTTCAAAGATTTAAATTCTGCAAGAAAAGTGCATATCTCATTGTCTTCCCAAACATCAAGCCAAGATCCCAAGGAAATCTTTCTTTCCTTGGTTCCTTTTTGCAAAACTAGATTAGCCCCTTTTAACAATTTTTTACTTAGTTTTTTTTCGGTAACTAGCATGGTGACCCAAAACACTTTTAAAGTGTGTTTGGGAACATTTGATTCTAATTTATCACTGTTTTTTAGTAGGTCTAATAAAAAATAGAAGGATACTCTTCCCATTTTCCAACTCTTGGACGAACCAGAGCTTCCCGGAAGCTTCCCCCACCGCCGTGTTTTGATTTTAGCTTGTTACAAGCTTGTTGTAAGCCTTTGAATCTCAGATAAAAAGGACCAAAGTGAATCAATTTAAATTTTATGATATTTTAAATCGCTGCTAATAAAAACAAAAGATCTTTTCAAATAGGCTCTTTCGAGCCTATTCACCACCCCCCTGGGGGGATTTGCGTCCGTGTCTTTTTTTTGCTTTTTGTTTATCTTTTTTCTAATCTAGAATAGTTCTAATATGAAGGGTAGTATACTTTTATTTATAATAATTTCCATATTCCATATCTGAGGTTTCAAAGTAATTTTAATACTTACCCCACGACTTCCCGATTGACCCGAAAGGGGAAAGAGATGCGTGGTAAGACTAATTAGAAAACCGGCATTGTGTATCTTTGTTTTATTTTTTATCAATTATTTCATCAACTATAATAAAATTAACCCCTCCTTGATTCCCCGATTGAGATCCACTTGGATCGAAAGAGGTTCCTGGAGGGTTTTCTTTTTAACAAGAACACCTATCTTAAAATTTACTAAAATTGACAAGACTCCGGTGTGTATGCTCTGCACTTGGATGTGGTTCATCCGATCAGTCAAGCTGCATCAAAAGCACTTGAGTGAATAGAATAATTACGATTCACTCTCCCAAAGTGACAAACCATCAGGTGAAAATCCAACACCTCGATCAAACCATTACGGTGGCAAAATACCCAAAGGAAGCGGGAACTCCTAAAAAGTGACCTCAGGGCGCTGATCTTTGTTACACCTATGGGTGCATTATGAACAATAGCCTCATAGACTCCATTCAGCCCACATATTCCTTGCAAGCAGCCGTGAAGGTTTAGTTTTGGACATACTCCAAGTACTCTCGGGTATATCTAGGGTCCACCCCTTCACCTAATTTTAATCAACTCATATTTCACATTAACTTAAAATGTACCAAGAGGCAATTGCAAAACATTCACTCCAAGCACATGCAAGTACATTAATTATCTTTTGACTCCATTTTAAGTTACTGGCTATTTTCTTTATATATATATATATATATATATATATATATAGTATGTCTCAGCATTGTGCTTTCGTGCACTCATTTTGTATCTTGTCATTCATGGTTGTTTATGGTTAAATTTCAAACTCCTAAGTAACTCATTCAATTTAACATCACCATACTAAATAATTTTTCCTTAGTAACTTAATAGGGTCTACCCCCCTTGGCTTCATTAGGAGTTGAGCCTAAACGGAGGAGTCAAGAACAAGGTGACAGCCTTGACTCGAGACTTTCCCCCAAGGACACACCGAGTGGCTTGAAGATTTATGCCACATGACCCAGGTGTGTGAAAGGTGGCAACAGAAGGTAGGCGTGGGTGTGCTCATGCTGATGTCATCTAGTGCTCCTCTGATGTCAATTAAGTCAATAAAATTTAGGATAGTGTTTTAACTAGGACAAATTGACCAAACTGAGTGTGTAGGTGGTAAATGTCTCCAACAAAAATTGAGCTGGTTTATTCTAAGAAAAATCAAGTAAACTAAAGTAAATCAGAAAAAGAAAGCAAACAAAATAAAAAACAAGAACGTAAAAGAAAGGTTTTATTCATGTACAAAAGGGTTCCTAAAAAGAACTAGCTGAAGTATTGTTTGAGAACAAGGCCATTCACAAAAAGGTTCTCTTCCTACCCTTGTAAATATTGCAACTCATAAGTTGAGGGGCCAAGCTTCACATCGATCTGATAAGGGCCAACCCATAGGTGTTGAAATTTGGTATGTTTTCCCTTCTCATCATGCGGTGATCCCATTTTAAAACCAAGTCTCCTATTTCAAAACTCCCCTTCCTATTTTTTTGCTTATCAAAACATCTTTTGACAATGTCTTGATGTTGATTAAATATATCTTTAGACTTCTGTCTAGACTCTTCAAGTTTCAACAAGTGTTAATACATCCTTGTAATATTTCACTTCCGGATCCTTCTGAGGCCTGAACTAATTGAGAGGATGGAAGCAGAATGTTCAGTTGTAAAATAACCTCTTTCCCATAAACCAAAGTATAAGGAGACACTCCTAAGGAATTCTTTGGGGTGACCCTATCTTCCCATAGTGCATTGGGAAGTGTTTTGTGCTAGTTTCTTTGATTTTCAATAACAGTTTTCGTCAAAATCTTGATGATATTTTTGTTTGTTTATTCTGCTAACCCATTTTCTTAACAATAATAATCTGCTGAATAATGTCATTTGATTCCCTTGTCACAAGAAAATCTAGCTATATTAATGGATGAGAAATAATATGCATTATCAAAAACAAGGAAAATTGGAACCCCAAACCTGGTCATAATGTTTTCTTGCAAAAAGTTGATGACCACATCTTCGTTCACTTTGCACAGCAAAACTGTTTTGACACATCTTATGAAATAATTTGTAGCTGTAAGGATATATCAATGTTGTAGTGAAGAATTTGGACTAATTTTCCCAGTGATATCTATACCCCACTGTTCGAATGGCTCCGAAATAATGACGGGTTGCAATGGTCCAGCTGCTTTTGATAATCTACCACCACCCATTTGACATACATCGCATTTTCTCGCATAAGCATGAGCATATTTGAATAATGTTGGCCAATAATAGCCAGCTCTGAGGATATTATGAGTAGTAGTATCCAAAGAAATTTCCTCCCACAGGGCCATCATGCAATTATTTAACTACTTTGGATGCATCATCTTGCTCAAGGCAGCTCAGAAACACCCCATCGTAGATTTTTCTGAAAAGAACTCCATTGATTATCTGGTAGGAGGCCAACTTCAAACGAAGTGCCCTTCGTTGTTTAGAGTTCCAATGCTATGGTAAATTTCCTTGCTAGAGGCAATGCACTAGATCTCTATACCAATATTCGGTAGTAGTAAAGATGGGACATACATCAATTATGTTTAACTCTGCTTCATTCTCCCAAACATGATCTTCATTAGTATGACATTCTGCAAGAAACTTACATGGTCCTTGACCTTTAATAATAGTGGCTGGCTTGAATTCTAAATCATACTCGTGTACTATTGTCACCCAGTTTCATCTTCACTCACCCAATTCTTTCTGTACGAAGAGGGACCTGAGAGTCAGATGAGAAATGATCACTTTTGTCTTGTTCTTCAAAATATAAGGTCTGAATTGTTTTATTGCTTTTAAAATTGCGTATGATTGTTTGTCTACAATAGGGTAATTCAATTCAGCCCCTTGTAATCTGGTGCTCATAAACGATATCAGGTATTCGTCTCCCAACTCTTCCTTCTGTGTGAGCACCGCTGCAAGTGAGTTGTCTAAAGCAAAATTATACAGAATAAAAAAATTATTCAAATTCAAGACTCTTCAGAGAAGGTGCATGAGCTATCTCTGTTTTGATATCATTAAAAGCAACCTTCTCAACATTAGTCCATTTGAATTGCACGCTTTTCTTCACCATCTATTGCAAAGGTTTTACGATTTGTGCAAAATCCAGTACAAAACTTTTGAACAAAATTTATTGTAACTGTTAGCACCATAGTTGAAATTGTAGATTGTTTGATTGAAGGATTTGAAAATGTTCATATGTGAAAATTGTGTGGAAGCGCTCTTTAGGTTAACGGGTGAGAAAGATCCTTCATTGGGGGACGTTGGATAAAGAAATGGTTTTGATCTATGGTTGTAGATCGTTCCATTGATGAAACATGGGGGAGAAATTGAAATCATCCCATCGGCAAAATGGAGGTATAAGGTGTCAAACAGGGACGGCTCATATTTGACGCACTGTAGATAAATGGTGGTGAAGAATTCCGGAGATCGGAGATGCAAGGATAAAATAAGTTTTGAAATTCACGGAATGGGTTAACAGGTGGAAAGATTAAATGGACAGGATGAGAGCGGAGATATATTTACAGCCATGAACAATTTTGCGGATTGAACTAGCGTGGGGAAATTCCAAATTAGAATCCACGGAAAGTGGTAGGGTCCACGTTGATCAATGGTTTAAATAGCGCTCAGGCTATGACCGACGAATACGGTGCATTCCACAAATGGAATTTTCTCGATCAATCAGTTCTAAAATGATTTGTGGAATGTTAAAATTTTCCACGGTTGGATTGTCGAAGACATTTACCACCATACACACTCTTTTTGGTCAAATTGGCCTAGTTAAACCACTATCATAAGTATAATTGACATTAATTGACATCAGTGGAGCATTCATTCACATCATCCAGTCACACCCACGCCTACGTACAGTCAAGGAAGCTAACTTAGCCTTCTCCTACAGTCAAGGAGGCTAACTGGAGCACTCCGGGGGTGATCTGAGTGATATTAATGCACCTAATTGCTAACTGGTGGTTACAATCAGTTCAACCAGTTAGTTAAGGTGCCTCCTCTCATTAAATATATTATTTAATGATTATTTATTATTATTTAATGATTTGGAGTCAACAGGGGCTCCTCCACCAACTTATGATGATCATTTCAGCTCCAGTTAACCTCATCGGGGTTCATTGAAGTCATTGAAGCACTAGCACTTGATGGTTGGCTTGATATGACATGTGTTTGATCTCTTTCAGTTGAGATTCAGTCATTTATTGCACTCTGACTTCAGTTAGGTTTTGGTGAGTCAATTAGGGTTTTGGTCAAGTGGTTAATAGAGTGTGAACCAATGGCTTACATTTAGTTAAGCTAGACTCACTCATTGAATTCGAATGACCTCCTTAGGTATTTGAATTCCTCATTGATTCAAGCTATTGCTTGACATTGTTATTGTAACTATTCATTTTTTATTGAATATACAGAGAGGAAACCATTATGGTTCTGATTAACACCACTTTTGAGTTATTTGTTGATTATTTCTTGATGAGATTGATTATTTGTTCCTAGATCAATGTGCAAGATTAATATGGTATCAGAGCTTACGACGGGATGAAGATATATCTCTCAAAAACAATCTTTTTGACAGATTTCTTCATGAAAAGTGAGCAATAGCTCAAAAATCTAGCGCTACACCAGAAGCCAAGGCTTACCACTCAATACCCCAAGTAAAAAACTTGTTGATCAAGCTTGCTTGATTGAGTATGTTGGGTGTGATGAAAGCCTAGAATTTGGAGGTTGTCCAACCTTATTTTTCCCTTTCTATTTTTATTTTCAGGTTTCTATAGGTGAAGCATTCGCTCCAGCACATCCAGATGGCCTCCTCAGCAGATCTCTTGACTCCATACAATTTCCACTCAAGGAAAAGTGATATGGAGATTCAGCTGTGCTCCAAAGGACTTTTTAGAGTCACCATGGACACTGAAGTTGAGCCTGGATCCGCCATAGAAAAATCAAGATTCTTGAATAAGAAGGATGAAGCCTTCAGTTTCTTGTGCCTCTCTATTTCCTGAGACCTTCTCTTCCATCTTACCGATTTGAAGACACCGAAATAAATATGGGACAAATTGGAATCTCTATACAGAAAGCATGATGACTTGAGGGTTTACCAACTTGAAAATGAACTCATGTCTCTCCAACCTTCCAATTTTAAGACTCTGAATGATTTCTTTACAAAGTTCAAGCATATTGTTTTACTCTTGAAGCAATGCAACATGGAGAAGGAGGATGATCAGCTCATCCTTGCCATACTCTCCAAACTTGGGGCTGATTATTTAGTTTTTGTTTCTACATTCCGTGCAGGGAATCTCACAACCCCTGGATGGAAGATGCCTACACTCAATGCCTTCATTGATTCCCTAACAAATGAACATGACAAGATTGTCCAAATGGGGATCATCCGATCTTCCTGTGATCAAGCCCTCCATGTCTCGAGGCCCAAAGATCTGAAGGGTAAAGGAAAGCAACAGAAAAATAAAAAAACTAAATTTGATGCTCCCAAGCCTAGAGTTGAAAACCAGCAGCATGATGAATCTTCCGGCTCAAGTAAGAACAAAGGAAAAGGGCACAATGGGAAAGAAAAAGTTAAGTGTTCTTACTGCGGGAAGGGTTTTCACCCTGAACATGCCTGCATGAAGAAAAATATTGATGAATCAACCTCTCTCCTTGAGAGGAATCACATCAATCTTCCGGAGAGCTTTCGGAGGAGAGATCACCAAGATCGGGAACCACAGCATGAGAAAGGCCATACCCTCATGGCAAGCACTTCGAAGTCCAAAGCACTGCTGATTGACTCTAGAGATTCGAATCACATGATGGCTGAAAAAGACTCCTTTTCATCCTTGGAGACCAGCAAATCCATCCCCATCCACATGGGAGATGACTCCACCATCATTTCCGAAGGACAAGGTACTGTAGATCTTGAAAATGGTTTTTTCTCTAATGTTTTGTATGTACCGTCTCTAGCAGCAAATCTCCTTAGTTTCTATCAGATGACACATACAAGAATTCCTAAGAGAGTCTTTTTCAGCCCAAATGATGTTGAGATAACAGAAATTTCATCCAAGAAGCTCATTGCAAAAGTCCTTGCAAATCATCATGCAAAAGCCTATGAGTTCTCTCACTTTGTTGCGGATGTAAAGCCCACTGCTCTACTAACTCATGGAAATGAGGTTAGTAGGCTGTGGTATGAGAGGTTTGGCCATCTTAATTTCAAATATTTGTAGCAATTACAAGAAAACTCCATGGTTGAAGGCCTCCCGGTCATCAAGGCAACCACGGGAATTTGGAAAGGCTGTGTGATTGGAAAACACCCTGAGCACAAGTTCGATCGGGGGAAGGCAAACCGAGCTACAAGAATATTGGGGCTGATACATTCTGATATCAGCGATCCAATGCCTGTCACATCCATGAATGGATAAAGGTGCCTCCTTACTTTTATTGAGGATTTTTCAAGGTATACATGGGTTTTCTTTCTCAAAAAGAAATCAGAAGTATGTGAAAAAAATTCTGAATTGAATGCCTTGATCGAAAATGCCTCTGGGCTTAAGATCAATATCTTGAGATCTGATAATAGAGGGGATTATGTCAGTAATTAGTTTCTATACATATGCTCCCAAAGTGGTATTCAGGTCCAGCATTCAATTCCCTACACTCCCCAGCAAAACAGAGTAGCGGAAAGGAAGAACCGGTCTCTCAAGGAGATGACCACCTGTATGTTGGAGTCAAAGAAGCTTGCTGCAAATTTGTGGGATGAAGCCATACATGCTACAGAATAAATTCATAATAGGGTGTGACACTCATCTATGAAAGGAAATACTCCTTTTGAACCATACTTCATACACAAGCCGTATGTGTCGAACCTACGAGTGTTTGGGTCCACTGCATGGGCCTGGATTCCGCTTGATAAAAGAAGGGCTTTGCAACCGCAAAGCATAGAATGTATGTTTATTGGGTATCCTAATGAATCTAAAGGATTCAAGCTGCTGTATATCAATACCAAACAGATCATCATCTAGAGAAGTGTCAAGTTCGATGAGCCTCTTCCGGAGATGGAACTAGTGAAGGAGAAAACTGCTGAATTTCCTTCCTATTCTACTGAATATTTGGATGATCAAATTGGGGGTGATGACCATGATTTGGATTCTATGATTTCTGATATCAGTGTGCAGCAATAATTATATGTTGAATCAGAACCTGAATTGCAAAATCATCTTCCTACATGGGCCCAATAGACACTCTCCTCCACAGGAGACAACATTGGAAATCCGGATGATCCAAGGAGAACCCGGTCTGATTTCCAAAGAGCAGGTATTGCGGTCTCTTGTTCTAATAATTTGCTATCTGAAACTTGCTATTTTATGGTTAGTTCAGATCCAAAATCCTAATACCATGCTCGTAATGATCCGAGATGGAAAGTTTCCATGGATGAAGAGATGAATTCTCTTCAGAAAAACACTACTTGGGAGCTAGTTTCTCTTCCTCCAGGAAGGAAATTGGTTCAATGGAAGTGGGTGTTTCAGACAAATTTTGATGCTAATGGAAGCACCTAAAAATATAAGGCAAGGCTGGTAGCAAAAATTTTCTCTTAGGTCCAAGGAGTGGACTACCATGAGACCTTTGCACCGGGTGCAAAAATGGACTCCATCCGCCTTGTTTTGGCAATTTCAGCATCCAAGCACTGGGAGGTGCATCACATGGATGTTAAATCAGCCTTTATGCATGGATATCTTCATGAGGAGATATATTTGAAGTATCTTGAGGGCTACATCACTGATCCATCTTTGGTTTTCAAGCTAAAGAAGTCACTATACATGTTAAAACAGGCCCCAAGAGAGTGGTATTCCAAGATGGATGCCTTTCTTCTCTCGCAAAACTTTCAGAGATGTAGATCAGATCCAAATGTGTATTTATAGCAGCATTATGGTCATATAATTATCATTGTTTTATATTTTGATTACTTACTGATCACAAGTATCACAGTTGCCTCCATTTCAGCCATCAAAACTGCTCTCCACAATGCCTTTGAAATGAGTGATTTGGGGCTTCTAAAACAATTTTTGGGGCTCGAAATCGAGCAAAATTCTGATGGGATTATGGTCACTCAATACAAATACACATAATACCTGTTAGTCAATTTTAACATGGCTGAATGTAGGCCTTCACCATTCCCTTTCCTTTCAGGGATCAGCCTTGAAGAAGGAAAACACACACCTCCCATGGACTGCACTATCTATCGACAGCTGATTGGTAGCTTGTTGTACTTGACACATTCTAGGCCTGATATTTGTTATGTCATGAATGCTGTATCAAGATACATGTAGAAGCCTCATGATCTTCATTGGAAGGCAGCCAAGAGGATCCTCTAGTATATTCAGGGAACCAGGACCTACAGCATTCACTATGCTGCAGACTCCGAGCTAGAGCTGGTTGGATACACAGATTCTGATTGGGCGGGTGATTCTATTGATTGAAATTCAAATTCTGGATATGTATTCATTTTTGGCAGTGGCCCCATTGGCTGGTCAAGCAAAAAGTAGGCTTCCATAGCACTATCTTCAGTAGAGGCTGAGTATTGAGGAGCGGTGAATGCTTGCATCCAAGCAGTTTGGATGCAAGGCATTCTTTCAGAGTTTGATCTTGGTAGTACTTTGTCCACCGTC
>LPNX010956237.1:794259-825918 GCA_001517045.1 Pseudotsuga menziesii | reverse complement strand
CTAGTTAAACCACTATCCTAAGTATAATTGACATTAATTGACATCAGTGGAGCATTAATTGACATCATCCAGTCACACCCACGCCTACCTACATTCAAGGAGGCTAACTAGAGCACTCCAGGGGTGATCTGAGTGATATTAATGCACCTAATTGCTAAATGGTGGTTACAATCAATTCAACCAATCAGTTAAGGCGCCTCCTCTCATTAAATATATTATTTAATGACTATTTATTATTATTTAATGATCTGGAGTCAACAGGGGTGCCTCCACCAACTTCTGATGATCAGTTCAGCTTCAGTTAACCTCATCGAGGATTGAAGTCATTGAAGCACTAGCACTTGATGGTTGGCTTGCTATGACATGTGTTTGATCTCTTTCAATTGAGATTTAGTCATTTATTGCACTCCAACTTCAGTTAGGGTTTGGTGAGTCAATTAGGGTTTTGGTCAAGTGGTTAATAGAGTGTGAACCAATGGCTGACAGTCAGTTAAGCTAGACTCACTCATTGAATTCGAATGACCTCCTTAGGTATTCGAATTCCTCATTGATTCAAGCTATTGCTTGACATTGTTATTGTAACTATTCATTGTTTATTGAATATATAGAGAGGAAACCATTCTGGTTCCGATTAACACCATTTCTGAGTTATTTGTTGATTATTTCTTGATGAGATTGATTATTTGTTCCTAGATCAATGTGCAATATTAATATGGATGGTCTTCATGAAGGCAGGTTGCAATGCAAGGGCTAATATTGATTCCTATGAATCAAGTTGTATAGGATGTTAGTTTTGAGTATTGGTGTTGAGATCTTGCACATGAACGGCTTAGATTTTGAAGAAGATAAAATCTACGGTCTAGATTACAGGAGGTGCGCCATGCTTATGAAACATAAAAATTATAAAAATCACCTACATGGAGTTCAAAGGTTTGTTTTTCTGAGCATTGGAGTTGACGATAGCATTGACTGTGTGCAAAGTGCCAACATGGACAAATCGGAACACTGTGCTAATTAACAACGTAAGCATCCTGAAAATTTCCAAGTACTTCTGAAAATGGATAGGATGGATGAGATAGAAGTGGTAGAAGTGGAAGATAATGAAGAATTAAGGGTTTCCTATCAGAAGGATGAGAAAAGTTTTAAAGATAAGAATTCTGAAATTTTTGATACTATTTTAATGAATGAAACAATTGAGACAACTAAAAATAAGTTGTAATTCTTAAGGACTAGGGTAGGGATGCCTATGGTGTTTTCAAATATTTCTTTTATTTTTTCCCTGTCGACCAGACCCCCAATTGCCCTGAATTTGTCAAGTGGTGTGTGAATAACTATTCTGCTGCTGAAGGAGTCATTATGAATAAACCTAATTCTAGGATCATTTTCCCTATTCAATCCTCTGTTATCCGCAAATCCGTATCTGTCACAGATGATTTTATTCCTTTATCCCAAGAATATAAAGAAGAAAATATCATACATTTCTTCCAAGAGTCTATAGCTGAGAGTAAAGAATCCTTTTTAAAGTCATGTTTGAATCCAGATAGTGAGGTTATAGGTTTATCTTACCCTATTGACCTAGTTCTATTTAATGAAGGAACCTATTCTTGTATTACTTTAGCCAGTCAATTTTTGGGGTTAGACACTAATGGTTATGTTATAGAGTCACTATTGAGTCTGTTGTTTGTCTTAAGTACCTGTCAAATTTAGTCTGAACTTCCAAGTTAGTCCTTCCAATCTTGTTGCCTTAAATTTGGTGAGTTCCTAGCTGAGAACATTCGTTCTCAGTTAGTCAACTTCCATGATACAAGAGTTTTCCTATCCCAGTCCTTTTTGCTGAAAATGTTCTTATCATAAAACGATGACAGCTTACAATCTCCTAAGTTGGTAATCATACATGAAATAATCCAGAATTATTGCAAGTTTTTCAATGGTTTGATGGAAAAATGTACAGCATTTTCTTTCAAGAAAGATTGCCCAGGGTATTACCAGAGATGAAGGAAATATTGCAGCTTTTCCCTAGTAAAATGATAGGATATTGGTTCCTTTCAGAGTCTGAAACAGTTATAAGATTGTATGGATTTGTGCACCAGCATTTCTTCCAGCATTTCTGACAACCAGGATCTTCTCTTTGGAATTTCTCAGACAAAATCTTACAGTGGAAGAGGAACACATCTTAAACTTCAGGAAGATTTTGGATATGAAATTTCCGTGGGAGGCAGGGCCATAAGTTGTCAAAAGTAGAGTTGCTTTACCCATAATTGATAATATTCTCAAGAGCATGGGGTTTTATTTGGGAACTGTAATCAACTATGATCCACACCAAGTAATTTCCAAAAGAAGATAGGAAAATAACAATAAGCCTTTTGAACATACTAAAGTAGTTGGACTCAGGGAGGCAGCTAATTGGGAAGATTATCCTAACAAAGCTCCAAATAATGTCAGCATGGAACAAGACTCTGTATCTTCCTTACCTGGAAATAATTCTCCTCCAATGGATATTTCTAATATAGTTGCAGTTGCTGGTAATATTTCATCCTTAATAAGTTTTTCAGGAACTTCAAAGAAGAGAGAGCATTCAGATTTCATGGACACTGAAAAAGCAGACACTGCTAGTACACCAAAGAAGCAGAAAACTGAACAAGAGGGACAAATGGTGCAAGTAAAGAAGAGCAGTATGAAAGGTAAAAATAAATAAGAAAATCCCAAAGTAGCTGGTCTGGAACTTCAAGAATATGTGTTTGATGGAGTAACCCAAAATAAATATACATCAAAAGAGGAATGGTTGAATACTTACAGGGAAAAGGATGATAAAACCTTTTATGAAATAGTGAAATTATATGAGGGAGTAAGACAATTTCCCAAGCCAGATGTAACATTGAAAACTATAAGGGATCATGCCAAAGATACCCTGAGTTTAGCCATGACTGCTAGTAATATGGTATTAGAGGTGAATGTGAACTTAAAAAATGTCCCTACCACAGATATAATACATTTTCATAGAGAAACATGTGATATTTTATATACAAGACTGCTCAAATATACATTGTAGGTATCTAAGCTGGAGTAAAATAAAAAGAGATCCCAGGACCTCTTACGGAAAGAAAAGGTTGAAAACAAGGCCCTTCGAATCAAGATTAAAAAGTTGCAGGATGATTTGTTGAAGGTTGATGGGAAATCAAACAAAGGAGTAGTGGCACAAAAGTTATTTGATGAAAAAGAGAAAGAGGTTCAAGTGCTAAAAAAGAAATTGAAAATTCCTTCCACTCAGCTTATTCAGACTTCTGAATTAACAGAGTTTGAGAAGGAGAAAGAAGCATTAAACACTGAATTGACTAATCTTAAATCCAAGTTGTTAAAGCTTGAAGAAAAAAAAACAGTGGGAAAAAGATGCTAAGCTTCTGGTAGAAAGTGAGAAGGACCTAAAAGCTAAGCTAGAAGCAAAAGAAAAATAATTACAGGAGAAATGTGAAAAATTCAAAGATCAATTTACTACTCCTTCTGTAGAAGTAGATGCAACATCTCTTTCTAAAGAAATGTCTTAGTTAAAGTTGAAAGATGTAGAACTCACAGGGTTAAAGTTACAGAACAAGAACCTTGAAGAGATGGCTTTGAAAAAAGAACAAGAGAAGAAGGAAATAGAGGAAAAATACCAAGAATTAATAAATCAGAATACTAAACTAAAAAAGAAGGTGGTTGGTCAAATGGCCTTGCAAGGAGCCAAACATATGATTTGGGATAAGATTATTCAGGAAGATAATAAGTTTAGACCATATTTAGATTTTATTGCAGATCAAGAGAGTGCTCTGAAAGCAACCAGACAAAATATTTTGATAGTAAAGTAGGGTTTAAATAAGAAGCCAATGGAAGTAGCTCAGAATGCTATCAACTTTTTAAGTGCCTTGTCAGAAGATCAAGACAGAAGGTTAGGTATCCAAGACAAATTTTTTATTTCCTCTTGGGCTACACAAGTGATTGGAAAATACATAATGTTGGATATTGTACAGGCCAAAGTTGATATTATAAGTCATAGATTCAAATAAGTGACTAAATTATTCACTGCATTGTTAAACAAGGGAATTCCTTTGTTCTAGGAGGAAATTCGACCATTATTGTCTCAGGAGGAATATCTGGAGAAATTGGCAAATTGTAGGTCAGACCACAGTAAGTGTCAATATATGCAGCAAGCTCTGTCTGGAAGAGTCGTGTTTGATAAAATGGCTGAGGAGTTCGAGTTATTGTTTGATTTTAAAGTCACGTGTTCCAAGATGCCTAATCTTTCATATGTAGAAAGCATGGAGCTCAGAGTTCTGGAACATGAAATGGTTGTTGCATATTTGCATAAGCCAGAACAATGGAGAACAGTTCAACAATTTGGATCAAATAAATAAAAATTACAACCATGAAGATATCAAGAAAGACAGCACAAAGGAATTTCAGCGAAGGATAAATTTTATGATAAAATGTTATTTTAATTTCATTTAGTTAAGAAGTTTTCTTATCTCAGAGTTTCTTTGTAATAGACGAGCACTTTGACACATGTAATAAACGGTTTAAATTGTTAGATAGTTAGGTTTATTGTTCAGCTCAAGGAACAATTGTATAAGTATTCATACATTGGATGAAGTGAGGGTTGGAACTCCTGATATTTTGAAAGATTTGTGTATTCAAGTATTTATTTAATTTACAGAGGCGAAATTTGGAGTTATTTCAGAGATTCCTGTGTTATTTCATGTTGTAGTCTGTACTTTCTCTTCTCCTGTGAATTTTTTTCCAGTTTTATCTTTCCATTATGTATTCCTTCATGTCTGAAATGAGTGTATAATAGTTTAGAATTCGTATTACTATGCTCTAGCTGTGCTTTTCAGATAATCACCAAGACTTTCTTCTAAAATTGATACATAATTCATTTTTACAATGCTCTGTGTTAATGGTATGTTCATGTTATTCCTTTTTCACCAGACAATCAAATTTTGACTGTGATAGAGTAGCTACCTTGCCTTTATTAAACTTCCATGCATAATTTATGTCTATCTATATTCATATCTTGAATCCATAGCCCAAATTTCATGTGTTATGTTTCAACCAATCTTACCAATTACAAACAATTCTGCTTATACATATCTGGCCTTGTTAATATTTGGTGAGAGATCCCTCTCGGAAGAGAAAAAAGCCAGTTTTCTCTTTAAAAGTGGTTTTTGTTGTTACCTGGGAATAGTCTTTACAACCTTTGGTAATTTTTCAGTGTTAACAAATTGGATTCATTGTCGGGGACAAAAGCGCATATCATCCCTGGGAAGAACGACAAGGATTTCAAAGTTTCAAGAAAGAAATTTTTGTGGGAAAGAAAAAGTTTCCACATTCAAAAGAAGGTTGTACATTTTCCCTAGCGAATTCACATTCATTTTAAACAGTATTACAAAACGACATCCTGGCTTTCAGGAGAGCAAATACAAGAGGTAATCCTAATACTGAAACTTTGCAAAGTGTGGAAGATCCAGAGAAATTGCTTAGAAATAAAAATAAAGAAAAAATAAATAGTTCTCAGTTCCGTGCATCATCCTCTCAAGATTTTCATAGTATACAAGAATATGAATGGGAACTAGTGTGGAGAGAATATTGTTAAAATCAAAATCTGAATCTGACCTAAAGAAATTTGGGATTAAANAAAAAAAAAAAAAAAAAAAAAAAAAAAAAAAACTATCCCTATTGTCCAAAATTTTCAGCCTCATATTTCCCAAACTATTCAGAATCCTCCAATTTTTCAAACTTTACCACTTGCTCCAAATCCACCTAGACCAATGGTTGTGGCTAGGTTTTCTCCTTTGGATTTACCTACGGTGCTACATGACCTTCCCTTAAATTATGCCCAGAGGATTTCATTGTATGATGGAGAAGGGAATATTACTGCAAAATATCATGTTGGAAAACTTGATGACTTTATAGATTTGGAAGAGGTTGATTATGAGGATTTCAAGATGAGGCTGTTTGCACAAAGCTTGTGTGGGGAAGCCAAGAAGTGGTATAAAGATTTACCTGTTTGGTCTATTCAAAACTTTGATGCCTTCCAAACTTCCTTCTTGGAGAGATGGGATGATAAGCAGAGTCCATTACAAGTCCTATATTAGTACAATAATCTTAGAAAAGGAGGTTTTGAGTCAGTTCATGATTTTTCCAGTAGGTTCATGAGAGTCTATAATTCAATACCTACTGATATTAAGCCTTCACCTGGTGCTGCTAAACTTCATTATGCAGAAGCCTTTGATAATGACTTTGCATTGTTGTTGAGGGAAAGAAAATAAGCCAGTATTCTTGTTATGTTTATAGATGCCTTGGAAGTAGAATCCAATATGATGGCATGTGGAAAGATAAAACAAAGAGTATATGTTGATAGGAGGAAAGGTAGAGAAGAAACTATGCCCTCTGCCTCTTCTGCTTCTTCATATAATGATGTAAAATTTGAAATGATGTTGAAAACAATGGAAAATTTAATGGATAGGCTGACTATGGATACTAGGCTAGTGAATTGAGAACAGAATGAATCCCATATCAGAAACCCTAACTTTAGAAGGTCTATTCCTCCTCCCCTTCCACAGAATAGACAAAGGGATATGAAAAATCCAAGGAACCAAGAAGATCAGCAAATAAGACCACCTTTCCTTTAAAATTATGTTGCTGATGAAGATGGTGCATATTTTATTGAAGTCCATATTCATCATTTTGGTGATTTAGATTCTGAAATCTATTTGACTGAGAAGGAACATAGTATGTTTGCACAAGAGGATGATAATAGAGATTTTGAGGAGGAGTTGGAACAGTATCAGAAGGGGTATATGCATGCATGACATGGTGTTGCATAATGCTATGTTAGATTTAGCTGCTTCACATAATTTGATGCCTAAAGGAGTGGTAGAAAGTTTGGGATTAGAGATTACAAGGCCTTATAAATGTTTGTATTCTTTTGATTCCAAAAGGGTGAAATGTATGGGTTTGATAAAAGACATGGTAGTATCTTTGAATAAATTACCATCTATAACCATGGTCATGGATGTTGTTGTGGCTGATATCCCTCCCAAATTTGGTGTTTTGTTGTCAAGATCTTGGACTTCAAAGTTAAAAGGAAGTTTGCAAATGGATATGTATGATGCTATAATTCCTGTTCTTAATGAAAACAAGAGACTGTATAGTGAAAAAAGATCACCATATGTTGTTAGCAGCCAAAATAATCCAGGAGTTCATCATATTTATGTTGTTGATATAGAATTAGGGTCATCTGTTTTCTTTAATGATGTTTCTCCTTGTAATTCAAAGGTTGTTGTGCCAAATAAAGCTAAAAACTATAAAAAGGTGATGAATGAATAGGAAGCATTGGAAAGAAAGCAAAAGGAAGAAGGGGTATGGACTATGTATTTTGATGGGTCTGTGGCTAAAGTGGGTGCTGGTGCAGGTGTATATATAATTTCCCCTATTAGAGATTTTAAAGATTTCTCTTACAAGTTGACCTTTGAATGTACTAATATTGTAGCAGAATATGAAGCTTTGTTGTTTGGTTTGCATGCACTAAAAGATTTGGGTGCTAAAAGAGTCCAAGTTTTTGGAGATTCAGAACTTGTGATAAATCAGGTGAATGATAGTTATCAAACTAAGCATCCTAGAATGAGAGCTTATAGGAATGAAGTGAGGGATATGTTTGGGAATTATTTCACCAAACACAGTGTCAAAGTGGTTCCTAGATATGATAATACAGTGGCATATTCTTTGGCAATTGCTGTTGGAAAATTTAAGACTCCTACTGCAGGTAAAAGAAAATATAAGGTTGACATTGTAAAGAGGCCTTCCATACCAGACAATACCAAGTACTGGCAGGTTTTTGAAGATGATATGCAAATCAAAATATTTCAAGTTATTGTTTGATTTTAAAGTCACGTGTGCCAAGGTGCCTAATCTTTCATATGCAGAAAGCATGGAGCTCAGAGTTCTAGCACACGAAATGGTTGTTGCAGATTTGCCTAAGCCGGAACAGTGGAGAATAGTTCAACAATTTGGATCAAATAAATACAAATTACAACCATGAAGATATCAAGCAAGACAACACAAAGGAATTTCAGCAAAGGATAAATTTTATGATAAAATGTTATTTTAATTTCATTTTGTTAAGAAGTTTTGTTATCTCATAATTGCTTTGTAATAGAACTTTGACACATGTAATAAACATTTTAAACCATTAGACAGATAGGTTTATTGTTTAACTCAAGGATCAATTGTATAAGTATTCATACATTGGATGAAGTGAGGGTTGGAACCCATGAGATTTTCAAAGATTTGTGTATTCAAGTATTTATTTAATTTACAAAGCTGAAAGTTGGCATTATTTCAGAGATTCCTGTGTTATTTCATGTTGCAGTCTGTACTTTCTCTTCTCATGTGAATGTTTTTCCAGTTTTATCTTTCCATTATGTATTCCTTCATGCCTAAAATGAGTGCATAATAGTTTAGAATTCATATTTACTATGCTCTAGGTGTTCTTTTCAGATATTCACCAAGCCTTTCTTGTAAAATTGATACAGAAATCATTTTTACAATGCTCTGTGTTAATGGTATGTTCATGTTGTTCCCTTTTCACCAGACAATCAAATTTATATTATGACTGAGTAGCCACCTTGCCTCTGTTAAACTTCCATGCATAAGTTATGTTTATCTATATTCATATATTGACTCCATAGCCCAATGGTCATGTGTTATGTTTCAACCAATCTTACCAATTACAAACAAATCTGCTTATACATATATGGCCTTGTTAATATTTTGTGAGAGATCCCTCTCAAAAGAGAAAAAAAGCCAGTTTTCTCTTTAAAAGTGGTTTTTGTTGTTACCTGGGAATAGCCTTTACAACCTTTGGTAATTTTCCAGTGTTAACAATACCCATAAATGAATATTGCATAGATTTTTTATTATGGGTTAAGGGAATCTGATATATAACTTCAATTCTTTCTAGTTCTATGGAGATTCCCTTCTTTGAAATAATATGACCCAACAGTTTTCCTTCTAGAACTACGAAAATTATTTTCTTTGGATTTAAAGATATGCCATATTTTCTACAGCGATCAAAAATTTGTTTTAAATGAAAACATGATCTTCTCCTTTCTTAGAGAAAATTGTCATGCCATTTAGGTACACCACCACACAGTGGTCGATTAGTCCTCGGAATGCGATATCCATGGCCCTCTGAAATGTAGATCGAGCATTTATGAGACCAAAGGGCATTCTTCTATAAGCAAATGTTCCCCACTTCATGTGAAATGTAGTCTTCATCCTATCTTGTTCAGCCACCAACACTTGATTATAGCCTAAAAATCCATCTAAAAGGGAGAAAAACTCCGAGCCTGACACCATTTGAAGAATTTGTTCCATCTATGGAACTGGATAGTTGTCTTTATCTGAAGCTCTATTCATGTTTTGGAAGTCAACGCACAACCTTATTTCTCTTGAATTATTTCTTACTGGAACTAAATTAGCCACCCATTATCAATGTCTAACACGAAAAATAATCTTTGCATCGACTAATTTCTTTACCTCATTTTGGATTAAAGGTTCCAACTTTGCATGCATTTTCCTCAGTTGTTGATTGAATGGTTTTATGCCTGTTTTAATAGGAATAATGTGTTTAATGATGTGTGTGTCATATGTCTTTAGGTATTCATATTTTCATGCAAATATATCCTTATATTGCTAAAAAAAATTAATAAACCAACTCCTTTCTCCGAGCGAGCAACACTTTCCTAGATTTACGTACTTGGCCTCAGCCTTCGTCCCCAAATTTATTAGTTCATATTGCATGTATGAACTGTTAGTTTTGACATTGTGTAGTTTTCTGAATTTGTTATGTAAATCAAACATTCCTTCCAATGCCCTTACTCCTTGGGGCATGAAATTTCCTTTGGCTACTTCTCCATTTTGTAGATTTTCCTGATGCTCTTCATCATCGATTATAGAGTCCTTGAAAACTTCATCATTTGTCAGAAAATCATTAATCTATTCATCATCATCAAACACCCTCAAATTTGTAATATTATCTGCTACTAATGGCCTGAAAATAAGTTCAATAGAACACTTGTTATTAGTTGGCACTAACTTGGAAGTAGAAACAACGAAAAAATCAGCTGCAGCATTTTGTAATCTAGGAATTGAGTTTATATTGAAAGCATTGAAATGTGATATAAAATTACACACTTAAGCATGATATCATTTTAGGTGTGGTGATAAACAATGAATTTTGTCTCTGATTTTCCTAACTACTATCTCATAATCACTGAAAAATTTTAAATTTCTAACATTAAGTTCAATGGCTTTCTTCAGGCCATGGACTAGAGCTTCATATTTAGTTGTATTGTTTGTGCATTCAAAATATAATCTACAAGAGAGAAAATGTTTATTCTTTTCTAGGTCAATCGGGACACAACCAGCTCGTGATCCATCTTGTGTTTTGGACCCATCAAAATATAAAAACCAAAACCTATCTTCTAGCTCTACCTGATTAGTATCACTTCCCATGTTAGTGACTAAATTTACTATATTATAGTCAATATCATCAGTCCGTGAAAATTGAAGGATATTGGACTACGTGTATGACTCAGAACTGGCTTCTTCGGCTTGACAATAACCTAGCTCAAGCTCTAAAAAATAGTTTCCCAAAACTGAAGACACTACATTCACCGACCCATTATTTCCTTTCAACTGAGTTACATTATGTTTCATATGTGGTTCCCTCAATATTTTAATCTGATTTTGACTATTTTTATATGGAAGCCACATGTGAGACCAATCAGTTGAAAAGTAACCATTCAATTTTGTGGACCATTCCTAACTCAATATCAATCCATAAGTTTATGGTATATCTACTACCATGATATCTATGAACTAACAGACTCTAGGATCTGCAGATAACTGTATCAACATATCTTTCATTTCACCTATCACTTTAACAACAGACCTGTCCAATTGAATGATCTGACAAGGGGATGGTGTGGGTTGACCATTAATCTTCTTACATATCGAGAGTGGCATAACGTTGGATGAGGCCCCATAATCCACCAAACATTGATGTACATTATGATTAAAAATCTCAAATGATAACAAAAAAGGAAAAGTATAAGATTTATATTTTCCTCCAATGCTTGCTTCATTAATTTCAGTATCATAATCAATGGTTTATGGGATACTACTGGGAAGCCCATCAAAAGCTTCCATAAGTTTATTTCTTTGCTAAGGAAAATTACACAATTCGAATAGAGAAATATTTTCTTTTTCTTTCTTAATGTCCTCTACAATATAATATCCCATGTCATGTTCTACTAAACCTTTCTTGGTGCCTTTTTTTTTATTTACCATGGTCTTTACAGGTTTGTTGACTACTGGGTTTGTCTCTTTTATGTTTACCAAATTAGACTTAGGTGTTGTTTGACTAGTACTAAGAATTTTCTTCATGTTTTCTTTTATCTTCTGTATTTTAGGAAGTACTAAAATTTCATCCATTACTGGTCCTTTACTTCTAGTTGTGACATTAACAGATGATACTTGAATCTCCTTAGTAGGTTATTCTTCATTCATCCCTAATGTGGGTGCCCAATCCCATAGGACCATTGTGGTCTCCTCATTTGTTTCTTCTAGTTCATTGTTTTGGTCTTCTTCTACCTCAGGTTCTAAAAATTGAGCATCTAACTGTTGATTCATAACCAAAGTCATTGTGTTTATCCACTGCGGGCAGCTTTTTTCAGAATGATGCTTTTGATGAAAAGTATAGAAATGGTCCATCCCAACTTCATTAAAATTCAAAACAGTAGAATTATATACAGGTTGTTAAGACTGTCCACTTTCCTCCATTTTCTTGTAGTAAGGTTTGAATGTCTTTCTGGACGTACTAGCTCCCTTGTCCTTTTCCAAATCTACTATCTTCTTCGATAACTTCTGAACCATTTTGACTACATTCTCCATCTCGTTTGAGTGTTCTTCCTTGATTCTGGTTAACAACAAAGGTTTTTTACCAGCTGCTCACTTTACTTATTGTTCTAAAGTGTGCTTTGTTATACTATCAAGATTAGCCTCCACCCTATTGGCTTCATCATAATTCTATATCAATGTAAGTTTGATTGCTCTTTTCACAAAAATTGTTATAAGGGGATATATTGTTGTAGTATAATACTCTACTAAAGACTCTTCAGCTAGTTTGTTTGCAGCACTAAAATTGTTTATAAGGGTAGTAAACCTCTGGTTGAAATCTTGAACCTTTTCTTTCTTATTCATTTTCATAAGGGTAGCGATGGTTTTTTTACTACCAAATTTGCTTTTAAATACCCTTTCAAAAGTGTCCCAGTTTGTTATTGAATTGGCTTGGTTTAATGTTTAAAAGTTCCAAAGCTGGATAAAAACTTTTCAAATGGTCTTCTGCAGAAATGCCTCTTCCATGGTCAAACTTTGGTAGCACTCTGTCTGGGCATATAGACAAATCATGCAAAGGTCCAGCCAAATTAAGTGGTGTTCTAGCCCTCCATGTTGGTTTATTAGCGGCAGCCATAACTCGAGGTGGATACTGTGGTGGGTACTATAGTGGAGAGTGAACTGTAGGAGACTATGGTCCCAACTAATCAATAGGTTTGATGATTTCTTGGATAGATAGATCACCAACTCTTCCAAATTTTCCACAAGGATAGAATCTTGAGTATAAGAAATTGCCTTCTTGGGAGCCTTCCTTCTTGGTAATGCAGGAATTTCTTTCAATCCTCCAAGTTTCTTAACATAATATCTTGTGTGTCTCTGAAAGTGATAAACTTCTTCAAACGGAATAGTGTACAAACGTTATGAGCCTTCTTCTTCAGAACTTACCTTTTCTTGCTCTTTATGAATGAAATCTTCAGGAAACACAGTTTCATATGTATTTCCAGTGGAATAGTTTCTTGCAAATGAACTTCCTCTTCCAGGCATGAACTGGCTTCCCTCCTTCTAGTGCCAAAACTGTTTATCAATGGAAAATTATCAGGTACCGACAGTAGGGATTCTCCTCGATAATCGATCCCAACTAGATCATTCACAGTTTGGTATTGGGAACCCTTTTGGTTAGCAGCCTGGCTACCGTAGAATTAAAGTTTATTTAAGTCTTTATTGGTTGCGGCTTAGTCCATCGTTTATGTAATTTTCTTTATATGGATGAAATGAAAAATGCCTAAGCTAAATGCAAGTGACTGATGAACAAGAACCTCACTAGAGATGTGTAGGTTCTTACCTTTCGTCTTACCACTCTTGCTCCTCAATCACTTCTATAAATTTAAATCTAAGAAAATTAATTATATTCTAGTCTACTCTAAACTAATCTATCCTATCCCCTTGGGGAGAAAATTTAGAAGAATGAGAGTAATGTACTATAATTATCTATAATAAATCTTGCAGGTAACTGTTCCAATTTCATACACATAGTTATAACAGAAAGATTAACAAAAATAGATTTGAAATAAGAAAGCAATCATTACTCAATTTATACACAGAATTTTATATGAAAAGCAAAATCATTCGTCATTAAAGAAATATTTCAAAAAATTTAGAATGATTTCACAGTTATACATAAACTCAATAGAAGTAATTCCTGTAACGTCCCCATCCCTCCGACCGACGAAAAGGATGCTACCATGGCATTAACCATCTGGGCTACCAGCCCCATGAACATGTGAATTCATAAAATTGCTGAAATGCTGAAATAAAATGCTTTGAACTAGAACATGCATACATGATCATTTATCATACACAGCGGAAGCAACATACATTCATACAAGCATTCATTCAACATGTTCATCACAATCATTCACAGTAAATAGGATTGCAGAAGTAAAATAGACAAGGTTACTTATCTTATGAAGAACTCGTTCCGCAACCAGTTACGTCACTGCAACGTTCCACCCAACCATAGGCCAGTGTGCTCCTTGATCTCTCAGCAATGTTGCCACCCCTGAGCTGGGCATGATTCTCCAAGGAATAAGGGAACAAGCAGGATTACACATAGCCAAGGATACACAAAACACATCCAAGCCAACACAGTTGGGTTTATTAGGACATCAAGGAGCTGGGAAAGGCTAAATGCTAAGCTGGTGAGCTCATTACATGGTCAGGAACACCTACGCCAGAACTATCCTGACTTCTAAGACACCCACACACACCCAACACAAGGAATCAGTCCCTTCTCTGCTACACAGTCCCTCATGCCCTGCATTCCCTTCCAGTGCTATTCAAGGGTTGTGGAGAAGAAATCCATCCCTCTAGCTCTATCTGTGTGGTTTCCAAACACACCAGGTTTATCAAGCAAACCAAGCCCCCATCCATGCTCCCAACACAGTCCAAATACCAACCATTGCACGCAGGCAATTAATCAGCAATTATAGCTTAACAGGGGAAACGATTCCTAAGTCGTTATTGGCCCTATTGTGGCCAAAACGACTCCCAAGTGAATTACAATAGTCCCCAAACATAATAGCATACACTACCAACAAATGTGGGGAACAATAGCCCGTTCTGGATAACGAAGTCACCAGAAAAAAACTTATACAGACCACACTGGGGAAGAAATTACAGTCTCCCAGCCTGTGCGTAAGAGAAACTTGCACCAGACCCCAAAATACAGAGGGAAACACACATGCACAAGCCACAAATCAGTGAGGAAAACTTACACATAGTCCCTGAACGTAAAATGGCTCTCCACAGGAAAAATCGTGGGTGACAATGACCAAACGGCTCCCAGCTTGCTGCGTTAGTGGCAACAACACAGAACCCACAAATCGGCCTGTGAGGAAGGTATACAGCCATACCATCTGCAAATCCGTAGAGTAAAAACTACGTGGGTAAAACCAGGAAAGCTCCTGTGCGTGAGAATGAACAGCCAATGGTCCCTGCGTGAGGTCGAACAACCCTGCCTATGCGCATGGATGAACAGACAATGGAGAGAATGCGTAGTGGTCATTCTTCTTCCCAACGGGAGGTTCAATCCGCTGGTGGAGTGTGTGTGTGGGAAAGGACTAACAGCCCTAACACACTCCACTCCTAGCCATAACTGCCCCAACTAACAGCAGTAGTTCTTAATGGTGATGGTTGGGTAAGACAACGGAAGATGACACATGGCTTTTTTTCCCATTGGCCAAGGTTTGACATCCCCCACCCTTATCCTTGTGAAAATCATGCCCTTTTCATTATGGTTTCCACGAACATAGCTGGTTGTGTTCATTTTAATTAAAGATTCACATTTACATGATGACAAAACTCAATAGGTATGTCGCATGCCTTGATATACCATCGGTGACAATTTAAATCCAAAACATAGCATAACCAATCAATGGTGGGGCCTTGGCCTTTAGCTCTGCACCATGATCATTACAATATATACATCATGTACATTTAATGCAACGGGGTCAAAACTGGGGTGTTACAATTCCAGATTCGAAATTCCACATAATCCACGTAAAAATACCATGCTGTCCTTTCCCAGCAAATTTTTCTTTCTTTATTAGTAGAAAAAATCAGTTCTTCTTACAAATAAACCAGCCTTCTTATGCCAGCAAAAATTCCCTTCTACTATACCTTTTACCTCTATTTATAATACAATTACAATGACTCATCGACTCCCCTAACCTTAGGAGTTCCACAGTTTTGTCTTTTAGTGCCTTGCACTTAGAAAAAATAATAAATTACATAAAGTGACAAAATACATAAAAAGACAAAAATTTCAAGTAGGTCCAGTTGGTTTTGAAATGCATTCCCCCCATGGATTAGATTCCTTGGAAATAGTTCGATAATCTACTGGCTCCAATAATCTCATGGTCACTTCGTGTATAGCCAACAATGTCTCCACATTTGTCACTTTTGCTGGAATCAATCTGTACAAGTCTTCCAAGAGATAATTACTGACAGAGGCTTGTGCAATCCAGGTTTTAACCACTTCTTTCACTTATGATTTCAATTTTATGAATGTTTTGTTCATCCTCATGCAATCTGTCTTGGAGATATGCCATATGTCGATCCTTGTCTCGGAAGTCATTGAATTTTGTAGCCAAAGAAATTTGGCATTTATCATGGACTTGGCACATCTTTTTGTAGAACTCTGTTCTTTTTTCCAGAGTCTTTTCAATTTCATTATTCTATATTACATAATATTTTCTGCAAATTTCCAGGAGCGCCAATTCTATTTTTAGACCTCGTATTGTCTTCTGAGGCAAGTTTTCAAGAAAAATTGAATTGGATTCTACCCAAGTCAGCTGGCTTTGAACTTTTTTACCGACTTCTAGTAGCGTTGTCCTGAAACTAAGTGATTCATCTACTATTTCATTCAATCTTGTCTCTACCCGCTTGACCTTATATATCTCATTAGCGAGACTTGCTTGGACTTTATGGATCTTTCTCTTGATGTAGGACTGATCATAGAAAGAGATAATGTCAAGCTTACTTTCATTGGCTATCTTAAGCTGAGTCTCTAGTGATCTATTCTATGCCACTAGTTCCTCTACCCGGGTTCTTAGTTCCCTCACTTGTTTGTTTGCCGCAGATGTTTGTGATTTTAATTCTAAATTTTGTCCTCAAAATCCTTTTTCTCTCCTTCCATAATGGTAACCTACACCTCCAGTGCATCCTTTTCCAATTCTAAAGTTTGATACTCCCTTTGGAGCCTTTCCTTTTTGAGAGGTTCACATCGTGTTTCCTTTTTAGTGATAAGCCTTCTCCTCTCTCCTTGACTAAAGTGTCTTTCATTTTAAACATATTTTCTTTATGATGTTTGACATCTGCCACCAACTTGTCGACATTATCAACAATGACTTGCACGGCTGCTATATTCACAGGTGCTAAGAATTTAGGGTCCTTATTAGTGCCTTCCACAATGGTTTTCTCAGTCACTATAACCACATCAGGTTGGGTGCCGATATTTAATATTTTCCTTGATCTTTCAACAATAGTTTTCCTTTCCTTATCAAAAAAATGGTATCTAAGCATGCCACTGTATGCTGCTTAGATGGGTTGTAAGGAACGAGTCCAAGTTCTGTAAGAGGAACATGGTCACCAATAATCGTGCCACTTTATGAAGTAGGAAGGTCCATCAGATTGTCTTGGGTTGTGTCATGGTATAAATTTTCTCTGTCCTTATCCTCCTACTCTTTATTTTTTAATTCCTCGGTTGTTTTCTCAGCTTCCTTTTGCTTTCTTTGTGCTTCTTCCTCCTTTAACCTGTCTTCTTCTTCATTATATTTATGATCCTCTTTCGCTCGCTTCCTTTCATCCTCTTCCTGCTGTAGTGGTGGGAATGGTACCTTTTTCATGTCGAAGAGGAAGTTACCTACTCCATCTATGAATAACTGCCTTACTGCTTACTTATGGACTACATAGTCTGTGGAAAATTTGGCTAGAAGTGACAGGGCTCTAGAGTCTCCATACATTCTCATGTAAGTTCCCTCCTAAGAGAAATAGTAATCTGCGTATTCGAAAATAAATTCCATGGCATTTTCTGACAAGCATTCGGGATCTTTAAGGAAGGTGAGCTCATATAAAGGCATTAGAAACTCTTCAAATATAAGCTTGTAAAATCTTGAACACTTGTGCACCCAAAGAACTTGATAAGCAGCATATATAGGGTTCTTGGTGTGATCCCAAGTGCAACCAAGCTTGGGGAATGAGTGTCTGCATAGGATGCAGTCAATCAGGTAAGAGGCCATGTAAAATTCTGACCTTCTCTGAGTCGTCCCTCCCTATGTGGCAGTTATACATGATGACAAGCTACTTGATATAATATCTTCCCAATTGAAAATTATGCCTTCAAATTCCACGTAGTATATTAATGGGATCCAACTTAATTTATACAATATCCCACTTTCCTGGCCAAAAATCCTATTTAGCATTAAAGCTATGACCCTGTAATGGGGGCGTAAGTTTGTAGACTCGTATTCATTAGTTTCTTTCTGGTGCATTTGTCTTCTTGGTATCATCATATTTTTGGCACATTCCACAATATCCAACTCTACTTTGCTAACCCACTCATCAGTCATCGTAACCTATGGGTTCGACAATTTTCATGTTGATGTTATGTAGGCCAGAGTGAAAGAAGCAAAATATTCTCCCTCTATGTTGGAAATAATCATCGTGGCAGGGTTAGTCCACAGCAGATTCCATCTGATGACTTCAGCACAAGGGAACAGCTCTGGGCGTGTGGTTGCGTTAGTAATGCATGATTTTCCCATATTTTCATATAAGGAAATATCTTCCAAACCCGCATCAGGGACATTTTGGTCTCTGATCATATGATATATCTTCCCCCATTTAAACTCCTGGTCATCTTCAGTGATGGATTTAGTTCCGTCGAATATGATCTTAGTCTTGGAGATAATCTCCACATTTGGATCAACCTCATTGGCCTTAGCCTTCTTCTTTCTGCTCTTCTTAGGCATGGTGTGAGTTTGTTGTTTCCAAACCGTCCTCATGTAGGTAATTATTCTCAGTGAGAGGCAAACCTACAGCATGATCATCAAACAAGAAATAACCAAATATTAGAGGCTGAGTTACTAGGTACATGAATTATTGTTCTTTAAAAATGATATTTCAATCAGTGTTTAATATATAAAAAGAAAATAGAGTTGTATTTACCATTCCATTGTTAGCCACTCATAAACAATCTTGTGAGGGGGGGATATATCACTCCCCAGAGGTCGCTCAGTCATTTTATACTGGCAGCAAGGGTGTGTGTCTACAAAACTTAAATGAACACTTGTCAACGTATGTGTATATATCATTTTGTGAGTTATACCTCTGTTGTTATACATTCAATTTTTGTTCTTAAACAATTAAACATTCTAAAAGTTGAACATTTCATCACGGGTTCTTGGAAGAATAAATGTTAAGTTCCTTTTGTCCTAGTCCATAGAGTTTACAAGTTTTATTTCCACCCTTTTATTCCTTTAACTTAACATCCTTGAAGCCTCAATACTTCTCCCCACTAATTTCCCCAAAGGTAAAAGAATAATCAAGTGAAAACATGGAAATGACTTAATAAACCTAAAACCGAGGGCACTTTGGGGAACTGTAAAGCCCCGGTTCGCATCTAATACCCGTGGAAACCTCTTACATGATAGTTCTGACCCTAAGGAGGATCGTAGGGAATCCATCCTTCCATACACATTCTGAAGAAAAAAAAACCTAGGCCGAAGCTCTAAAACGCAACAATGTTTAGGGTCTGAATCCACAAAGGGTCTCCCCTTCATTGCAAATCCATCCCCTTACATTTTCAACCTAAATAGCACGTAGGCCGTAGGGAATCCGGCCTAGATTAATCTCATCGTAAAACCCCTAAGGTTCAACATACTAATACTACCCGTCGGATGAATAAAACCCAAACATTCTGGTAAATATTGAAACAAACTCTGTAGAAACTAGGCTAGCAGGTTGGAGAGCATTCCAAGACATAAAGGCGGTCTTGAAGCCAAGGATTTACTAAACACAATCTTTGGGTGCCTTCAGCAAAAAACCCTACAAGCTGTGTGCTTTCTTTCATTAGGAAAGGGCCACAAAAAGAGATGGGAAAAACCAATCATGGTGACTCTCTAAAAACCTAAAAATTCACCATACATAGCTTGTAAAGCTTCTAGAAGAGCAAAAAGGACAAAGTATAGGTTTAAGTGCCTACCTGACAACTATCACAATGAGTACGGTGTCATTCGTAGTGGTGTGAAGGCTCCAAATGTCTGTCGGTGATTCGATGCGCTCCAAAACAGGGTTTGCGGTAATAATCCGTAAAAAAATCACCGCATTTATATATAAAAAATTTCCAAAATTGTAATTAATGTGGTGGTTGGGAGAAATAAATGCAACGGGTTTGAAAACACTGTTTCGGCACCAAACTTAAAACTCATTGTATAACGTCGATAGCTTGTCGACATTTTCCTTCAAGTTTGTTGATACATCGACGGTAAAAAATGAGCTTTCTGCAACAGTGTTAGCTGTAAAAGTTGAGTTTCGCCAATAGTGTCAGCAAAACGCGACAAGAAATTCCAATGAAACACTGTCAAAACTTAGAGAATTATTTCGATAGAAAGCGTCGTCGGTGAAGATTGAGCTTTTCTGTGATAATGTCGGCAAGAAAGGGTGCATTTCTCCGATAGTGTCAGCAAAAATCAACAAGAAATTTTGACAAAGAAATTGAAAAAAATCAAGAAATTCTTCTGATGAAACACTTCACTTGGTAAAAACAACTCCAAAAAAATGGCCAACAAAACAACCTCGACAAGAGAAAAACCCAGAAGGAACTCGCTAGTGATTTGTGACCATGTCGGCAGAATTCGCTGAGTTCGTCTGATACATCAACAAAATTGGTCGAGTTGATCTAAAGCATCGGCAAGAATGGATGTGTTCTTCCGATGTGTCGGCGAAAATCGCTGAGTTCTTCCGACACGTCGGAATAAAAACCTGATTTTTTTAACTTAGCCAAATAAATTTCTTGCCCAAATCAAAGAAAAACTAAGTGTTGGAATGAAACCTTCAAGAAGTAAAACTTGTCTAAGGAAGGCTTAAGACAAAAAATTGTAAGGACGGGCCCTAAAAATGTAAAATATTGGGGAAGCGATTGCAGCAGCAACACCAGCAAATCCCTTTCTGGTGAGAATTTGTTGGCAGGCAGTTTTGGGATAAGTTAGTTGCACAGCATCACGGATGTTGCGCAAGGTTAAAGATACTGCGCAAGTGGAAAACGACGCACAAGTCAGAGTTATATTATTTTATGTATTTTTGGATCATCTTTTGTAGTTTTGGACCACATTTTGTGGATATTGGTCATTATTTTGTAGAATCAGTTAAGAATGAGTTAGAAAGTTAGCTAAGTGGACCATGAATGTAAAGGCACAAGCCTATAAGTAGATGTAGAGTTGCAAGTGTTAGAGGGACTTTTGGGATTGATCATCTTGTCTTGGAATGATCTTGAGAGCTAAGTTTTTTCATGTTATGTAATATTTGCGCATGAATTGAGATATGTTGATCTGTGAACTATTTTGGAGAATCTATGGTTTTGCATGGAAGTTAATATGACATGACGGAAGTTGAGCAGAATCATTATGTCCTTTTTATGTTTTCTTCTTTTACTATTTTCTGCTACTCAATTATGAATGCAATGTGTATCTGCGACATGGATCTGTAAATGATTCGATGCTTCCCTACTTTGAATGATGTTATTATGTTAGATATGTTTGCGCATCAATGTTTTATTGTAGTTCTGGTATAATAATGTGGTCTGTTGAATGATAATGAGGTTATGTTAAAGCATAAGTTGAATGATCAGATCTGTTAATGTTGCATTAATTTGATAAGTAGATGCACATTGTCCTCCTTTTTGTGGAAACTTGGTTCCGTTAGATTTCCCTTAAACATCTCATTTTGAGACTTCATCCGCTCTGTGGGTTTTCCCGGACAGGCTAAAACCTATCTGGGATAGTGCTCATGGATATTGTGGTGGTTTGGTTTTTGACAGAGTGGGAACCCCTGTCGACTGTTTTTTGTTGATCAGGACCTTAGTATGACTGAAAAGAGGACATGTTGTGGAATTCGATGAGACTGGAAATTCAAGACTGGTTCAACTAGAAGCTATGAGAGTTTGCTGAGAAAGAAAATCAGAACCCTGGACTGATAGCGGATAGGTGGCCGAAAGAATATATACATGACTGTCCACACGAGTACTTTTTCTTTGAGTTCCCGATCATTTTGTATGAGTGGTTGGCGTGGTTGACCTATCGCAAGACAAATTTCCAAGGAGGTGAGCCAACTTTCTGGACCCTAGAATTGATCCAGGAATTGCAGGAGGTAGACAACAGAGCATCGTGGATTGTTGAAGTCTGGATTGAAAGTATCTTGGAGGGATATATCACTGAGTTCATGGTTGATACAACTAAATCCTATAGCAAAATAGAATGGGAGTTCTTCAACGAGCCACAAGGTAATTTCCTTTTGTCATTGCAATTGTCCATTAACATGCTCATCTGTGAAAAGGACATATTGAAGATGCACCTTCAATAGTAGAAATCTTGTGTGTGGGGACTGTGGATACCAAGAATACAGGGGGAAGACAAATGGAATGATATAGGGTAGATGAGTGCAGGTTGCGAGGAGACTGTGAGGGAAGCCAAGGAAGAGAGTGGTCTTACAAGAGGAGGAGCAAGGTTTCGACAAGAGAAGAGGTAGAGGACAAGGTAAGGTCCTACTACGATCGAAACACAAGATCGTGAAGGAAGACCACATGGGATGAAGCGACCTTATAGTGATGATGAGGAAGACCAGGATACACCTGATTTAGAGGTAATATCAACCCCCAACAACAATGTACCTACACCTTCGTGCACTACATCGCAATCAGGAAGAAACACTAGTTCAAGACCGACGTGTCCAATGTGCCAGCAGCACTCTAATAGTAGTAGATTAGCATCTGTAGGAAGAAGGCCTAGGATGGCGGGCGACAATTCGAAGTTACCTTTGTTCCATGGGAATGGGACTGAGGATATAGAGCAGTACTGGTTCCTGTGTGAGGCGGTATGGACTGTTAGACAAATTGCAGATGATGATGTCAAGAAGGGCCAATTGGAGACAACTCTTTGGGGTAGCACACTATATTGGTACACCAAATTTGTACAAGTTCCTATGGGAGCTCCAGTGAAGAAATTGGTTGAAGTCAGAAAATGATTAATTGAAGATTTCAAAAAACCAAAATATGAAGCACAACACATTGCAGAGATGAAGGAAATTAAGCAGTATTCGAATGAAATGGTTTGGGATTTTGACCAAAGGTTTACGACGTTAATGTCAAGAGTCATCTTTGATATGTGCGACATTCAACATAAGGAATGGTTCATTCTAGTGTTACTATCTCATATTAGACTACTGCTGATGTAGCAGAAGATTATGAAACAGAGCGAGGCTCTAAAGATTGCGATGAAATTGGAGGCTTCACCGGTTGGAGAGAATGCAGTCAGTATGAGCCATATTCAAACACAGTTGGCAAAATTGACGCTCTAGCTGCAAGATATCAAGAAAGGAAAAGAACATCATGAAGAGGTGTGGTGTACTTGATGTCGCGTAGACAGACATACCAAGGATAATTTCCTGGATTTCCAAAACTACCTATTGTCAAGAATTCCAAAACCATTGAATTGTGGCAGTGTACCATGGTGTCATATTTTCCAAGCTTATGGGCATCGACATGAAGAGTGTGGATATATGCAAAATATGGTAACAAAGTCGATGAACCTATACTGTACATTTTATTGATCCGTGGGGCATGAAGATAAGGATTATCGCACATATGACCTGCTCTAGGAGAGAAAGTACGACTCATACTATGTGAAGGGAGAGGATCATCGGATGGGGCAGCAGCCACAGGTGGTACATGTAACACCCCAGTTTTTACACTGTTTGCATTAATTATGTGATGTATATATTGTAATGAATCGTGGTGTGGAGCTGAAGGAAAAATCCCCACCACCGATTTGGTTGTGTTATGTTCAGTGATTGGACTGTTACCGATGGTATATCTGGATATGCAGCATACATATTAAGTTGTGGCATCATGTAGCTACTATGAATTTTAATTAAATAACCCAACCAGCTATGTTCACTGCAACTAAATTGAGAAGGGGCATGATTCTCATAAGGATGAGGAAGGGGAATGGTAAACCTTAATCCATGGGGGGGAAAAGCCATGTGTCACCACTCTTTTTGATTTGATCATATTCCCCTGTCTTATCCAACTACCACTCTAAATGTTCTGCTGAGTAGTTGAGGAAGTTATTGCTGGGGAGTGGAGTGTGGTAGGATTGTCAGTCCTTGTCCACATGCACACTCCACCATCAAATCGAACCTCACGTTGGGAAAAAGAAGCAACTACACCCACGATCATTCCACTCTCTCCACGATGGGCTGAGAACACTCCCGCACTCCCCACTCACCATTCTAGAATTGTCGCTCATCCTCTCGCAGGGAGACACCCTATTCCTCATGCAAAGGATTATTTGTTGTTGGGTCTCACGCAGCTAGGGGAAAATCCATTTCAGCTATCATTCACGTTTTCCACAGAGTGGTATCAGGTGTGTATTTTTCTTCTGAATTTCGGGGTCTAGTGTAAATTTCCTTCACACACAGGTGGGGAGACTGTTTTTCTTCCCCATTGCGGCTGTCCAAGTTCCTCAGTGGTTTCGTTGTTTTAGGGTGGAATATTGTTTCCCCATGTTTGTGGGATGTGTTTACTGTTACGTTTTGGGGCTATTGTAGGTTGCTTGGGAGTCATTTTGGCCACGATAGGGCCAAGAATGACTCAGAAGTCATTTTTCCTTGTCCAAACTATAAATGCTATTTGACTGCATGCATGCAGTGGCTGGTCTTTGGAATGTGTTGGGAGTAGGGATGAGGGCTTGGTTTGCTTGATAAACCTGGTGTGTTTGGAAACCATACAAACAGAGCTAGAGGGCTAGCTTTCTTCTCCGCAACCCCTGAATAGCACTGGAAGGGAGGTCAGGGCCTGAGGGACTGTGTAGCAAAGAAAGGACTGATTTCCTTGTGTTGGGCGTGTGTGGGTGTTCTAGTGTAGGTGTCCTTAGCTCTTCAATGAGCTCACTAGGTTAGCATTTATCCTTTCCCAGCTCTTGGATGGCTTGATAAACCCAACTGAGTTGGCTTGGATGATCCATTGTTGCCTGATAAACCCAACTGTGTTGGCTTGGTATGTTTTGTTATCTTGGCTATGTGTAAGCCTGCTAGTTCCTTATTCCTTGGGGGATCATGCCTGGCTCAGGGGTGGCAGCGTCGCTGAGAGATTAAGGAGCACGCTGGCCTATGGTTGGGTGGAACATTGCAGCGACATAGCTGGTTGCGGGACAACTCTTATAAGATAAGTATTCTTTCCTAACTTGTGTTGCTATCATATTTACCATTGATGAATGATGATATACATGTTGAATGTTGAATTGTATATGAATGTTGTGTTACTTCCGCTAAATATATGTGTGATTATACATCTGAGTATGTTTTATGTTTTTAAGCATTTTCCTTCAGTATTATATGTATGTATATGTTCATGGGGCTAGATGCCTAGATGTTTGATGTAAGGTAGCGTCCTCTTCACCGGTCGAAGGGTCGGGGACACTACAGTACAGCCACCATCTCAACCTCAATTTGTATCACAACAGCAACCGCAGATGCAGTTTGTACCGTAGCAACCGCAACAATAGTTTGTGCCACAACCGCAGTATAATCAGATGTAGATGGATCCATAGCAGCCACAGTAAGTTCAGTCAGCACAGTATGTTCAGGAGCAATCGAATCCCCTACAGCAGTAATTTAATCAACCACGCTATCAACAACAAGGAGGATTTCGTATAGGATTTAGAGGAGGACAAGGTGGAGGCTTTGGTCGAGGAAGAGGATGAGGTCACGGATCAATGCAATGTTATAATTGTGGAGTACTAGGTCATTATCAAAGAGATTTTCTGCAATTGCAAGCGTAGTGTACATATTGTACCACTATTGACCACACTGTTGAGAACTATCCACAACTAATCACGAGGTGGTAAGTGGGAAATGTCCCACATTTGCAGAATCAGAACTAGTTGCAAAATCAAAACCAATTGTAGAACCAGATTCAAGTATAGAACCAGAACCAAATGCAGAATCCGAACCAGAACCAAATTCCAATTCAAAACCAGAATACAAATCACAACATGAATCAACCTGTGAATCCACCATTGAATCAGAACTAGGGACTGACTGTCGCAACGATCTTAGCGGAACCCAGGACACAGGATGTTGATGTCGCAGTCATCACTCGTGGAGGTGCGACAATGGGAGAAGATAGCCCACATCCAAATATTCAATTGGTTGGGAATAAGAAGGTGTAGTTAGATATTGAGGCTGAGAAAGACACATTTTTGAAGCACATGATGTGATCGAAAGGAATCCTAGTAAGTTACATGTTTATCAAATACCCACTGCTTTTGATACAACATTGGTAGCAGGACCATCGCGAAAAAATGGTACCTTGCATAATTTTTTTGAGAGTTGCTTGTCATTCGCAAGATATCTCGATGCTCTTGCCGAGATTGAGAGTTTATTGCATCAACCGGCCAAGTGGCAGAAGGATTTTGTGGTTAAATATTTGCATAAGAAAAAGAAGGGGAAAGAGATGCGCATGAATATCCAGATTCGGGACTAAGACGTAGATTCAGTCATCCTATATCTAAGCTCAAATGTTTATATTCTGACAAGACATACATGGCAGAATATGGGGAGCCCAAAATTGAGTTGGTCTCCTTTGCAGTTGCGACTGGCTAACCAGGATAGAGTAATGTCAATTGGGTGAGTTCCTCACCTTGCTGTGGAAGTTGAAGGGATGAATACCTATGTCAATTTTGACGTGATTGAAGTTGTTGATGGTGGAGGATCCTATCCCACATTATTGGGGATTGGATGGGCCAACGATAGCATGGAAGTGATGAATTTTAAGAAGCGCATAATGACCTTTGAGAATCAAGACATTAGATTCATCGCTCTGATGGATCCAAACAAAGGGAGAAGGTATGTTCATCCAGTGAAGGATGAGGTTGTCAGGGGATGGGATCATGCATATAACATTTCAGAATATTACATCCATCCAACTATCGATGGGGAACTTTTTTGGTGTAGCTCTAGCTCTGTGTCTTTCAATTTTGATGATGCTTTAGAAAACTGGTAGAATCACCTGCATGAGGTGTCGCTGAGAAAATGTAGTTTGATCAGGCATTCGTTGTGTCGTGTTGCGACTGAGACCATTGAATTACCAACATACAAAGGACTGCCTGAGTTATCTAAGTTTCTTGTTGAATTCAAAGATAAGGTGTCAGAACCACAACGATTGTTGGTGTTGGAGGAAGCGCTGAAGGATACCCCAGCACGTTGGTGGGAAACCCATAAGAAGTTGATCATTGGATGGTGGTAGTGTCAAATATTGATGACAGATCACTTTGGAGATGAAGAAGTGTACCACGCTGGAAGGTACAATGGGTGGAATATCCCTGGTGATCATATGATTGAGTGTCAGACCTTGTGTGCATCGCGACCAAAATATGAGTGGGTCCATGCCTTTGTCCACACGTTGGATTAAATGTCGTGATCTTGGTATGAATCACTTGAGTTGCAAAGGGAGATCACTACCTAGGAGGAATTGATGATTTGCTTCACTCACACCTTCAGTTGCGCAGATGTCAATCCAGATTTTCATAATGCACTACAGCTCATCCGCGATGTTGTTTTGAAGGTAGTTTTAGTCACATACCCTGTGGATCCAAATGCGCAATGTCAGATGCAGTCAATGATGGAATGTTATAATTTGACTAGAGGAACTAAGGATGATGATGATCTGCAGAATATCAATATTCTAGAAATTGGGATATCGCAACACCTGATATACCAATGGATCCAATGAATCAGTTTTTAAAAATAAGGAAGGTCAACATTGGGACAGAGGAGAACCCAAAGTTTGCAAATGTTGGGGACTACTGGGATGAAGAAATGATGGCGAAGATCACAGACCTGCTGCATGAATTCCAATATTTGTCCCTATGAAGTTTCTGAGATGAAGGGGATACTGGGAGATTTAGGAGAGATGAAGATTTTGTTGAAGCTAGATGCAAAACCAGTAAGGCAGTGGCCGTATCGCCTGAATCCATGATACAAGGAGAGAGTCAAAGCTGAGCTTGACAGAATGTTGTAAGCTGGAATAATTAAGGCAGTTGAGGAATCAGAATGGATAAGTCTTGTAATACTCCAAAAATCTGTAAAAATTTAAAAAATTTCATGTAACAAAAAATGTTTGTAGTCGTCACTGGCTAGGAACAATTAACTACTAACGGTTAGTTTAAAACAATATTAAACTATAACTGAATAATTTGTTAATATCTAGTTCTGTATACTTATTAGTTTGTTTTCATAATTCAATGTTAAGGATTTGATTTAGTAGGTTATGATTTGGAATAACAGGAATTGAAACATCTGTTTAATTTCTGGTACTAAGTTTGTTTTACTATCTTATGACAAGTAGGAAAGAACTTTAGTTGAGATCAAGGCTTACTTAGCTTATAGCTAATGTAGTGAAGTGATGCCTCTTTTACAGGTCCTTTACAGGTAAGAAGTTTGTTACCAGTTTCCAGATTGAGATTATTATCTCAACTAGAGTAGAATAGAATGCTAGGAAATTTATTTGTTTTACAGCTTTGAGCAGTAAAAGGGGTATCGTTGATCTGATTATTTATGTTCTTCATAGTTACTAGTAATATAAGTATTTTTAGTAAACTGAACTTAGTTCAGTTACTCTTCTAATTTGCTATAACTAAAACTTGTTTGTTTAACTTTCAACATTCTATTTTCAGTTTAATGCCTATATGTAACTCTAGTGAAAGGCATCTTGTATAACAGTTTCCTGTGTTTATATACTCGATACTGAATTAACCTCCAAGGTATTTGTTTCTAAAATATCGAGTTAAGTTAACCTAGGAAACCTATGATCTGAGTATAGACATTAAATACAATGACTAAAAGACACACATAAAACAATTACTTAGTGCGTAAGATAGTTTATTGACTCTTCTAATACTTACCAAATAGAGATGCACTAATACATATTGTATTCCTTTAAACTATAGTGTTATGGATTTTTATGTAAGGAAGAAAGAATTATTTCCTATAAAAATCTATCCCTTTTTAACCTTTGTAAAATAATCTTCATCTCATAGGGTATTATTGATAAACAATTTACTAGTATCTTAAAATGATACTTAATTTATTACCTAGACTAACTAAATCAAGCTCAACCTTAACTTAGGTTTCCAAGCATACAAACATTAAAGATTAAGCCCTTTTATAAGGTCTTATACTATGATATGGTTTCTCTTTTATTAATGTTTGTTGTGCACTTTAACATTCAAGGATTCTTTCTGAATGTTTTTACCCATTTTTAAGATTGTAATACATGATACAAACCCTAGTATAACTATTACCTCCTTATGTTACTCGTTAGAGATATAACAAGCATAAACACCATGATAAAGGATGATAAAAATTATTACAAGGTTATAACAAGTTTTATTTATCGTTCACTATTGTCTACAGGCTGATTCAACGGATCTCGAACTATATCATAAAACCCACAGTTTGTAAAGATTTTCCATGCCACGTGGTCACTATTCGATGGTTAGGTTTTTGGGTTGACCTTGGGCAATATAAAAGTGTCCTAAAACCCTAAAATCACATTATTCCCTAATCTTTTGTCTCTGCTACGAGTGAATGAGCTGCAGGCTCATGACCGTATGGTCTCACTCTTTTGATCTTGCTGCAAATGAAAACCTTGCTTCCATGGCTTACCTTTGCTTGTGGAAGTCTTTTACCTTCTCGTCGTTCTCTGTGTAAGCGAGTTTTCACTACCTTTCTTTCTATCTGTTAGTGCATGGTGTCCCTTGTCGTTAGTCTGCTTCTGCAGGTGCTAAACTTCAAGCACTGGTGCAGTGAGAGTGAGCACATCTCTTAAACTTGTCGTAATGGGATTTTTACTGTTTAAAAGTGTCCCAGTTTAATGTAGGGTTTTAACTAATTTCAACACCCAAATCCTCTGTGCTGGACTGACACAATCGTTTTGGTGTTTTTACTGACAGAGATACTCTGGTGGCAAGGGTCTATTCTCAATACCCATTTCGAGGCCGAAGACAGTTTCTTCAGATGAGAAGAAAATATTTGTAAGAATATAAAAATTATTCTGCTCTTCTTCGTAATTTATAAACTTTTTTATTTAAAGGTTTCTGACTCAATGTTTTGTTTAAACTTGTGTAGGTTTCAAAAAATACTCCAAGTTGGAAAATATGATCTATAAAAATGTCACGCAAGGAAAATTTTAGGCTTTGTGACTCTCCGGGTAAGCCTCGGTTTGGCCTGGGGTTATCTCCTGCAATGGTTCTATGTGTATTTGTTGATACTTCCCATTCACTTGTTTGAGTTTTGCTCGGCCGTGGTTATACTATGTTGTACTCATTTTGGAAGGACATGTGGACGATACTGTGACAAGTTGTTTACGAGTTCTTCAAAGCCCTTGTGGCTACTTTGTGATGGAAAAACTTGGGGCTTTTGCAACCGCGACTTAAAAACTACTTATGGGACCTTTTCGGCCATAGCTGATTTACTGTAATGTTTTTTTTATGCCGACTTTTAAGCCGTGGCTCTGTTTGTAAAAGGCCATAGGGTCGTAACTGATATAGTTTCAGTTTAGGGTTTAAATGTAAATTATGTTTTTAAATAAGCTTGAAGCTTATTGTTTATACTTATATTTTGATAATATGAATATATTGTGGTTTTAAGAAGATGCGAGCAGCTGTAAATTCTTATCAGTTCTTATTTTTCTTTAACTTATCCTAAACAGTTTTTCTATTACTGTAGATTGATGTTTATTTTAATTATGTTAAAAGTGAAATGAAAATGTTTCATATATTTAGTCCTTAAATTATAATTCATTTCTACTATCAAATATTATTTACTTCAGTAAGTAAATAAAAAGAAAGGTTGTTTATCCAACCTAAGTTTTTACTGTGTTTTCTTGGCTATTGTTTGTAGATAATGTATAAAATTATAAATATTTAGTTGTTAGATTTTGGGGTTATACAAATGAAGAAAAGTAAGCTTTTATTTGTTTTAAGGTGAAATGAAATAACCCCTCTGTTAGTAAAGAGGTGGTAACATTGTTTATATTTTACAATTCCTTCAAAAAAGGTTTTATTTGTAAAACCCTAATTTCTCTTAGTTTTAAATGCATTGTTAGTATTTGATTATAATTTTATTCTTGTTTTTATGTTACTTAGATGAAAATATCACAATAAATATCTAGCCTTATTTTTTGTTTCTTTAAATTAATCCTACCTATTTAATTTCAGTTTTTGTAATGTCTGTAAATGATTATAGTGTTAATCTTATATTAAATGACCTGTCTACTATGTAAGTAAGTACACAGATTCAGTATATTTATATTTTAAAATCTTTCCTAGAGACAGATTTGTCTATATTATTATAGAATACTTTATCTAAGTAAAACTTCTAAATAGAAAGGAAAAGCATACATATGAATAACTCTTAGGAAACCTGTGGAAAGTAATAAATCACATTCATGTATACTTCATTCAATTCTTTATCTGAAGTTAATCTAACCTACTGTACTAGAGTACTACCTTTATAAAAGGTGTGGAAAATATAGTTAGGTATTTTTTTTCTATCTATCAGTTAAACTAGAACTTCTAATCATTTACCCTAATCTATCTAATCTAGTATTTCACAATCTTTTCACAGTGAAAGTATTTCTTTTAACTAACCCTAGCAGCAACAAAACAAAAGCATAACATTTCATTGCTTAAACTCAAAATTTCCAAATAACAATAAACAATTAGATAGATAGATAAATCAAGTAGAACCTGGAGATGTAGATGAGGTGACAACAGCTTAAGGAACCTGTTCCTCCCAACCAAGTCTTGGAGAAAAGCTGGACTGCAAATCTCAAGACCCCCAAGCTTGTCTCCTAGTCCACCTGGTAGAAGTACTGGGTGAGATATGTAGTTTAGT